>PKMM01010274.1:1478465-1529703 GCA_002933915.1 Eutrema heterophyllum | reverse complement strand
TTTTTTACAATATTCATTTATTAAAAAACGTTAACTAAATTCTATTTATATATATTTTTTCAAAAAACGTTTTTACAATATTCTTTTTATAAATATATTTTCAAAAAACATTTTTTTATAAAAACTATTTATAAGTATAATCACAAATTCAACAAAAAAATAACTAACCTAATTAAATCTAATAATTCTAAAAATTTCAACAAAATCTAATATAAAATCTAATCACAAATTCAACATAAACTACACAAAAAATCCACAAATCCACAACAATCAAACTAATCTAAAAACCTAATCTAATCCACAAATTCCTCAAAATCAACAAATTCCACAACCTAATCTAACAACAACAAATAATCAAATTTTGTCACTTACATTGTAGGCGGCGGTTGTGGTGGGTGGCGACTGCGGTGTGCGGCGGCAACAGGTGGTCGGCGACGGTGGTCGGCGGCTGCGGTGGGCGAGCTCCCTCGGGAAGAAAAAAAGAAGAGAGAAGAAGAAAAGAAGAAGAAAAAAAGAGTGTAAGGAAGAAGAGAAAAAAAGAAGAGAGATGAGAGTAAGGAAGAAGAGAAGAAGAAGAGAAGATCGAGAGAGAGTTGATTTTATTTAGAAGATAAGAGAAGAAAATGAGAGAGAAGAAGACGAATCGCGTGAATATAATTAAAGATTTCCGACGGACCTATTCCCTCGGGAATCCGTCGGAAATCAAATTTAATTAACCGCTTCGGTTTCAATAAATTTTCGTTTCGCGGTCGACTTTCGCGGGTAAAATTTCACGGTCCGTCGGAAATCCCTCGGAAATTTCCGAGGGATTTCTGACGGACCTATGCATTTTCAGTTTTCGTCGATATTCCCTCGGAAATCCATCGGAATTGCTCGACTGATTTCCGAGGGAATTAAATCCATCGGAATATTCTGAGAAATTTCCGAGGGAATATTTCCGTCGGAATTCCCTCGATAAGCCCTCGGTATTCCGTCGGGAATTTCCGACGGTTTGGAACCCGTCGGAAACGCCGTCGGAAATGCGTGTGTTTTCTTGTAGTGAAAGAATCTGTCTCAGAGATTCACGATCTCTTCGACCATGCTAGAACCGGGAGACTTGGTCGATCTTTACACAAGATTCAAGATTAAGGACAATTCCTGATCACTTGCAGCATTAGACGAGTCGAATTCTGAAATATTCTCTGCTATTCAGGCTCGTGTCTAAGCATCATATCGAAGGCAACCGTGACCATGCTTGATATCAAGCACGTCTACCTAACAAACATCAGAATTGGACTGGCCAACCAATCATTCGCAAGTCCGAAAGGAATCGTCTTCGACATGCCTGTCAAGATAGGTGACATGCATGATCATTCATTGAAAGATGATCATTCACCGATCATCTTAGGATGATAATTTCTCGCTACTGCTGGTGCCATCATGGATTGGCCAAACCGACGTGTCTCATTTGCCAACATAGACAATGATGTGTTCTATCCCGCAACATCCCTCAACCTATAAAGAAGTGCTCGTTTTGAATGTGAAGATGAAGATCCCGATTTTGAATGGCATGATGAGTCTTCCACATAAGATGACAACGAGAGATCGAAAAGAACTTGTCTTCGGACATGACCCTTCTTCAACTGAGCTCATCTCCTCATCCAAGTCAAGCTAACGACTGTAAACTAGTGCTTATGGGAGGCAACCCACTTAGGTAGTTCTTTTTATTTCTTTTTAGTTTTCTTCTAACCCTTTCATTTTTGGTTTTGGTTTTGGTTTTGGTTTTCTTTAGTTTCATGCTTTCAAAAACAACAAAAACACAAAAAATTAAAAAACAAAAAAAACAAAAAAACATAAAAAATAGGTTTTCGGTTCGAACTGCTCGGCTTAGCCAGAAGTAGCTCGACCCGCGGCAAATCACCTCCTGGCCGCGGGAGATTTTCTGACCGTGCAGTCGAACACTGATATACTCGTATTTTATCTCATTTTAGCATGCATTTTAAATAGGTTTTCATGACATTCACTTGCATTTACATAGTTTTCTTTGGTTTTGCATTCATATTTAAGGTCTAGTGAGTTTTAAATTAGCTCTTGCATGTTTTGTTGCATTTTGGAGTCTTTTAGGTACCCTTTGGAGTTGGAGAGGCTTGATGAAGTTTAGGAGAAGAGCAAGGACCAAGAAGGAGTCATTTGGAGCAAAATCTAAGGCAGGACATTTCAGATCGATCGATATAATTCTGGATCGGTCGATCCAAATCCGTTCTCACCTAAACCAGCCGAAGCCACCCGAGGTGTCTGAAAGATCTGACCGGACGAAGGGTTTCCAATCGGAATTAGCTTAGGAGGTCTTCATGAAAGTTGTAGAAAATTGAGTTAGCTGTCGTCTGGAGGTGATTTCAAGTCGTTCGGAGCCGTGGTTCGAAAGATACATTAGATGTAGAAAGGACATGTCTGTCTGGCGCCCAAACGAGTTATGCTCCAAGAACATCACCACACCGGCCCAACTCCACCCAGTGCTTAACAGAACCTTGGACAGGAGAAATACCGGCCAACCACACCGGACCACCATGGCCAGGTGTTGGGGCGCGGCCCAAACTTGTATATAAGGCCTTAGACCTAATTTTTAGATATCATCTCTTTTCTCTTGCTAAAAACCTCCCCTTTTAGGATTTTAAGTGATTGTAAGAGGGATCTTGAGTTTTTTTATGCAATTTAAAGTTTGTTTCTCTTAATTCCCTTTTAATCTTTCATCTTCCTATTCTCTAATCATGATTAACAACACCTCTTTCAAGAAATTTGGTGTGTTCTTCATGATTAGTGAGTAGTTCTTCTTGGATCATTTGGGTTTTGTAGATTAGGGGGTTTCTTTGTTAATCTTTAATGTTTAGAGCTTAATTGTCTTGTTTACTTTCTTGTTTAGTGTTTATAATGCTAGATTAAGTTTGAGAAAGTTAAATCTAGATCATAGGGAATTTCATGCACACAAGGTGTTTGATGAAATTCTCCAATGAACTAAATAAGAGATTTTCACACTTAGGTCATGAGAATGATTGTCTAAGATGAATTTTGGCTATTGGAACTTGTTATTTAATGCTTGTTGATTGCTTATTCACAAATGAGAATTTGATCTTGAATTTGTAATTAACAAAGTGATTAGTGCTAAGAGATTAGATTAATCTTGATTAGTGTTCTAGGCATAAGGAAATGCACTTGTGTGATTGTGTAGACATCATTGCTTAGCTTAAGATTCCCCCAAATCAATTGTCTCACCCAATGATCATCTTTTTAATCATTGTCTTAATCTCGTTTAGTGTTTAGTTTCTTGTTTGGTTTGCTTTGTTTAAATTTGAATCATTAGGTTGTTAGATTAAAACCACTTGATTTGCTTAGTTTATATAGTTTCTTGGATTCCTAGTGTGTTAGCCTCATACCTCCTTGGTTCGATATCTTAAATACCACAATGACATGAGTGGGATTTGAGTAATTGACTTAAGACTTGCAAAATTCCTACTATCAAACACCTCCTTGCCGCGACCCTGAGCCACCCTGGCGCGGCCAGCCACCTTTTTCGCCAAGTCTCTTCTGGCCGCGACCACGCACCCTCCACCCGCGACCAGACCTCTTTCCACCACGCCACAAACTCCAGACCCACGGCCAACCACCTCTCCACTGCGACCCTGACCCATCTAAGCGCGGTGAATCAATCCGCAACTCACCTCCCTTCCCGAGCTGATCCCTTGACGCAAGCTCATTCTAAAGGCGTACAACTTGGTCAAAACACAAGAACCGCAAGTTCTGATCTCTTTCCCGAACATCAAAGAGTGGTAATGACACATTCACAAGTGGCCTTACCACATCATTCAGGTAAATACTTCTTTCACTTTTCATTACTTGGATTGTATTCATTTGAATCAATTTGGTTCTCTCATTTTAGATCATTTCGATTTTAATGGTCTTTCTTATGCAATCTTAGATTAATGAACTTCTCAACTCATTACTTGAGAGTTTATAATTCAAGAGACCATTAACAAGTGATTCCAAGTGTTTTGCAAGGAAACTTATGATCTTTTAGGAAACAAGAAAGAGACACTTTCTACTTGAGCTAGAAACATATTTTTGAGACATCAATACACCTCTGTTTCATAGAGATGATTGTAGAAAAGTAACAATGAACACAAGGTCAAAATGCCATAATTCGACCATACACACGACTATCGCCACCACCATCGCCCCATCCAACCACCTCCAGGTAAGTTTTCTCACCCTTTTTCCTTCATCTTTTTCCATATTGTCTCGATTTATTTCACACATGAGACAATGTGATTTAAGTCTGGGGGAGGATTACATCCCTTACTAACCACTTTTTCTTTCTTGAGTCTTTTTATTTTCGCGTTTTCTTTTCAAATTGAAATGCAGTTTTTGGGAATGATGACAAAAATATATGATGAAGATCGACCAGAGTGCTTTTACACTCTCTTCTAGTAACAGCTCTTTCGTGATTTAGTACTAGACTAAGCGGTAGCTAGAGTTCCTGTGACACGACATCCTTAAAGGAATTTGAACTATAGAGATTCTGCTGGACGGAATACACTAGCTCTATTTTACTTGAACTTAATCTGACTTAATTTTCTCATTAAAGGCGTAAGATCAGGGAAACAAACCAGACATTCAAGACTTTTTATCCTTTTTACCACTCTCCACTGATCCTGAATGGCCAGCTCATTTTTAGTTGGTTACCCACCTTGTCTTAGCCATTTTTCAGACCTCATACATTCTCTCTTGTTGTTTTATGTGCAGATATGTGCAAAAATACCGGAGAGGGAGGAGCGACACAATTTTCAGTCACTCAAGACGGAAGACTAGACGGATTCGCTGAAGGTGATATCAACGATGAGAAGAGCTCGGTTTTGTCTTCGAAATCTCAAATCAATGGTAAAATTTCGTGCCCCCTAAGACTCTATCCCAAAAGGCGTTTCCCCTTTCGAAAAAAAACCGAAAGGAAAGAAAACAAAAGCCTAAGAGAGTCTTACTTGGCCGAAATATTTGAAAAGGCAAGCCATGTTTCGTTTGTGAGAAGTTTAGACGCCATTCGTTTCAAAGCCCGCAGAAAAATCTAAGTCTGGGGGAATGATAGAAAAGTTCTGTTACCAAAGAAGAGGAATGTACAACAACCTTTTTGCAAGAAGAAGTGACTGGAAAATGTGGTCATCAACAAGTCTGTTCTTTCTTGCGGCTTTGCATAATATCTTGCATACTCCGGCGGAAACGGTAACCCTAAACACTTTAACCTCACCACTTAAATAGCCTTTAATACCTAGCGCCGTCTACCCTGAATGACAAGTTTAATGAGAAGTTCACGCAATGCCTTAATGAATGTAGAGAGCTAGTTGACCGGAATTTAGATCTATATGGTTTAGTTTTTGCACGACGGAAACTGTGGACTAGTGTCACAAGGACTTTGGTAAGAACTTTCTAGACTGAGTTCCAATTGATGTAGTTCGATGGTTATGGTTTAGAAGGACGGTCTCTGGGATTTTGAGTTCCCACGATTTCTCAATCATCTTTCCAAGCCTTGATTTATGTTTTGTTTGAAAACAAACAAAGATCTAAGTCTGGGGGAGTTGATATAACTATGTTTTTACCCATTTTACATTCGGTTTTTGAGCACTTTAATAAGTGTTCTATTCGGTTTTCAAGCATTTTATTATGATTTTAGCATATTTGTAGTGTTAAGACTCTTTTCAGGTTATCAGGGCAAAAGGGATGCAAATTGGAGCAAAATCCCGTTTCTGGACATATTTGGACCGTCCAAAGTTCGGCATCAGATGAAGGCCTTCTCACTGTCTGATCACGCCCAAATTTGGACGCAATATAGTGGGATCAACCACCTTTCATATCCAATTGATTTGAGGACGATCCAATGGTTCAATCCCAAGAACCGTGAAGTTTACTAAGTCATGTCAAGCTGTCTCGGAGATGAAGCAGCAGCAGAAAAAGTACTCTGGCCGCGACTCAGAGGCTCGCACCCGCGGCTAGGAAGACTTTACCCGTGGTCACCTCAAATCATCTCGGACCAGGCCCGTTTGCAAGCCCGCTTCAAATCCAATGCCGTTTCGCACAAGAAAATACCCTAGACGCCTCTTGAAGAGTTGAAGACCTATATATATGTTGTTTAAGGTCTCTAAAACCGTGTGACTTCATAGATACAAAATTTAGCCACCAAACTCTTTAGCTTTTGTTCTTTGTTCTTAGTTTAGGGAGATAAAGATTCTCTCTTGAACCCTTTTTGTTTCTATTCTGATTTATTGATTATGCATTCATTCATCACGTTTTTGTTTTGCTTACTCATGTCTTAGTAGTTTATTAGTTGGATTTAAAGGGTTTATCAAAGAGGATTTCATGTTTAAATAGGATAAATATTGATTTTAACATAACTCATTTTTAGTAGTTCTTTCGTTCTAGGTTTATTCTTACTGCATAGAACTAGCGTCATGAACTAGTAACTGATCTTAGGATTGATAAAGCCACAAAAGTGCTAAATTTATTAACCGGATCTAGCTTAGACGAGCAATTACGCTATAAGATACGAAAGGATAATTATAAAACTTTGTGAGCGCACACGAATTTGATCTCATTGCGTGTATGATCTCATAGTTACCAACGAAAGTAGAGTAGTTAAGTTTAGACATAGGTAGTCGGTGCTACGAAAGTAGATCACCTATTCAGCCATGTTCCAGTTTAGGGAACTTAGGCTTAATTCGATATGCATATGCTAATCTTCTTGTTTGAATCAATCTGAACCCCGACGATATCCCTAAAGACCCAACACTTAGTTATCATAGTTTTAAATTCGTTTTCATTCTCGTTCTGCTTGCATACTGAAATCATGACAAACTCCCCAAAACATCTTTGTCTTAGCTCACCTCTAACATGTTTTAGATTTGTTCAGACATGCGTAGATTCTCTGTGGATCGACCCCTAAGTACTACAGCGCACATCTGTGCACTTGCAGACACCTTGGGTTTATAAATTTAAAACATGTCGGTCTTGTCAAACGAGGCAGCAATCAATAGACCGGGCGAAAACCAACAACAAGATTGATGAAACTGATGTTCTTATGCGATGAATAGGTGAAGATAAATAGATTATACAAATTTGCCGCCGCAAAGTGATCAAATCGGTTATGCATTAATTATGTAACTATTGTAGTTTTGACTATGCGGTTTAAATCCAATTTTCAGCTTGGTTTATGGGGTTTGTCGCGAGGTTGTGCAGCCCATTATTTCCATGTCCCTTCTCGAGTCGTGTATTCCATTTTATTTTTCTCGGGCTTTTCAGGTGGTTTTTTCTTCTTGGCCCTTTTTGGGCCGGGTCCTGTTGAACGAGAGCCAACAGTTAAAACTTGATAGAGAAGTATTTCATCTTGTGTAACCATGTTAAACACATCATCAATTGTAGGAATAGGCTTCAATATCAAGATATGCCTCCTAGTAGGTTCATAAAATTCATTAAAACCCATCATAAACTTAGTTACTCTACTTCTTTGATGTAGTTTCTCCCAAATAAATGCAGCATAGCACTTACATTTTCCATAAGTACACAAAGGCAATTCAACATAATTCTTATATTCTTCCCAAATAGTAACTAATTATGTATAGTAGGTACTAACATCCATAGAACCTTGCTAGATTGAACTCAAACACTGTTTTATCTCATAAACTCTGGATGCATCATCCTGCCTAAAACGAGACATAAGTTTCTTCCAAATTGCCTCAGCATTCGACATAAACAACAAACTATAGCCTATCTTGTTAGAAACTGAGTTCATAAGTCAAGTCGCAACCATGTTATTACACCTAGACCAAGATCCACCATCACGATGAGTACTAAGAGGTTTAAAAATACTACCGTCTACAAAGCCAAGCATATTTCTGATATTGAGCGCCATACAAATGGAGCGACGCCATGAATGGAAGTTGGAACCTGATGTTAACTGATCGGAGACAAGAACAAGCCCTAAGTGATCATATGCATGCATGAACCAAGGATTATCGTACTGATCCATAGATCGACGAGTAGTACCATCGGGAATCGTTGTGTTATTTTGATGAATCGATCCCATTTCTTATGATGATATTGAGAAAACAGATCGAGCCTAATTGAAAAATTGAAAGAGAATCTGCAAAACAGATGAAAATCGGAAACAAGAAGGTGAAAGACACGAGCGAAAGAAACTCAAATCACAGCAAAAAACAATCGAGAGATGAAAACAAAGAAAAGCCGAGGAATAAAAGCACTCATAGCTGAAGAATTGAAGTTGAATTCATTAAGAAATCGAATGAATGATAATTAATGGCGGAAGCATTTCTTCACTTAGTGCTGATAACATATTAAGAGAGAGACAAAATCAATAATATTTTTTTGATTAACTTAGAATGAATGTACATGATGATGTTTATATAGAAAGAAGTTGTAATAAACTAAGCTAACAAACTTGTAACAAACTTTATACACTATACTACTCTAATAAGAAACTTTCACTAAACACAACTAACGTTTTATAATTTTTGGTTTTGATCAACTTTGTCTATTTGCGAGACTTAAGGTCCGGTTCAAGTACAACCAGACTAAGACCAAAAAAACCCAAGCACAAACAAGTGTTTGGATTTGCTTTATGTTATACCCAACAGATAAATCGAATAAACCCTAGCCACTCTGAAACTTAGTACCCCCAAAAATCTTTCCTTTGCAAGGCAAGATTACAACCAGTACCCCCTCCCACTCACCTTCCTCAAAAAAAAAACCCCCTCTCAGCCAGTTTCACCCTCTTGGAAAGAATCGTTGGTTCGATGGTCAAGGCTCCATTGATCTTAATTGTGTAGATCTTACTGGATTTTATTTTCTCTAACGGTGTTGCGGAGGTTTCAATCTTGGGATAAAGTCTTTGGAGATTCCACTCCTTTATGGAAGTGTTTTGTGGTGGGTTTTTTCATGGGTGAGGCCCATCATATTGGCTCGATCCACGCGACGGTGAACCGCATATGGACTTTATCAAATATGTCATAAAATATTGATGTGCAATTTATCCACAAGACAATTGTACTATTTCAGAGCAAAATTCTCGAATCTTGGAACCAATTCTTAAGAGCCGTTATTGGGATAGTGCATATAAACCTTTGGTGATTAATGAATGGAGTCCAAATACGGCTCAAGCTCCACCAGATCTCATAGCAATGCTGTTGTGGGTGGATCTTCGAGGTGTCCCTATAAATCTATATTCACATATGAGATTGAGCTTTCCTAGAAATCTATAATCACATATGGATTGAGCTTTCTCTCTAGCACTGCAGGAATGATTATAAAACTCCATCCAAATACAGAACATTGTATAGGACTAGATGTGGCTAGAGTATTGGTAGAAGTTAATCTGCAAAAACCATTAACGGAGAAGATTTGTTTCAAGGATAAACAAGGGGAAAACATAAATGTCACAGTTAGTTACCCTTGTCTACCTCCTCGTTGTAATTCTTGTTTGAAGTGGGGACACCTCGAAAATGATTGCTTGGTAACAAAGAAGATTACAATTTTATTGAAAGATCAACATCATGATGAAAAGAACAATCGAGCATAGAAATTTAGAAAAGAATGAAGGGAAATTAACTAGAATAACATATATAAATTGGGTAAGGACTAGACTAACATAGAATAACTAAAAGGGAAAAAACATGTTTTTTGCCCATTATACCCTTATTTGCTTTTGTTAGGAAAAACGTTATTACGAAACTGCCATTACTAAATTATTTACACGTAAGCTAAAGTTTGACTTATTTACAAAAATGCCACCGCGTTTTTCAGAATAAGTCTGCGGACCTTTGTTGCAAACTTAATAAATCGACAAATCTGCGCAGACTTGTTATGCATACTTAATATGCAGACTTGTTATGCAGACTTAATATGCAGATTTATTTTTCAATGTTGCAAACTTATTAAGTCTGCGCACATCTGCAGACTTATTATGCGTGTTGCAGACTTTTCGGCGCAGACTTAATGTGCTTTGTTGCCGATTTATTTTGATTGCAGACTTATTACGCAGATTTATTCCATTTGTCGCAGACTTAAGTTCATTTGCAAACTTATTATGCAGACTTATAAAAAATCTGCAGCTGTTTGTTGCAGACTTTTGGAAAATCTGCGACAAAAAGACTAAGTCTGCGACACCTAAAAGGTCTTACTGAAATAACATCGCTTGTCTAAGATTTATTTACAATGTCGCAAATTTTATGCTCAACGTCGCAGACTTATTTGTAAATTGCTTACGTGGCATTAAAAACTGCAGACTTATTAGACTGTGTTGCAGACTTGTTTTCTGACTAGAATAACACTTTGTTTGTCGCAGACTTGTTATGTGTTGCAGACTTATTTCGAACTTCGAGATGTCCCTAATAAGTAACAAATTTACGAAAATGCCACTGCACCATTAGGGTTATGTGCGGCCGCCGTCAACCTTTTCTGCAACCCAAAAAATTTCTTCATCGTCGCCGTTCTCCATCGTCGTCGCCGATCCCGTTCTCCGTGGCGATCATGTTGCAAATTATATTGTTGTTTTTCCTTTGTCATTTGTCGCAAACATATTTGTTTTGTTGCATTTTTGTTTTCCTTTGTCGCAGACTTATTATGTGTGTTGCAGTTTTGTTTTCCTTTGTCGTACACTTATATGTTTTGTTTTCTCTTTGTCATTTGTCGCATACTTATTTGTTTGTCGCAGACTTATTTGTTTGTCGCAGACTTATTTGTTCTCCGCTACTTAAACCATTTAAGAGCTTGTCTTTTCATCTATCTCCGGCGCAGCAAGACCTTATATTTCTATTTTTAGGGATTGTTTTTTTTTTCTCCGAGCTATGTGAATTTATAGATGGGATTTGATCAAATTTATCAAATTAGGGGAATTAGAGTCATGTATTGGAAAGGTACTTAGGTTAATCAAAAATGAACTTGGAACTAACGAAAATGTGATTTTATTTCAATGTTTAAAAGTGGAACTAACGAAAATGTGATTTTATTTCAATGTCTGCAACAAAGGAAACAAGTGTGCGACAAATGAAACATGTCTGCAACAAATAAAACAAGTCTGCAACAAATGAAACAAGTCTGCGATAAACAAATCTGCAACAATAACAACAAAGTCTGCAACAAATAAAACAAGTCTGCGATAAATGAAACAAGTCTGCAACAAGTCTGCGACAAATGAAACAAGTCTGCAACAATAACAACAAAGGAAACAAGTCAGCAACCAAGGAAACAAGTCAGCAACAAAGGAAATAAGTATGCGACATACACAATAAGTCTGTGACATACACAATAAGTCTGCGACAAATGAAACAAGTCGGCAACAAATAAAACAAGTCTGCAACAAATGAAACAAGTCTGCTACAAAAAAATCTGCAACAAGAACAACAAAGTCTGCAACAAATGAAACAAGTCTGCGACAAATGAAACAAGTCTGCAACAATAACAACAAAGGAAACAAGTCAGCAACAAAAGAGATAAGTCTGCGACATACACAATAAGTTTGCGACATACACAATAAGTCTGCGACTTATTTGTTTGCCGCAGACTTATTTGTTTGTCGCAGATTTATTTGCTTGTCGCAGACTTATTTGTCTCGTGACCTGTTCATGTTCGTATGCAGAAACCAAATCTGGGTTTAACAAGATGAATATGCTCAGAAAATGAAATGCTAAAAACCTTTGGTTAAAGTCACGGTTCACCATTCAAGCGAGAACACAACCTAGATCGAAAAGTTAAAGTCTTGAGGTTACCTCTCTTGGTGGAATCAATCCACGCGGAGGCTAGGGTTCGGCGCGGTGGCGGGTTCTAGCGGCTAGGGCAGAGAAGAGACAAATGAAACAAGTCAGCAACAAATAAAACAAGTCTGCAACAAATGAAACAAGTCTGCGACAAAAAAATATGCAACAATAACAACAAAGTCTGCAACAATAACAACAAAGGAAACAAGTCAGCAACAAAGGAGATACGTCTGCGACATACACAATAAGTTTGCGACATACACAATAAGTCTGCGACTTATTTGTTTGTCGCAGACTTATTTGTTTGTCGCAGATTTATTTGCTTGTCGTAGACTTATTTGTCTCGTGACCTGTTCATGTTTGTATGCAGAAACCAAATCTGGGTTTTACAAGATGAATATGCTCAGAAAATGAAATGCTAAAAACCTTTGGTTAAAGTCACGATTCAACATTCAAGCGAGAACACAACCTAGATCGAAAGGTTAAAGTCTTGAGGTTACCTCTCTTGGTGGAATCAATCCACGCGGAGGCTAGGGTTCGGCGCGGCGGCGGGTTCTGGCGGCTAGGGCAGAGAAGAGACAAATGAAACAAGTCAGCAACAAATAAAACAAGTCTGCAACAAATGAAACAAGTCTACAACAATAACAACAAAGGAAACAAGTCAGCAACAAAGGAAATAAGTATGCGACATACACAATAAGTCTGCGACTTATTTGTTTGTCGCAGATTTATTTGCTTGTCCCAGACTT
The DNA here is from genome assembly GCA_002933915.1 of Eutrema heterophyllum. Lineage (NCBI taxonomy): Eukaryota > Viridiplantae > Streptophyta > Magnoliopsida > Brassicales > Brassicaceae > Eutrema > Eutrema heterophyllum. Next base: position 1,517,168 of record PKMM01010274.1, on the reverse strand, counting down.
ATTTGTCGTTCATGTTCGTCTACTGAAACCAAATATGGGTTTTACAAGATCAATCTGCTCAGAAAATGAAATGCTAAAAATCTTTGGTTAAAGTCACGGTTCAACATTCAAGCGAGAACACAACCTAGATCGAAAGGTTAAAGGCTTGCGGTTACCTCTCTTGGTGAAATCAATCCACGCGGAGGCTAGGGTTCGGCGCGGCGGCGGGTTCTGGCGGCTAGGGCAGAGAAGAGACAAATGAAACAAGTCAGCAACAAATAAAACAAGTCTGCAACAAATGAAACAAGTCTGCGACAAAAAAATCTGCAACAAAAATAACAAAGTCTGCAACAAATGAAACAAGTCTGCGACAAATGAAACAAGTATGCGACAAATGAAACAAGTATGCGACAAATGAAACAAGTCTGCAACAATAACAACAAAGGAAACAAGTCAGCAACAAAGGAAATAAGTCTGCGACATACACAATAAGTCTGCGACTTATTTGTTTGCTGCAGACTTATTTGTTTGTCGCAGATTTATTTGCTTGTCACAGACTTATTTGTCTCGTGACCTGTTCATGTTCGTCTACATAAACCAAATCTGGGGTTTACAAGATGAATCTGCTCAGAAAATGAAATGCTAAAAACCTTTGGTTAAAGTCACGGTTCAACATTCAAGCGAGAACACAACCTAGATCGAAAGGTTAAAGGCTTGCGGTTACCTCTCTTGGTAGAATCAATCCACGCGGAGGCTAGGGTTCGGCGCGGCGGGTTTTGGCGGCTAGGGCGGTGCTGCGGCGGCTACGGGTCACGACAGAGAAGGCGAGAATCGGGCTTGACGGCGACTAGGACATGAGGCGAGGCGAGATTTTTTTTTTTTTTTTTTTTTCGTCTGAATAGATTTAAGGGAGAGAAGAGAGATTTTTTTGAGTTTTATATATTTTTTTTTTTTTGAAAAAAAAATCAAAATGGCATTTGTGTAAATAAGTGATTGAAAATAGGTTTTCTGTCTTTTAACAAAAGAGTTGTGTTATTCTAGTCAACTCAGTTCTGACGGTGTTATTCTAGTAATTACATGAAATATTAGTGTTATTCTGGGCAATTTTCTCAAGAATGAAAGAGATTGTGTTTACTAAGGACATTGCCCATAAGCTAGTGCACAATTAATTAGAAAACTCACCAGCTTTTTGTTATGAAACGTTGGGTAATCCATGTTTAAAAAATCTAAAGCAGAGTGATGTGAATGTTACAAAAGAGGTCATATAATCAGTTCAGAAAACAACTAATAGTACAAAGGAGGTGGATAAGAACTTAGAAGGAATATATGCCGAATGCCAATGGACTACGGTCATACGCCAAAGCAAACACTCTTCTCCTCATCGCAAAGGAAACAATATTGGGATTTTTCAAGGCTCTGTCTCACCTAACGGATATCAAGCCCTTAAAAATGTCCAAGAAAATGGTGAGAATGATAATAAAATTGAAGAGATTTTGGATGATTCTAATATGCATGAGAAGGTTGGAATTGTAGCTCAAGAGATCACACAACAAGGAGTTTTGGCATATTTAAGAGAGGAGGGAGAGTTAGAAGAATAAAGTGAAGAAGAGGATGAAGATCATAGGGAAAATGCTGAATCCAAGAAAAAGTTTCACGAAGAAACTGATAAGAACCAGCAAATCCAATAAGGGGTAGGTGGTCATCCAAGCCGTTCTATAGAACGGACCATTGAAACCAATTGTGAGCCAAAATGAGTTTGGTATTCAAGGAAACAAAAAAGCTTCCTCTAGTAAGCTATGACGTCATTTTTTGCTTGGTGTAAGAACGAGAATATGAGCACACAAGAAATTAACGAGGTTTGGCAACGTGCCTACGTCCTCAAAGCATTTACTAGAGATTTTTTAGACAATCTTACAACAAGACATTGTCTAATGGAATTACTCGACACTAAGACAACCCTTATTGCGACACCAATATATCTCTATCTATCAACGAGACACACACGTCTCTAATTTAGATCCAAGGACGAGAAACTCTAGGTTCTATTTTCTAATTTCCTCCTTGATCTACAATCACAATTTATAAACCAAACTGCCTTACACACGAATTCTGTGTGTCACCGAGCAAACTCGTGATCTCCAATATAGATCGAAAAATCACTTTATTCTCCTTTATCTTAATATTTCGGCTCACCCTAATTTAACGCATAAACCTTGTATTTATAGTGTCCAAGACGTTGAGTCTCTACTATTCACCCTAGATGCAGATAAGGAAAGATTTGCACTATAGTTTTCATCCTTATCAAGTATTTCTTTTTCCTTCAATAAGTTTTCAATTCCACGTCAGCACTTCATAAACGTGTCTTGCCTATTTCCTTTGATTTTCACATTGTAACACATCTCTTGTGCCATTAGCAGCTCTGTAACAGCTCCATGTACCATCAACAACTCTGCAACAGTTCTTGTGTTACACAACACTTTCATGTTCCAGCAGTTCCAACAGTTCCAACAGTTCCAACAGCCTTGGTGCTAACAATCTCCCCCTTTTTCACTAAGTTTTACAACTCAAGCTCACTAGTTATAACTCACCAGGTTCAACACACATACCCATCAAAACATCGTCTCAATCTCCCCCTTAATCAAGTGTCATCACATTAATGATCTCTTCAATCTCCCCCTACTTTAGTGATAAAACTCTGTGAAAAACTCCAAATCATACAGTGACCGTAGTCACCCCACTGGAACATGCATTTCGTTCAAGGTCTCCTTATCCATTGATTTCTTTATCGGATTGAATCTTTCTATCTCACATTCCCAAATATTTTATGACCATCTTTTATGTGTCTTGAACACTCACACTTACATGATCGTGAACTTCTTGAACTATTGAGTGTTGAAGCATATTTGATGTCACCATAAAGATTTGATTTCTTTATCCAAGCCCTTTTACACTTCACAACATATGTGGCATGTTCATGGTGTCTCCATCCCCGATGAACACCTTCTAAGAAATTGAAGCACTGACGTTTAATGTGACTAGTTTTACCACAAGAGAAAGACACCTTAGATTTCCATAAACTCTTGCACGGTTTGGATTTTGTGTTATTCAACCTTGTTGTAATAGTCTCCACTGTACTGCCACACGTACGAACTCCTTGTTCCCCTAGAAGTTATCACAACATTCAACTCATCCTTTGTTTTGTTTGTTTCTACAGACTTTTCTCAAACAAAGATAGTTTATGAACTAGATGTACCTCCTTGATAACCAAGACCAGCCTTTTTGTTCCATGTTCTTGCCATGCCAAAATCTGATCCAACTTCTCAGATCCCATGTTTAACATACGGATCTGTTTCATATTTTCATTTAACTCACATATAAGTTCCTTGTTATTCTCTTATGTCATGATAACTTCATGCATCCTAAGGACCTTATCTTTCAAAGTTTATTTTTTTTCACGCTCTGCCACAAGAGTCTCATGCAACTTACTGTTCTTGTATTCCAATTTTTACTTTTCGGAAAGAGACATCTCACGTACAACATTCCCTTGATTTTTCTCTAGCTCTTGAATGTTTTCATTGGCTTCTAGCATCCTCTTATCGTTGATCAGTTAAAAATTATCATTGCTCAATTTAACCCAACTCTCATAAAGGCTTTTGAATTCATCATTAACATCCACCTCTTGATCAATTTCTGAATCACTGCGTGATGCAACATAATTTATGTGTGTTACACCAGACACTTCAGATTCACCCTCTTTGCTTTCTTTCTCAGGTTTCATAACTCCATGCAAGACCACTAGATTAGACCATCTTCGCTCTATCTGACTATGTATCACTGCAACTTTGAACGATCTTCTTCTTCATTTTTCGTGTGATTACACAGTCTGCTTTTGTGTGACCATAGTTGTCGCACTCATTACACTTGATTTCTTTTTTCTTGAATGATGGGCAAACTGATTTGACATGTCCAATACCATGACATTTATAGCACTCAACTTCATATCTTTTCGGTCTTTCTACTTTTCTTGGAAATCTATATGTGAATGTTTTAAACCGAAGATCCATTTCTTCTTTAAGTTTTGGATCATCAAGCGAACACCTTCTTCAAGTTTCTAAAATTTGTGCTTGTCTTAATTAACTGTAAACGCTAGATCTTTTACAACTTTGGGTGAGTTAGATTCCATTTCCATCTCCTCAGCCTTTAGCATCCCTACTGTCTCAACAAACTCAAGTTCATCAGTATTCATCGTCATTTTAATCACAACTTTATGTGATGCAAATTTAGCAAACAAGCATCGCAAAATTTTCTTCACCAATTTTGTCTTTGTATTTCTTACCCAAAACTTGTGCTTCATTAGCTATGGAACTGAGCTTGGCACTGAATTCTGATATCTTCTCATCATCACTCATTCGTATGTTTTCGAACTGCTATGCTAGCAAATCCAGCCTTGTTCTACTAACGTTTGATGTACCCTCAAAAGCATTTTGTAGTATATCCCATGCCTCCTTAGCTGATTCACACCCTTGTATCAGTTCAATTTTTTTTTATCCACTAAAGTGAAGATTGCGTTCAACGCCTTCCAATTAATTTTTGATAGGTTTTTCTCTGTTGCAGTCCACCTTTTCTTTGATTTAATTGTCTTCATTCCATCTTCTGATGTCACACATGATTCTTTCCAACCATACTCAATAGCTGTCTAAGTCTTTTCATCGATTCCACGTATATTGGCCCTCATTCTCACTTTCCAATACCCGTAATTCGTATCATCTAACAACAAAGAATTATGAACAGCGTTTAGTTGTGTAGAGGTCATCATATTCTCTTCTCGGGATCTCACCTGTGTTCGAAGCGTACTCCTTCGGTTATGTGTCCCTCTCTGATACCAATTGCAAGAACGAGAATATGAGCACACAAGAAATTAACGAGGTTCGACAACGTGCATACGTTCTCAAAACATTCACTAGAGATTCTTTAGACAATCTTACAACAAGACCGTGTCTAATGTATTTACTCGACACTAAGACAACCCTTAGTTCGACAACAATATATCTCTATCTATCAACGAGACACACATGTCTCTAACTTAGATCCAAGGATGAGAAACTCTAGGTTCTACTTTCTAATTTTCTCCTTGATCTACAGTCACAGTTTACAAACCAAACTGCCTTACACACGAATTTTGTGTGTCACCGAGAAGATTCGTGCTCTCCAATAGAGACCGAAAATTCATTTTCTTCTCCTTTCTCTTAATATTTCGGCTCACCCTAATTGAACTCATAAACCTTGTATTTATAGTGTCCAAGACGTTGAGCCTCTAATATTCACCCTAGATGCATATAAGGAAAGATCTGCACTCTAGTTTTCATCCTTATCAAGTATTTCTTTTTCCTTCAATAAGTTTCCAATTCCATGTCAGCACTTCATAAACGTGTCTTGCATATTTCCCTTGATTTCCACGTTGTAACACATCTCTTGTGCCATCAGCAGCTCTGCAACAGCTCCATGTACCACCAACAACTCTGCAGCAGCTCTGCAACAGTTCTTGTGTTACACAACACTTTCATGTTCCAACAGTACCAGCAGCCTTGGTGCTAACAATCTCCCCTTTTTTCACTGAGTTTTACAACTCAAGCTCACTAGTTATAACTCACCAAGTACAACACACAAACGCATTAAAACATCGCCTCAATCTCTCCCTTAATCAAGTGTAATCATATTAATGATTTCTTTACGTAGTTCGTAATTGGAATAAAGCTGTTAAGCCTTCCTTTAGTTGTATTCTTTAAACACTAGTCCAAGAGACACACTCAAACTTTGTAATGCAGTCTGCTTTTCCTAGATGGTATACTCTCACAAATTATGATCAACATATCATCGGTTGGATCGTATTTGGGTTTGTTGGTCAAGTGATGTGGTAACTACACCTATATTCAAGAGTTCACTACATATCTCCTGCTATGTTATGATAAAAAGCAGGGGTGTGAACATAATTTGTTCTTTTGTGTATACGTCAAATTTTGTCTCAGAACGAAGATTGAAGAGGATTGATCTCTATTACATTTGTTCTACTTTGCTCAACTCCTATTCCATGGATTGTCCTTGGAGATATCAATTAAATCTTATCCATGACAAAACACTCCCGAGCTATAGACTACACCATCAACATGACGGGGATGCAGCGATTTAAAACTGGTGTATCTTATTGTTGCATTGCTAATCTCTCTTTTGCGGTACCAAACTACACATGGATTAACAATCAATATTCAAATCCAATCAAAAAGTAGCTTGATCAAGCACTCAGAAACCCAAATTTGCTAACTCACTTTCGTCACTCTCATCCTATTTCAAAGATGGTGGAATCTCTGATCATACTCATTGTTTTGTCAATCGGACAACCATAAATGCAAACTATCGTAAGCCATTCAAAATTTTCAATTTCATAGCCACTTATACTCTATTTTTGCCGACGGTTGCACATGTCTGGTTGAAATCTTCGCCACTATTCCATTCTCGAGTAGCATTATCGCTTTTCCACCGCAAATTGAAGAGCATAAAGTTTTCTTTCACATATTTAAATCGTACAAGGTTTGGCAATCTTCCTTGCCAAAATTTCAAAGCTTATACTATATTATGCTCTCACCAAAACAAAGCACTTTGAGACCCATTTCTGACAAATGTAGTTGCAGTTTCTGAGGCATTTGATAACTAGCAAAGACTAGCTAATCTCGAGGAACAATTTTTCAAACAACAATTTAAAATTCAATGGTTGCGCTGCAAAGATCAAAACTCGACATACTTTCATCGGGTGCTCAATCAAATAATTCTTGGAATGTTATATGAAGGTTAACAACAGAATCAGAAACTATCTTAACTCAACCAGAGGATATAAAAGCCAAAGAAACTTGACATTTCCGAAGTTTTCTTCCACAAGGCGCTGTGGACTTTACTATGTATTATCTAAATGAGCTCCTTGAGTATCGATAACCACAAGAAAGATGTGCACAACTTTTATTTCCGATAATAGGTGAAGAAATTCGGAAAACACTATTTTCTTTGCCATTTGGTAAATCTTCTTGGCCGGATGGTTTTACAAATGAATTCTACATGGGAGCTTGGAATATTGTTGGGTCAGATTTCGTTGTAGCAGTCCAAATTTTTTTCATCTTCATATTCATGCTACGATCGGTTAATGCAACTCTCTTGACTCTCATTCCGAAACTCTTGGATGCTACTTCATCTTCAATGAATGGCATTCGACATGTGGCCTATTGCAATATGCTCTACATGGTGATATCAAAAATACTTGCGAATCGGCTAAAGCTCACTCTCCCACATTCCATCAAACCAAATCAATGTGCATTTGTCAAGGGACGATTACTTCTTGAAAATGTTCTTTTGGCGACCGAACTTGCTAAGGATTATCATAAAGATTCCATAGCACCTCGTTTTGCTCTTAAGTTTGATATTTCAAAAGCTTTTGACACGGTTCAATGGTGTCTTATCACCATGATATTGTGAGCCCAACACTTCACAGAGCTCTTTATCCACTAGATTTATGTGTGTATGTCCACAACTTCTTTCTCAGTGCTGGTCAATGGTGAGTTAGACGGATTTTTTTGCAAGTAAACGTCGAATCCGGCAGGGAGGGCTCTCTCTCACCATATTTGTTCATCATGGTGCAAATTTTTTCAATCTCAGCTATTATACCGAGCGGCTGAAAACGGTAGAATTGAACCTCATCTTCGGTGTGATCAAGTTTTATTTACCCACTTGAGGTTCGCCAATGAAAATTTAGTGTTCACTGATGGTTCCTCAGCCTCGTTTCAGGAAGCATTCCTTGTATTTATCCGGTCTACACATCAATGCCAATCCGTTTTGTTTGTTGGTGGTCGAGACATACAAGATCTCTTGAATAAAACCTCCGAATTTGGTATCTCGATACACACTCTCCCTATTCGCCATCTTGGGCTTTCCCTCACAACGAAATCCATGACGGCTCACAATTATGGTCCACTCAATGACAAGATTCGTTCTCGATTACTCTCTTGGACAAGTAAGCATCTTTCTTATGCGGATCGTCTCCAATTGATATCATATGTCATATATAGCGTGCATTTCAAATTTTTGGTGTTATGTATTTCGTTTACCATCATGTGGTTTTGATCAGATTGAGAAACTATGTGGAGCTTTCATCTGGTCGGGTAATCCAAACACTTCAACTAACCTCAATGTTTCATGGGAGGACGTGTGTTCCCCAAAATCGGAAGGAAGCCTTGATATTAGACGACTTCGGGATGTCTCGCGAGTCTTTGCAATGAGCCTTATTTGGAGGTTTCACCCTATCGGGATCACTTTGGGTAGCTTGGACAAAGCATAATCTTATGCGATCCACATTTTTCTGGAAAACCCTCGATACATCTCTCAGTTCATGGATTTGGCGCAAAGTTTTAAAATGATGATATCTCGCCATTCACCCGAGCAGCGGTTCGAAATGGCTCCATCATGTCTTTTTGGTACAACCATTGGCTGGAGATGGAAAGAATTTTAGATATCACGGGTATGGCTGAACCGATGATTCTTGGTATTCCTATTCACGCTTGAGTTCACGATGCAGTTGGATCTAACGGGTGGAAGTTTCGTAGGACCATAGTGGGCCATCTTTATCCCTTATTGGAGCAGTTAAGAGCTCAACCTCTGCTTCTATTGGCGATAAGGAGTGCGTATCATGGCATATCTCGAAGTCGTATCTTTAGGATATGTATGATATGTTAAGTAAATATCTATTGTATAGTTAAGAGAATATTTCCTATATTTATTACGGCAAATTAGTCCAACTATCGTGTTGTATATATAACAAGTTATAGTTCATCAATAAAGCATCCAATTCTCTTGAATTCTACATGGTATCATAGCATAGATCCATCTAAAGGATCTAGCTTATGTTCTTGTTTTTTCGATTCACAAAAATCTCATTTTGATCTTCTTTTTCTTGTTCTTCTTCTTACGTGATAAGAAACGATGACTGACGAAAAAGTTGTGGAGACCAGCGTGACTGGTGACAAATCGGGGACCAACGTGGTGGTGTCACCATACTCGATTTTCTCATCCGATAATCCGGGTTCGATGATCACGGCAGTTCAATTGAAGGATGATAATTACAACGAGTGGGCAACAAAGATGTTGAACCCTCTCCAAGCCAAAAGAAAGACCGGTTTCATCGACGGTACGTTGAAGAAACCAGATGAAGGTCATCCAACTTGGAATCTTGGCTTAGCATGAACTTCATGATCATCGGGTGGTTGAGAACTTCGATCGAACCTCGTGTGCGTTTGACGGTGACGTTTATTACTGATGCTCACAAGTTGTGGGTGAATCTCAAGGAGCGTTTCTCAGTTGGGAACAAGGTGCGCGTGCATCAATTGATAGCCAAGTTGGAGTCGTGTTGTCAAGATGGTCAGTCGGTGATCGACTACTATGGACGACTTGCAAATATGTGGGAAGAATTGCAGACATACAAGCCACCACCGGCTTGTACTTGTGAAGCAGCATCGGCGTATGAGAAGGAGAGAGAGGATGAACAAGTTCATCATTTCGTCATGGGTCTCGATGAATCGAGATTCGGACATGTGGTGACTGCAATCATCGAAGCTGGTGTATTACTGGATCTGGGAAAAGTGTACTCAAAGGTGATTCGTAAAGAAGACCGTTTGAACTCGGCCAAAGTCTGTGATAAAAAACAAGACGCCGTTGGAAATCTGACACGCTGTGAGGCACAACACGATGATTCAGCTGTGGGACGTCGGGACATAGTTCAATTGTCACAAAAAGGAGGCAGAAACAGAAATCGTGATCGACTTTGCTCACACTGTGGAAGGAGTGGTCATGAAAAGAGCACTTGTTGGCAGCTTATGGGGTATCCTGAGTGGTTCATGTGAACAAGACCATTGGGAATGTTGATCAAGTCTTGTGGCATCAGCGATTGGGACATCCGACTTTTTCGGTGTTGTTGTCTTTACCTTTATTTGCTGGTGTTTTTGTTTATGCTAGTCCCAGTCTTTGTGACACATTTTTTCGGGCTAAGCAAACTAGAGAGATGTTTTTCGATAGTATGAATAAAACGACATAGTGTTTTTCCTTAATTCATGTTGACGTTTGAGGGCCATATCGCGTTCCAGCTTCTAATGGAGCCGTGTATTTTTTGACTATCATGGATGATTTTTCTGCCGGTCTGGACTTATTTGCTACCTGTTTTTTCACGAACGTACTAAACAAATTGAAGTAGATTGTCATCGTGTTCAGGATGCGATTAAGGAGGGAGTGATCACTACAGTTCACGTCCGCACAATGGAGCAATTAGCGTATGTTTTGACAAAGACATTGGGCAAGGTTTAGTTTAATGTGTTAATGTCCAAGTTGGGTGTGTGTTATCTCCACACTCCAACTTGAGGGGAGTATTGGCGATAAGGAGTGCGCATCAAAGCATATCTCGGAGTCGTATCTTTAGGATACGTATGAATATGTTAAGTATATATCTATTGTATAGTTAATAGAATATTTCCTATATTTATTACGGAAAATTAGGCCGACTATCGTGTTGTATATATACCAAGGTATAGTTCATCAATAAAGCATCCAATTCTCTTGAATTCTACAGCTCCACAATGCAAATGGAAAGGAAAAATTTATTTAGCTACATAAACCTGAAGATTTTAAAGCTTGTTTCTCCTCGTTTTACACTTAGAATCAAATCAGAATGCACAGGCCTTTGGTCTCTTGGAGTGGAATCGTGTGGTTTGGACAAGGAATTCCACAGTGTGGTTTTATTACATGGCTTGCAGTACGAAACTGATTGTCACTGGGAGCAAGAATGTGAAGCCTTGCATTCTTTGTGGAGGATCGGATGAATCAAGAGACCATATTTTCTTCTCTTGTCTGTATTCTTTAACAATTTGGTCTGAAGTGGCTAGTTAAATATTCTACTTCGCCTCTCATTTCAAGTGACAATTTACACAATTTGAAAGGAGAGAAATGCTAGAATTCGTCGTACAGGTTATAATATGGTTCCTCAGATTATTCGGCATATCGATAAACTCATTCGCAACAGGATTTTGTCCTTAGACTACTCATCTAAATCGTGATTTGCTTCAACGATGGTTCGCATCGTCTCGTCTTCAGAGCTCGGGTTGCTGAGAAACGATGCTCTGTTTTTCATAAATTTGTTTAAACACTACACTTTTTGTACATATTTCTTTTAGTTAATTAATGAATTTCACCCAAAAAAAAGACAAGTGTTTGATTTTTTTTTTCTCTCAAAAATATGTATAAATCACAGGTTTGGAAGAAATAAATAAATAAATAAATAAAATTAATTGACATTTTTTTATAGGACAAAGGGTTAATAATTAAATACTATCCATAGAAGAGTTCGATTTTTTTATTGCTTTGTATTTTACTATTTTATGTATTTTTTATGTAATTTGAATTTTATATAAATAAATATAGATGTTAAAAAAAAGAACGAAGAGTTCGGTTTATTTTCTCCCAAAAATATATAGAAATCATCAGTTTAGGAGAAAAAAATAAAATAAAATAAAATAAATCTCTCTCTTTTCTTTTAAAACAAAAGGTTAATCATTTAATAAATGCTACTTTTTTTTTTCTTTTTTCTTAATTATATTAGAAACACAGATTTTGATCGTTGATCTATACAGATAAAATATTTTATTTTTTCACCATCATCAGATCCTCTCCTCTCCTCTCTTCTTCATCTATTTCATATTGTCTCTTCTTCTGCTCTTCTTCTTGGTTAAATCAAATCAAGGTTCCATCTTCAAGACCTTCTCCGGTAATGTAAACCTGATATATGTTCTATTATCATCTCTTTTCTTCTCAGCTCCTAATACAAGGTTTAAGATAATAAATCCGGAAAATAAGACATTTTATACCAAACTAACAAAGTATATGTCATATTTTTAAAATTAATAAAATAGACTAAAACTAAATAATATGGCATAGAGGACTTGTTTGATCAAAAGAAAGCCTCTACTGTTACGTAAACGGCTCTGTTTTATTTATCGTTGTGCTCTGTTTTGAGTCTCAACCTGTTATAGTGTTATGGTTGTAGGTCTCTGTTTTTATTTTGGTTGTTTTGATTCATTAATTCTTCAACGAGAAAAAATGCTAAAAAATTCCAAACCCTAAAAAACCTCAAACTTAAACCCAAAAGTGTTAACCTAACCGCAAATCCCCCAAAAAAAAAAAAATATCTGTTAGGATCCCACATCGGAAGTTTAAAGGGATCAACATTAGTATATAAGGGATCTAGGCCAATCCACTAATTGTCAATTGGTTGTGAGTTGGATACCAATAATAAATCCATATTTAACATAATATCAGAACCTCGTCTCATGACCCAAGTAGGGTGATCCAAAAAGAGTTTATTACCGGTTCTAGAGTGGGTTTCGGTTCGAAATAGACCGATAAGAACCATCATCAGTGGCGGACTTACCTCCATGGAGGGGGTTCACATGACCCCGTTTAAAATATACATTTTCATTTTGTTAGCTTAAGTTTGTTGGTAAAACTAGATTAAATGGTTGAATTCTTACTCTATGACCCCCGTTCCACTAGTTCGAAGCTCTCTCTTGCCACCCCATTCAATTCTTTTACCTATATTTCTCATCATGTTTTTATTAAGAATGATTTTTGTTGTAGTGAACAAAATAACTTATACAACTTTAACGTTTTTGACTTATAATTTAAACTAATAATATTTTATATAATCCTGACAAAATATGACCCTAGTAAAAAAAAATTCTAGGTCCGCCACTAACCATTATCTCGAGGGGACGTGTTAAGATCACACATCGGAAATTTAAAAAAACCAACACTAGTATATAAGAGATATGAGTTAATCCATTCATTACCAATTGATTTTGATTTGGAAACCCATAATAAGCTCATATTTAACAAACTCTAAAACCTAAAACTGAATCTTTTTTTTTTTTTTTTGGACGTAACTAAAACTGAATCATAAACTCGAAAATGGTGAAATTTCCGTAATTTTGAAACAATTAGCCTTTTAAAAAAAATTAGACTTGTTTTCGTTTTTCTTTTTCTAAGTTGTTTAATAGTTTGTGTTTCTTATTATATTTTATATTTTAATGATTATACAATTTCAGAAAGGATTATTTTTTGAGATTTTGCAGATATTACTCGGTCTCTCTTCAAATAGGAAGTCCCCCAAAGACCTTTACTTTTGATATTGATACCAGTAGTGATCTCACTTGGGTTCAATCCGATGGTCCTTGCACTGGCTGCACTTTGGTATAAATATATATACATATATCATTAATTGATTCATTCTCTTTTCAAATCAAACTCTTCTATATATACATATATCATTAATTGATTCGTTCTCTTTTCAAAATCAAACTCTTCTATATATACATATACCATTAATTGATTCATTCTCATCTATATTTGTTTGTTTTGTAGGATCCTTCACTTCAGTACAAACCTAAGGGACACATTGTCCCGTGCCCAGACCCACTCTGTTTAGCTCTCCACTGGCCTAAAGAGCCTGAATGTCTATACCCGAAAGCACAATGCGATTTTGAAGTTACATATGCTGATCAAGGATCATCAATTGGTGCACTTGTCATTGATCAGTTTCCTTTAAAATTCCAAAATGGCTCGTTTTTGCAAACCCGCTTAGCATTCGGGTGAGAGACTAAGGAATTGTAATTTCATTTACTCAATAATGTGAATCTTGAGATGAAAATGTTAATTCTTGGAACATTGTGTTTGTAGGTGCGGTTATGATCTGAGTTTTCCTAGTGGACATCCTCCTCCTGCGACTGCTAGAGTTTTGGGGTTTAGGAGAAGAAGAATCAGCGTCTTGACACATCTTGTGTCCGCGGGACTAACGAGGAATGTGATTGGACACTGCTTAAGCCCTAAAGGTGGAGGCTTTTTGTTCTTTGGAGACAATCTCATTCCCACTGGTGTATCCTGGACACCATTATGTCACCTAAGTATAATACTTTCTTCCTTCTTCCGTATTTGCCTCGGATTGTTGTCTACTAGTACTGAATCGTTATCTGTTCAGCAACCACTACACGACAGGACTAGCCGAGCTACTCTTCAACGGAAAGCCAGCAGGATTAAATGGCCTTAAATTCATCTTCGACACTGGAAGCTCCTACACTTATTTCAACAGCATGACATACCAAACAATAGTAAATCTGGTAGTTGAAAAAACACAAACAATTCAAGAACAATGTTATGTATCAATTTGTAACCTAATGTCTTTTTTTTTGCGTGTTTCAGATTGGAAACGATCTGAAAGGCAAACCGTTGAAAGATGCGAAAGAGGATAAGACTTTACCATCTGCTGGAAAGGAGCTAAGCCTTTAAAATCTGTTCTTGAGGTCAAGAACTTGTTCAAGACGATAACAATCAACTTTATGAATGGCGGAAGAAACACTCAGCTCCAGGTTCCACCTCAATCTTATCTCATCATGTCTGTAAGATATGATAAGACCTCATAAACTTCGTTCATCATATTCAAAACTGTGAAATAATTTTGATTGGCTTATTCAGAAAACTGGGAACGTCTGCTTGGGAATACTAAATGGAAGTGAAGTAGGATTACAAGACTCCAACGTAATCGGACGTAAGAAGCAACGGGCAACCAAGCTTTATTTTTGATCTTTTTTTCTAAACCAAATAACCAGAATCCAACTTTGAACCGAACCGATATTTTGTGCAACCAAACCAAATTAAGCGAATGAACCAAACATCATTTAAAATTAATATTTAATTAAATATATAGAAGACAATACACTTAAATATAATAAAATCTATAAATATAATTAAAATTAACAAAAAAATAATTGTTTTATATTATATTATAATTTGTTTTATCCATAATCAAGGAAACCCATATTTGAACTGAACCAAAAAGTTTTCAAATCGAACTTATAAAACTCAAAATCAGAATGCCCAAGCCTAGGTAAAACTAATTTGTTTCTTTTTTATTTTTTCTTTTTTCTTTTTTGAAGATATTTCCATGCAAGGAATGATGATTATCTACGACGAGTAGCAACAACTCGGATGGTTTAATACAGATTGCTATTAAACTTTCCAAAAATAGACAGATCGAGGGGATTCATAACATTACTAGCTTATTTCTCGCGCAAAGCGAGGGATTAAATGATTAAATAGAATGATTAACCAATATAAAATCTCCAAAATCTAAAAAACAATCAAAGGCAAATTTTTGTTTTTTTTTAAATGTAATATTTATTGATCAACAAAAAGGAATATGTACATTAGTACAGAAATTTCCAAGTTCACTCGAAGGACAGAAAATTTAGACCAAAAACACAAAAGACAGACATGAAAAGCTTTAATTAATAAGGCATGGAATGAACAGCACACCAACGCTTGAGAATGTGGATGCTTTCTTCACCCTGACCCGGAAACAGAGAACGAATGCGAAAACAAATGTTTTTGTTGATCAAGTGAGTGAGAAGTAAGGCTGAACGAGGAGGACATAGGTGACTTATTCCATTTCTTTCCTGCCAAATCATATAAATCGAAATCAAAGGCAAACTACATGAACCTGTATTTATATATTAAAATAAAAATAAAAATTTATTGATCCGTAGTCCAACCGTTTCATCCCGATGATCCAAAAGCTTTCCATTTCAATTTATATGAACCTGTATTTATATATAAGACGCAACATGCAAAATACCTGAACCGAACACTACAAAAAAACATGATGTTTTCCGACGGAATTCGGACGAAATTAACATCCGTCGGAAAATAGTACCCGTCGGAAATCTGTCGGAAATTTCCCACGGATTTCCCACGGATTAGTGTAATTTTGCAAATCCGTGGGAAATCCGTGGGAAATTTCCGACGGATATTATCACCCTTTTGAAAAACCAAATAACTTTTTTGTAAGTAACATCCGTCGGAAATCCGTGGGAAATTTTCCGACGGATGACCAAAAAATGTGTTTTAGGGTATAAGGTTTAGGTTTTTTTTTGTAGAAATTGTAGAGAAACAATTGTATGATGTATATACAATAGCTTCAACTTGTCAAATTTCAAAATAAATGTGTGTTATAGATTTTTTAAAATTTGATGGAAGTGTTAGTATAAGTTAGAGTATAAGGTATTGTAGATGTTATGTGAAATGTTTAAGTTTTATGTTGTAAAATTAATAAACTCATAGAAAGTCTTTAACATTGATGAACTAACAATTTTTTTGAATGAAACATGTAGATTATGGATAGGTAAACTATATCACGTAACCCTAAACCCCAAATATACCCTAAATCCGTCGGAAATCTGTCGGAAATTTCCCACGGATTTCCGACGGATCTGGGTCCTTCGATACGTGTCGATTGACGGCCCATAGAAACACATGCAGAGTATATTCCCATATCCGTCGGAAATTTCCGACGGATTTTGGTTTTTTCAAGACCGCGGGAAGATTGACAGCCTAAACAAATTTTTTTAAATAATCCGACGGATTTCCGACGGATATAGCCGTCGGAAATCCATTGATTTATAATTCACGAGCTGCCTTCTCCCTCATTTCTCTCTTTCTCCTTCTCTCTCTTACCGCTTTTCTTCCTCTTCTCTCTATAAAATCGGACGATTTCGGTTGCTATCACTTCCAATCTCTCTAAATCTTCATTCTTCATCATCAATCATGGATCATGTGTAAGTGTTTATATTTTTTTTTGTAAATCTTGTTAGTTTCGATAGTTTTTAGAGTTAATTAGATTTAGGTGGTTAGTTTTGATAGTTTTTTTTTTTTTGGAATGAGATTTATTGTGTATTTGTTTGGTGGAATAAAATTTGCTAGGGTTTATGAGATTAGAATTGTTAGATTTGAATTTTAGTAATTTTTTTTAATTAGAAAAATAAAAATGTTTTAGTATTTAGAATTTGATAGGGGTTTTAGAACTTTTAGTATTTAGAAAATTAGAATCGATTTTTTCAGAATTTTTTACTAATTAAAAACGTTTTTATAAATTTTTGATTTTTATAAAAACGTTTATAGGTTATTATATAAATTTTTTTTAGAAATTTATAAAATAAAAAACATATTAAAAAGGTTTTTAGAATTTTTATGAAAGTTTTGAATTTTTTAGTATTTAGAAAATCAGAATTGATTTTTTCAGAATTTGTACTAATTAAAAACGTTTTTATAAATTTTTGATTTTTATAAAACGTTTATAGGTTATTTTATAAAATGTGATTCGTGAGTTGCTATAAACCTTATGTCGGAGTCAGATGCAAAACGTTTGAAGATCGACACCATGAAACCCTCAAGGATGAGAATAAGCCTTGCGGATGGCTCCACTACCACCACGGTTGGGACGATCGAGAATCTACCCCTCAAATTTGGGAACTGCATCGTCCCGGTCGATTTTCAAGTGGCAAGGACACGGGGTATGAAGAACGAACCTATACTGCTCGGGAGATCATTCTTAGCAACAGCAGGACCCGTTATGGATTGGCCAAACTGGAGAATGTGCCTTGCGAACGTCGACAGAGATACCTTCTACCTGGCAGCACCTCCTAGTTTCACCTCGAAACGCATTCGTTATACGATCGGAGGCAAAAGAGGGTGCGAAGTGAAGAACACCTGCGACGATTGCCTAGGTGAGGATGAAGATACAGAGAACCGGAGGAAGAACTCGAAGCGTGCTAAGGGAGACATGACCCCCTTAGATCTATCATCCACCTAGAACACACAAAGAGTCGAACTATAAGACTTAAAACAAACGTTTGGTGGGAGGCAACCCACCGGTAAGCTATAAATATTTTTGTTTCAAGTTTTTAAGATACTAACTTAATAAATTTTGGTTTCTTATTCTGATTCTAAAAAAAATAATAAAATAAAAAATAATAAAAATAAAAATAAAAAAAGAGAAAGGGATATCGAACAAGGCAGAATCTGTAACGCCCGCGTTCCGGAAGAATTGATTATTGGGGTGAAATAATTAATTCGGGTTTGTTTCGGGGTAGTATCGATCGATGCTAGGTGAGTATCGATCGATACCAGTTCGAGGGGCATCGATCGATACAAGGTGGTATCGATCGATACAAGGTGGTATCGATCGATACCGTGCGGAGTTAACTGTTTCCTTATATCTTCTTCTCTTCTTTTCTTACGCATAACCATTGTTCTTTGGAAAAACGAGTTGGTCTTGCGCGAGAGAGAGAGAGAGAGAGAGAGAGAGAGAGAGAGAGAGAGAGAGAGAGAGAGAGAGAAAGGGAAGGAAGCTTGGTGAAGCTTGGATCTTGCGAGATCAAGGGGATTTGAGCTTGGTGAGAAGCTCGAAGAAGGGATTGGAGGAGCGTTGGTTTTGGCGTGAGACGGAAGGTCTTCTAGAGCTCGATCCGTCCGATTTAAGGTGAGTTGTGACCAAAGGTTAGCAATTAAGCTTGTGTGATGCTTAGTTAAGCTTGATTGTTGAATCTTGTGGCTTGTGTGACGATTTGTATGGCGATTTCTGGGTTTAGATTTCACGTAGGTCGTGAATCGCAGGGGAGTATCGATCGATATCAGGGGTGTATCGATCGATACCAGTCCCTTGTCGGTAGACTCATGTTGAGTCGGTATCGATCGATACTAGGGGTGTATCGGTCGATACCAGTCCCTTGTCGGGAGGTTGTGCTTTGGTTTGGGCATCGATCGATACCAGGGGGTATCGATCGATACCGGTTGTGGTTGTGCGTGTGTGTTTAGTTTTCATAGAGTTGAATTACTGATTGTGCTGGAAGTTTTAATTGGTGTTAATTAATTATTCGTATTGTTAATTGCTCATTGTTGTTAATTGTTAGCCTGTTGTTGGGAGGATCAATCTCACTCAGCGTTTGGTTAGCCAAATGTTGATGCATCACTTTTGTCGATGCAGGTAAAGATAAGGCGTGATCGTGGAATCGAGGCAGTGAAGAGGGGATGATTAGGACCCGGGGTTTTTAATTGTTGTTTTATTGCTTTCGCTGTTGTAGAACTGTTAACACTGGTTTTGTGTTTATGTGTGTTGTATTATTTATTTCCGTTTAAAAAAAAAAAAAAAAAGGTGTGGTCGTTTCAGAATCGATCGATGCAGAAGGGTCCGAAGAACGACAATTGATCGATGCAAGGTGTGAATCGATCGATGCCAGGGGGTCAGAGAAACCGAAGTCGATCGATGCACCCCTTGCATCAATCGATTGCCGACCCATGTAAGTGTTTCGATTTCCAAACCCGGTTTAATCCGGTTTATTTCACTCAAATTGAACCGATTTTTCCCTTTATCTTCTTCTTCCTCCTGCGACTCTCCCTCTCCTCCACACTAAAAATCGATCGATGCTCTCTATTTTTTCACAAACATAAAATCTTCAATCCTTCATAACTTTTTCGATTCTTCACGGATTTGAACGATTTTGGTGTCCATCTCAATCGATTTTTCATGCTCTACAAAACCCCCAACCCAGATTTCTCGATTAGCAAAGGTATGAACTCCAAAATCCCGTTTTACAGTCGCGATTTTGGTAAGAGAAAACACCCATGGTTTGTTGCTTCGATTCATGCATCCATAGCTAGATGCCTTGTGTTATTCACCTTGTTAGACTATCATGGCATAAATTTTGACCACCCCTTTGTTTTGATTGATGGGTTTTTGAAAAAATTTCAAATATCTAGGGTTTATGTATTTGGGAAACTTTCGGGTTTTACCCGCGCTCATGTGAAATTTCGATGTGTCTCTTGCGGGTTTGAGCTTGTCTTTAACCGTGTATTTGCATGAATTCTCACTTCCCTTGATTTCGCAAATTTTTGGGCATATATTGGTTGGTAATTTTCACACGCATAGCGTCATGGAAGTGAATTATTGATATGAACATTTGCAACTAATCAATTATGATATATCACTGTTTGCTATCGCAACACAACATCTGGATATGATTGCGTGCTGATTATTGAACTTGGAACTCACTTTGCAAAATTTTGTTATTCGTTTTCCAGGACAATGTCAAGGATTAACCAGCAGAACAAAGACAAAGGCAAGGGAATAGCACCTGAAACTAAGCGCAAAGCACCTTGGCCTAGACCCGATGGATTACCCTTTCCGGTTCCGATGATGTCCAAGAAGGACATACAGAAAGACAAGGTCTACCAGAACCGGACGCTGTCCAACAAATGGGGCAAATATGAGAGTGTATTCTACAATGGGCTGCTAAACGTGGAGATGTGCCCCATGCATTTTGCATGTACCTACACATTGGTCTCAATGGGTATCAGGTAGGATGTCGAGCTTTTGATTGAGCGTGTTGGCTTAGGATGGTTAGCCACTCTCGTCGAATTTTTCGATCCTGAGCTAACTCGCCAATTCTTGGCATCCGCTGAGTTGCGATATGAGAACCCGAGGGAATCAGTCGCATGTGAAGGAACACCCTTCTTCTTCGCACATGGCATCCCTTATCAGATTCCGATCCCTGTTCTCTGCACCCTGTATGGTTTCGAGGGAAGCCACGAGGTTTCTTTTGCTGAATTCCCCAACGCCAAAAGCTTTTGGAAGAGGATAGCTAGCAGAGAATACGACAGTGCTTATTTCAAGCAGTCGAGCATCTGTAATCCCGCACTCAGAGTATTTGCGAAGGTCCTTAGCCATATTCTCTTTGCTAGGGACGAGGCTGGGGCTATGCGTACCAATGAGCTCATTATGCTTTACTACGGAGTTGCACCAGACATAGCTCATGAGCTTCCCGTCCTCTTCCCCAAACATCACCGCGTGAACCTTGGGGTCATTCTTACTTAGGTTTAGGTAGGGAAGAAGATCCGAGGCCTTTCTGGAAGGGGCAGAAAGGAGTACGTCGGGGCCCTCCATACACCCATTTTTCGATTACCTCAACATACCGCGATGTTATTCCGACGATAAGTTAGGCGGCATGCATCCGCAATATTTCCAGGCCTGTCATATCCTCAAGCCAAAGCTCATCTATCAGTTTCAAAACTCAGAGGGCGAACTCCTGCACTTTCAGCTGCCCGATCAGGAATTGACCACATTTGAAGACGTAACGAACATCGATTGGATGCCACTAGAGCACAAATTGGTACATGATCCTTCTGGTTCTCAGCGCAGACGCAAGGGACCATCCGCTAGAGCTTCTCGCTCATTCACCAGAGCATCTACATCTCACAGACCATAGGACCTTCCTGAGAGCGTTCCAGATGACACACATGATCCGACAGAGTACCTTCTTCCTCCCGACTGCAGTGAGTACAATCTCACACCTTGTCCGTTTGAGACGGATGATGAGGAGAAGTGAAAATATGTCAGTGGGGGATTGCAGAATAACAACGCCATGCTGCAGAGGATTTGGGGAGCACTCTCTAGGATACTGGTTCCCAGGAGACCTTCCTGTTTCAAGGCACCTGCCGCTGCAGACGATCGTGATGATGAGCCAGCTGCTGGCATGCACGACTTTGAGCCCGAGCCTGACATTGCTGGACGCAGGACTGACCTCGCCGGATCCAGTGTTTCACAACCATCCGATGCGAGACTTCCCAGGAGGAGGCGCATGGTTGGACACGATGCGAGCGGTAGTTCAGAGGATCACTGATTCACTAGTATCGTTTTCTACCTTTAGCTTTTATTTTATTTTATTTTTCTTGAGCCTGTTTTGCCTTCTTCCTAATTTATTTTCACACCGAGATGGTGTGAAGTAAGTCTGGGGGAGGGTCTTTGTCGTTACTAACGCTATTTTTCTTTCTTTCGTTTTTCTTTTGAGTCATTTTGATGTTTTCTTTGAGTCATTTTGTTTTATTGAGTCAAAACTTGTTAGAGATTATGATCACGACCTTTGAATTTTTATGTGATTTGCATCTAAGTGACCATTGTTGCAGAGCTAGTTTTAGACCAAACTAATGGAAAATCTTAAAGCTGACCAATTAATCAGAGGCATCCATGTTTCCAGAAAAATTCAAAAAGCTTGAGCTAATTTCTACGCTCTTCCTTTTACCTCATCATCGTGATTGGTGTCTTCAGAGCTTGACTCCTCATTCGTATTTGAGAAGACGACCTGTGTGAAAGTATGGTACTCATCTCCCTTATTTAAAATAAAAAGTAGAAAAGATTAAATGATTTTCTTTCGAGTAAAGGGCTAGGAAAATATTCATTGATCCATTATTTTACTTCGAAAGAGATGATCACACTAAGGTTGGAAGCGAGGTTAGGAAAATTTCCAGAGATACCACTATTCGCCTACACCTTAGAATAAAAGGGTGGCACTAAAATGAATCGGGGATTCGGTGGCAAAATCAATACTCGCATTCCATCAGCCATTGACCCTACGGAAAGAAAATGAGAAAAGAATAAGTCTGGGGGAGGGAAAAGTACCAAAGGTTGTGTTGTTGTCCTGTCACGATATCAAAAGGGAAAGAGTCTAGAAGGTTCTTGGCACTATGATCCTTGATGAGACCCAGCAATGATAGCTTTGGATTATTCTGTGAAATAATTAGTTGAATATGGGAGGCTGCGAATGCTTGCAGAGAAGTACATGGTGGTTCGATCTGGAGCTAGTTTGGCAATACGTGGGTTACTAAGGTAATAGTCATTGCAGAATTCTAAAGGAAATGTGAGTCTCCGTGTTTTTCAAACTTTTTCTTCTTGCTTAGTTTTCTGTTTGTTTGAGGACAAGAAAAAGGCTAAGTCTGGGGGAATTGATATACTTGGTTTTTACCGTTTTCTAACACATGTTTTTGTGTTTCTTTTGAGTATTTTATCGAGTCAAAGCTCGTTTTTAGAGTCTTTTAGTCCTTTATTCAGTTATCTCAGGTAAAAAGGCGTTTAAGGGAGAAATTGGAGTTACGTAGGCAAAAACGCATGGAACCGTGCAGAAAAGAGCAAAATTGATCGGTGCAATCCTTGCATCGATCGATGCAACACCATCAGAGAAGTCCAAATCGATCGATGCAAGGAGTGCATCAATCAATGTGATGTTGCCATAAAAGTTAGAATCGACTGATGCATGAGTGAGGCTGATCGATGCAAAACCGGAGCCGATCGATGCAACCCCATCAGAAGATCAAGAATCGATCAATGTAAGGTGTGCATCGATCGATGGAGTATGCCCAGAGAATTCAAAATCGATCGATGCAAGTCGGCGAGAAGAAAAGAAAACTTCTGATTTTCCTGTTTTGCCCCGGAGACTGTATGTTTTAACTAATTCGCCTAGAACCCTATAGATACTCTATTTTTAGCCACCTTCACAGCACCACTTTTTATCGCTTTATTCTCTATTTGGCTTTTAGCAATTTGTAAGCTTTGGAGAAGAATCTCTGCATCTACTAAGAAGAATTCTAAATCCTTTTCTTTCTTTGATTTATATTATGAGTTTATCATCTCTCTGCTTGTTCTCTGCTACCATGTCTGAGTAGTTTCATAGTTAGGTTTCGGGTTTCAACGGGATCCATGAATCATTGAATTAGACACAGATAGAGATTTATCTTTTGCGGTTTTCGCTTATTGTTGTGTTTATTGCTTAGGCTCGGTTGACTGCCTTGCCTTTGATCTAGGGTTTAATCTATACCACAAAAGTGTCGTAGGATGCTAGAAAGAACATAAGTGAGCGAATTTTCCTTAGCCAACGGAAGTTGATGTTAAGGCGATTCGTGAACATATTGAACATATTCGTTAATGCTGGTCTAGAACTCTAGGTTCAACGGAAGGTAGGATTCTAGGTTGCTAAATTTAGTAATCAATACCACGGAAGTGGAAGTGGATTGGTTAGATATTTATGTTTGAGTTTGAAACTTGTGTTTAATCATTCCTTGAATAGTTGTCTGATTCAAGATCTCTGGATTCCTACGAATGAACCCTTGACCTAACGCTTTTCTCTTATTGAATTTACATTGCTTTTTATTTGTTTTCATTTATTTGCAATTCAAAACCACAATCTTGTCTTAGCTTAGTTTCGAATCGTGAGTATTGTAGTGTAACCTTGGTCTTTGTGGATTCGATCCTAAAGTACTGCATTGACAACTGTTACGATTGCGGTAGTGTGAACTTTAGTTATTAATTGACTTAGTAAAACACTAAAATCAACATGCCCGTGAGAATTGGAGATTGCTTAGCTCCCATCGATTTCTACATAATCCTTGGATGGCCTTTCTTGTCAACTACCGGAGCCATCATGGATTGGCCAAATCAACATCGACAAGGATGTGTTCTACACCGCTGTCCTGCTCAAGAACGGAGGATAAAAACACCTCAAGTCGAAGGATCCTGATCTTGACCCACAATGGAGCGATGAGACATATGCCGAGGACACCGAAAGGAGATCGAAAAAGACTTGTCGAAAAACATTGTCTTTCTGCGATTAAGCTCATCTCGCTATCAACGTCGAGCTAAACGACTTTAAACAAAAGCGCTCAATGGGAGACAACCCATTTTCGATATGTTTTTCTTTTTAATTTTTCTTTCTTTTTCTATTGACGTTTTCTTTTTCTTAGTTTCAGCTTTCATAAAAAAAAAATAAAAAAAAAACCCAAAAAAATCAAAAAAATAAAAAGACAAAAACATTCACGGTTTCAAACATTCACGGTTTGAAACCCAAAAAGATAAAATTATAAAGATGCCAAATAACTTTCAAACTAGTTTAGTTAACATTAATATAGAGGTTTAATGTGGGTAGGTATTTTAGAAATAGAGAAAGGAGGATTAGTTTCATTAGTTTCTCCATTTACTAAAAAAAACGAATTCTCGTAGGGGGTTGGTTAGCCCACTGATTTTGGGATAAATTTGAAATTTTTTGTTATCTTGTTTTAATAGATAGCAGCATCCTACATCAATATTGGAACTAGATTCATAGAGGTTTGGGTTCCTAATTGTCCCCGATTCTCCAAAAAATCGAGATCTCATAGGGATTAGTCCACCGATTTTAAAAAAATAAAGAACTTTATCGAATTACTTGTTATAAAATTATTAAAGATGCCACATAAACTTTAAACTAGTTTAGTTAACATTAATATAGAGGTTTAATATGGTTAGGTATTTTAGAAATAGACAACGGAGGATTAATTTCATTAGTTACTGCATTTTCTGAAAATCGAATTCTAGTAGAGGTTAGCCCACTGATTTCGGGATAACTTTGAAAATTTTAGTTATCTTGTTTTAAAACATAGCCGCATCCTACATGAATATTGGAACTATATCATAGAGGTTTGGGTCCCTAATTGTCCCTGATTCTCCAAAAAATCAAGATTTCATAAGGATTGGTCCACCGATTTAAAGCGAATAAAGAACTTTATTGAATTACTTGTTATGAAATTATTAAAGATGCCAAATAACCTTCAAACTAGTTTAGTTAACATTAATATAGAGGTTTAATGTGGGTAGGTATTTTAGAAATAGAGAAAGGAGGATTAGTTTCATTAGTTTCTCCATTTACTAAAAAAAACGAATTCTCGTAGGGGGTTGGTTAGCCCACTGATTTTGGGATAAATTTGAAATTTTTTGTTATCTTGTTTTAATACATAGCAGCATCCTACATCAATATTGGAACTAGATTCATAGAGGTTTGGGTTCCTAATTGTTCCCGATTCTCCAAAAAATTGAGATCTCATAGGGATTAGTCCAACGATTTAAAAAAAATAAAGAACTTTATTGAATTACTTGTTATAAAATTATTAAAGATGCCACATAAACTTTAAACTAGTTTAGTTAACATTAATATAGAGGTTTAATATGGTTAGGTATTTTATAAATAGACAACGTCGGATTAATTTCATTAGTTACTGCATTTTCTGAAAATCGAATTCTAGTAGAGGTTAGCCCACTGATTTCGGGATAACTTTGAAAATTTTAGTTATCTTGTTTTAAAACATAGCCGCATCCTACATGAATATTGGAAATATATCATAGAGGTTTGGATCCCTAATTGTCCCTGATTCTCCAAAAAATCAAGATTTCATAAGGATTGGTCCACCGATTTAAAGCGAATAAAAAACTTTATTGAATTACTTGTTATAAAATTATTAAAGATGCCAAATAACCTTCAAACTAGTTTAGTAAACATTAATATTGAGGTTTAATGTGGTTACGTATTTTAGAAATAGACAAAGGAGGATTAGTTTCATTAGTTACTGCATTTACTGGAAACAAATCGAATTCTCGTAGGGGTTGTTAATTAGCCCACTGATTTCGGGATGACTTTGAAGATTTTAGTTATCTTGTTTTAAAACATAGCCGCATCCTATATGAATATTGGAACTATATCATAGAGGTTTGGGTCCCTAATTGTCCCCGATTCTTAAAAAAATCGAGATTTCATAGGGATTAGTCCACCAATTTAAAACAAATAAAGAACTTTATTGAATTACTTGCTATAAAATTATTAAAAATGCCACATAACCTTCAAACTAGTTTAGTTAACATTAATATAGAGGTTTAATGTGGTTAGGTATTTTAGAAATAGAAAAAGGAGGATTAATTTCATTAGTTACTGCATTTACTGAAAAAATCGAATTCTCGTAGGGGCCTACTGATTTTGGGATAATTTTAAATATTTTAGTTATCTTGTTTTAATACATAGAAGCATCCTACATGAATATTGGAACTATATCATAAAGGTTTGGGTATCGAATTATCTCCGATTCTCCAAAAAATCGAGATCTCACTGGGATTAGTCTACCTATTTAAAGCGAATAAAGAACTTTATTAAATTACTTTTTATAAACTAAATAAAGATTTCAAATAACTTTCAAACTAGTTTATTTAACATTAATATAGAGGTTTAATGTGGTTAGGTATTTTAGAAATAGACAAAGGAGGATTAGTTTCATTAGTTACTGCATTAACTGAAAAAATCGAATTCTCGTATGGGTTAGACCACTGATTTTGGGATAACTTTGAAGATTTTTTTTATCTTGTTTTAAAACATAGACGGCATCCTACATGAATATTGGAACTATATCATAGAGGTTTGGGTCCCTAATTGTCCGCGATTCTCAAAAAAATTGAGATTTCATAAGGATTTTTTTTTTGATCAAAACAAGAATTTCCAATTAAACTTCACCAGACTTTTAACTTTCAATGAACAAGTTTAAGGCTTGTTTAGATAGAGAATCAGCCTCGACATTAGTCGCATGAGGGATGTATTTAAAAACAATAGCATCAAAAGAGAGTAAGCATGAACGAATGTCCGAGAAGATACCATGCAGATCTGAAAAGGATGAATTGGAGTTAATGGCATTGATAATTTGAGAGGAATCAGATTCAACTCTCAGCTTCTTTACTCATATACTGATGGCGTGGGTTAAAGCTTCTCTCACCGCCAAACCTTCAGCAACCAGAGGAGAAAGAACAAAAGGGATTAGTCCACCGATTTAAAGCGAATAAAGAACTTTATTGAATTACTTGTTATAAAATTATTAAAGATGCCAAATAACTTTCAAACTAGTTTAGTTAACATTAATATAGAGGTTTAATGTGGGTAGGTATTTTAGAAATAGAGAAAGGAGGATTAGTTTTATTAGTTTCTCCATTTATTAAAGAAAACGAATTCTCGTAGGGGGTTGGTTAGCCCACTGATTTTGGGATAAATTTGAAATTTTTTGTTATCTTGTTTTAATAGATAGCAGCATCCTACATCAATATTGGAACTAGATTCATAGAGGTTTGGGTTCCTAATTGTCCCCGATTCTCCAAAAAATCGAGATCTCATAGGGATTAGTCCACCGATTTTAAAAAACTAATGAACTTTATTGAATTACTTGTTATAAAATTATTAAAGATGCCACATAAAATTTAAACTAGTTTAGTTAACATTAATATAGAGGTTTAATATGGTTAGGTATTTTATAAATAGACAACGGAGGATTAATTTCATTAGTTACTGCATTTTCTGAACATCGAATTCTAGTAGAGGTTAGCCCACTGATTTCGGGATAACTTTGAAAATTTTAGTTATCTTGTTTTAAAACATAGCCACATCCTACATGAATATTGGAACTATATCATAGAGGTTTGGATCCCTAATTGTCCATGATTCTCCAAAAAATCAAGATTTCATATGGATTGGTCCACCGATTTAAAGCGAATAAAGAACTTTATTGAATTACTTGTTATAAAATTATTAAAGATGCCAAATAACCTTCAAACCAGTTTATTTAACATTAATATTGAGGTTTAATGTGGTTACGTATTTTAGAAATAGAAAAAGGAGGATTAGTTTCATTAGTTACTGCATTTACTGGAAAAAAATCGAATTCTCGTAGGGGTTAGTTAGCCCACTGATTTCGGGATGACTTTGAAGATTTTAGTTATCTTGTTTTAAAACATAGCCGCATCCTACATCAATATTGGAACTATATCATAGAGGTTTGGGTCCCTAATTGTCCCCCAATCTTCAAAAAATCGAGATTTCATAGGGATTAGTCCACCAATTTGGAACAAATAAAGAACTTTATTGAATTACTTGCTATAAAATTATTAAAAATGCCACATAACCTTCAAACTAGTTTAGTTAACATTAATATAGAGGTTTAATGTGGTTAGGTATTTTAGAAATAGACAAAGGAGGATTAGTTTCATTAGTTACTGCATTTACTGAAAAAATCGAATTCTCGTAGGGGCCTACTGATTTTGGGATAATTTTAAATATTTTAGTTATCTTGTTTTAATACATAGAAGCATCCTACATGAATATTGGAACTATATCATAAAGGTTTGGGTATCTAATTATCTCGGATTCTCCAAAAAATCGAGATCTCATTGGGATTAGTCTGCCTATTTAAAGCGAATAAAGAACTTTATTAAATTACTTTTTATAAACTAAATAAAGATTTCAAATAACTTTCAAACTAGTTTAGTTAACATTAATATAGAGGTTTAATGTGGTTAGGTATTTTAGAAATAGACAAAGGAGGATTAGTTTCATTAGTTACTGCATTAACTGAAAAAATCGAATTCTCGTATGGGTTAGACCACTGATTTCGGGATAACTTTGAAGATTTTTGTTATCTTTTTTTAAAACATAGACGCATCCTACATAAATATTGGAACTATATCATAGAGGTTTGGGTCCCTAATTGTCCGCGATTCTCAAAAAAATTGAGATTTCATAAGGATTTTTTTTGATCAAAACAAGAATTTCCAATTAAACTTCACCAGACTTTTAACTTTCAATGAACAAGTTTAAGGCTTGTTTAGATAGAGAATCAGCCTCGACATTACTCGCATGAGGGATGTATTTAAAAACAATAGCATCAAATGAAAGTAAGCACGAACGAATGTCCGAGAAGATACCATGCAGATCTGAAAAGGATGAATTGGAGTTAATGGCATTGACAATTTGAGAGGAATCAGATTCAACTCTCAGCTTCTTTACTCATATACTGATGGCGTGGGTTAAAGCTTCTCTCACCGCCAAACCTTCAGCAACCAGAGGAGAAAGAACAAAAGGGATTAGTCCACTGATTTAAAGCGAATAAAGAACTTTATTGAATTACTTGTTATAAAATTATTAAAGATGCCAAATAACTTTCAAACTAGTTTAGTTAACATTAATATAGAGGTTTAATGTGGGTAGGTATTTTAAAAATAGAGAAAGGAGGATTAGTTTCATTAGTTTCTCCATTTACTAAAAAAATCGAATTCTCGTAGGGGGTTGGTTAGCCCACTGATTTTGGGATAAATTTGAAAATTTTTGTTATCTTGTTTTAATACATAGCAGCATCCTACATAAATATTGGAACTAGAGTCATAGAGGTTTGGGTTCTTAATTGTCCCCGATTCTCCAAAAAATTGAGCTCTCATAGGGATTAGTCCACCGATTTAAAGCGAATATAGAACTTTATTAAATGAGTTGTTATA
Organism: Eutrema heterophyllum; assembly: GCA_002933915.1. NCBI lineage: Eukaryota > Viridiplantae > Streptophyta > Magnoliopsida > Brassicales > Brassicaceae > Eutrema > Eutrema heterophyllum. The sequence continues at coordinate 1,487,296 of PKMM01010274.1, read as the reverse complement.
AAATTATTAAAGATGCCAAATAAACTTCAAACTAGTTTATTTAACATTAATATAGAGGTTTAATGTGGTTAGGTATTTTTAGAATTAGAAAAAAAGATTAGTTTCATTAGTTATTCTATTTACTAAAAAAATTGAATTCTCGTAAGGGTTAGCCCTCTGATTTCGGGATAACTTTGAAAATTTTAGTTATCTTGTTTTAAAACATAGCCACATCCTACATGAATATTGGAACTATATCATAGAGGTTTGGATCCCTAATTGTCCCCGATTCTCCAAAAAATCGAGTTTCATAGGGATTAGTCTACCAATTTAAATCGATAAAGAACTTTATTGAATTACTTGTTATAAAATTATTAAAGATGCCAAATAACCTTCAAACTAGTTTAGTTAACATTAATATTGAGGTATAATGTGGTTAGGTATTTTAGAAATAGACAAAGGGGGATTAGTTTCATTAGTTACTGCATTTACTGAAAAAATCGAATTCTTGTAGGGGTTAGCCCTCTGATTTCGGGATAACTTTGAAAATTTTAGTTATCTTGTTTTAAAACATAGCCGCATCCTACATGAATATTGGAACTATATCATAGAGGTTTGGGTCCCTAATTGTCCCTGATTCTCCAAAAAATCGAGTCTCATAGGGATTAGTCCACCGATTTAAAGCGAATAAAGAACTTTATTGAATTATTTGTTATAAAATTATTAAAGATGCCAAATAACCTTCAAACTAGTATATATAGCCCTAAAGTCGATCTAGGGTTTCATTAAACCGAAAAAGGAAGTTTTTGGGTCGCAAGGGCGCAGGATCGGCCAAGCTTCAGGGCCGAGCTTGGGCCTCATTTCTGCACTTGTCTCCTTTTTCCGAGCCAGACGGACCTGTCTTCAGTAAAATCGATTTATCTTCCTGACCACTGCTCGAAATGACTTAAAACCAATTACAGATGAAAGTTAACTCAAAATTCTACCTTGGCACCAAATTTCATCTCAATCCATCAACGGGAAGGCATCCAACAAAGGCGAAACTTCTTATGCATATGTGCTGTCCAATTGGAGAAATCCGCCTTCCTTGAGCTTTAGGTGCTTGGCTGATCTTTTGGACTTGGAAACATGTCTTGGTCGTGGACACTCCTTTTTGGCTTCATTTTGCATCCTTTTTCGATGATTTGACCTATATAGACTTTAAAATTACAAATACGAGAAAACTGCCTCAAAAAACACAAAACCGAATAAAAATGCTTAGATAAAATACTAAATTTCGTAATAAAAACAGTAAAATATAGAGTATATCAACTCCCCCAGAATTAGATTTTGCTTTTCCTCAAGAAAACAAAGAAACTAAGAATAGAAAAGAGGTTTGAAAACACGGAAACTCACCAATTCCTTCATTGTCGTAAACCAATTAGAACAGATATGACGTTAGATAGAAACCACCATGTACTTTGCCGTTTTCTTTTCAACTTCCCAAGTCCGACCCAGATTCTCATAAGGTTACCCGAATTCTCCATTGCTAACTTCTTTAAAGTTAAAGGCGTGCGGTCTCATCGAGGGAGTATCAATCAAAGAACATGTAGATTTCCTTAATCAAGTTTCCTGCTTACCCAGACAGTCTTAATTCCGGTTTCTTTCCTCTCCCTTTTTCTCTCTTCCTTAGATCGATTTCTTCTTTTTCTTTTTGTTTCTCGGGATCAAGGTATACGAGACGCGAGTATTGATGGTGTTTGCCACCCAATCCCCGGTTCACCTCCTTGGATAAGTTTCCATGAGACGCGAGTATTGATGGTGTTTGCCACCAAATCCCCGGTTCACTTCTTTTGGCATACTTTCATGAGACACGAGTATTGATGGCTTTTGCCACCGAATCCCTGGTTCAGTTATGCGCCATCCATATCCTTTATGTATTGAAGTACTTAATTGAAGGGAAGAGAGAGGGAAACCGTACTCACACAGACTTGTAATGGTAGGCTTGAAAATGGTGTCTTGGTCGATGTATACCAAGCCCCAAGATGAGAAAATTTAAGTTCATTAGGTTGAAGCCAGCGCTAAATCCTCCAGTTCCCTTAGAGAAATGGACGTTTTTATGGTAGGTCGGTCCACTCACGGTTTTTCCATTATTAAAAATCTGCGGTCAATCTCTGTTAGAACAGTCACTAAATGTTAGTGTAACACGGTTAGTTCCAAGAAAAGTTCATAATTTCCAACATAACAGTTTTGACTCGATAAAATGACTCAAGAAAAATGATTAAAATGACTCAAGAAAAATAAAAATAACATGAAAGAAAAATAAAATGTGTTAGTAAACGATAAATCTCCCCCCAGACTTACTTCGCACCATCTCGGTGTGAAAGTGAGCGATAGAAGGGAGCGGACAGATTCGATAAAATAAAATAAATAGTAAAGAGAAAATAAATAAAAGAAAAATTTTTGACGAAGTAACCTGGATCAGATTGTCTCAGAAACGGAAGATGAAATCTCGTTGTCGTCGGATTCGCGAGAAAGCACCTCTGTCTCGTCGAAATCAGTTACGAACTCATCCTCTTGTGGCGGATAGCTTGTGGCATCTTCATCGGCAGCTTCGGTCTGATCGAAACCAGAGATGATTGAGAGGCTACCTAGCTCGTTGTCCGCCTGCTCAGCTCCTCGGGTTGTTTTAGATTTCTTGAAGAACCGTGGTACAAACTTCTTGACCACCTTGACGAGCTTTGAGATCACCTATCCTTGAATTCGAACTTGGTCTTGAAGAAGTATCCTCTCCTCACATTATTTTGCGATAGTGGCATAGAACCATTGGTCCGTACGGTTCCTCATTGGTGCGGTGATAGGCTGAACCAGAGGAGGAATACCGGATGATGATGCACCTGAGATCGAGGGGCGTCGAGGCTCTACAACGTGGCGAGAGTTGCGTGCTGCTTTTTCTTGAGCTTTGTAGAAGAAGCTAATCCCTACAATAGGATCTCTTGGTGTACGCATGGACCACATATCTTTAGGAGGGTTAAAAGAAGGGTTACCGTCACGTAAACGAGGAAGGGTCTTGCGTGGAAGAAGGATGCATTGTGTCTCCTTTGAATAAGGTGGCGTGAATAAGTAAGCGAAAAGTTTGGACTCGTCAAGCCAACCAGCGAGATAACCTTTCCATTGAAGCCCGACAAGGCCTAGTTTGTTCTCATATTGGAGCGGTTCTTCATTCCCGAAGTCAACTCCACAATGTAGAAGATTTGCGGTGATAATCCCTCCAAAGTTGTTATAGGCATTGCTTTCCTTGCGTTCCTTTGAAGCGTCATGCTTAATCGTGATGAAACGTCTAGAAATGATTGAGCCAAGATTTGTTGTGTCGGGCATGTCCACAAAAGGGGCAGTAAGAATGAAGAACTCATCTCGAAGGACCGAACTATGCTCATTCCGACTGAAAATTGTTTGCGCGATCATTCAATGCATGTAGCGGACAGCGGGATGCGTGATTCGTGACTCCTTTGACGAGCCGGGGTCGAGGTCTTTGTTAGCAAATCGGTTCCAAATGCCATAAGAAGTGATGCTCTTTGTGAAAGTCTTCTTCTCATTATAAGCAAATCCAAATAGTTCACAAAGATCACCGACATGCTCACCAATAGAGAATGAAAGGATCTCATCTTTTGCCGTGAAATTCTGTCCAACGGGGTAAGCGAGAGATATGGTACATAGAAACTCCCTTGTCAACCTCTTATAAGTCGGGTGAGAAAGCTCCATGAAACCTCGGAGTCCAAACGCATCTAAATACCACTCGATATCAGCGCGAAGGCCGAGATGATCAATTGTTTCCCACGAGCAAAGTGTCGGGATGATCTTCATGCTGTTCAGACCCGCCATGGAATCGGTATTCTCGTCTACAGCTGGTCTAATGAGTCTCATTTCTACACTCAACGTGTTTTTCCTTCTTCTATCGCGACTAGCTCTTGGCTTTCTCGGTTTGCGCACATGTTTAAGAGCTTGTTGTGGTTCAGCTACTTGCTCGACCGGCATAAATTGCGTTTGCGCTTCTTCTAACTCGTCATCCTCATCTCTCAAGTGGTAACTCAATGTCTCTTCACTATCTTGCACAACATCTTTTCCATGTCTTCTTCCTCATTGATTTTGTGTCTTCCTTGTTCTTTGGACTTGAGGGATGTTTTCCTCCGGTTCTCGAAGCACCAAGGGTTTTTCGGTTACCCGAGTGAGCCCAGTGGATCGTCATCGAGAGGCATCATCCGTCATTGGAATTTCCTACAAAATTAAAATTCTTGAAGAACGCCATTAGTAAATTAAAGAATTTACTAAAAATCAAGGAAGTTGCCTCAATGCTTAACATAATAAATTAAGAGCATAATGAGACAATATAAATTAACAAGAATGGAAAAACAAGATCAAAACCAATTTTCTCAAAAATATTTGCAATTTTCGGAGATACTGTTCATGGGACAAATTTTTTTATCAAAAACTTGAATTTCAAGTTCTTGAGTGCCAAAAATCTAGCAAATCCCAAGTGCATATGATAAACAATATTAATGAATGCTTAAACAACTCATTGATTCACCCAAATTCCTTTTTAATGAAGAACACAAAATTTAGTTTTTGTGTAAGTTTGATTCGAGGTGAATACAAGTCATAGATCAATCAAAATTGTAAAATCTATGGATAAACAAGTCTAACTAAGCGAGTTCTTTCTTAATCTAGCAAGAATTAGCTAAATTCATGGAAACACACAAAAAGTTCATAAACTTGAAAAGTTGAGAAATTGAGTTTAGAGAGAACATACCTTAGTTTTTGATGATGAATGAGTAAGAGAATGAAAATTCCTTGGTTAATTCACTTCAAACCAAACAAATTAAACAAGATCCCCAATTTTTAGATTTTTGGGTCTTTGGACTCAAGAACACTCTCTCTAGAAAAAGAACACTCTATCTAAACACACGGTTTTTGTTTTTAAATCGGTTTAGAGTCGGTTTGGGAGAAGTTAAACCAAAGGGGGGAGAAAACTTACCTGGGATCGGCCGGGAGCAAGGTGAGCTCGGGTCGAGGTTGGCGGTCAAGTGCTGCCTTAATTTGAGGCTCGAGCTCGGGCCAGGAGGGATCGGACCGAAGGTTTCTTTCCCTGGGTTGAGTTCTGCCTCAATTTGAGGCGCAAGCTCGGGTCAAGGCTCTCTAGGCCGATTTCAGCGCCCAATATTCGACCACTTCTTGTTTCTTCTCCGGTCTTCGTCAAAGACCTATTTTTTTGTATTTTTAAAACTTTTTTGAAAAATTCCTAAAACTGAAAAACAAATAATTGTTGCCTCCCACATAGCGCTTGTTTTAAGTCTTTAGCTCGATTCCTTTTCGGCTTAAACGAAGGATGAATCCACTAAAGGAAGTGAATCTCCTTTAGCGTCTTTGTCTCTGCACTCGGAGTGACAAGCCAACCACACAACATTTGGTACTCTTTCCCTCCCCTAGACTTATTCTTTTCTCATTCTCTTTTTATAGGATCAACGTTGATGAAACTCGAGTACTGATGGTTTTTACCACCGAATCCTCGGTTCACTTCCGTTCCATCATTTTATTCCAAGGTGTAGGCGAATAGTGGTATCCTTGGAAATTTTCCTCAACCTCGCTTCCAACCTTAGTGTGATCATTTCTTTCGAAATAAAATAATGGGATCGATGGAAATTTTTCTAGCCCTTTACTCAAAAGAAAATCATTTCATATTTTCTGCTTATTTTAAACAAGGGAGATGAGTACCATACTTTCACACAGGTTGTCTTGTCAGATATGAATGAAGAATCAAACTCTGAAGACACCAATCACAATGATGAGGTAAAAGGAAGAGCTCAGAAACTAGCTAAGGCTTTTTGAATTTTTCTGGAAACATGGATGCCTCTGATTAACTGGTCAGCCTTTAGATTTTTCATTAGTCTAATATGAAGCTAACTCTGTAACAATGGTCACTTAGATGAAAATCACATAAGAATTCAAAGGTCGTGATCATCATCTCCAATAAGTTTTAACTCAATAAAACGACTCGAGAAAAAATATCAAAATGACTCAAGAGATAAAACAAAAGAAAGAAAACAACGTTAGTAACGACAGAGACCCTCCCCCATACTTACTTCACACCGTCTCGGTGTGAAAATAAACCAAGAAGAAGGTAAAACAGACGCAAAGAAAGAAAATCAAGAAAAAGTCAAAGTTGACTTACATGGGTCGGTATCGGTCGATGCAAGATATGCATCGGTCGATTTTTGTTTCTCTAGACGCCTTGCATCGATCGATTTTCGATTCTCTAGACCCTTGGCATCGATCGATACTCAGGTGGTATCGATCGATTTTGTTATGCTCGTTCCTGCAAATTTTTTTTTTTTTTTTTTTGAGAGAACCTGAGACACTTAGACTTCAAAACTAAAAATTAGAAAATGTTAGTGCAAGCAAAAACAAAGGAAAAGATAAGATATGTACACTTACCGGTGAGTCGCCTCCCACCAAGCGCTTGTTTAAAGTCGCTAGCTTGACTTTGGCTCAGGTATCAGTCAGGATGAGTATGAGAACTTGCCCCGAAACAAGTCCCACAATCAAACATCTCCAGCTTCAGAATTCTGCTCACCATCCCCTTTACAGCATCTTTTCCTTTCTCCTTTAGCTCCGAAGTGAGAATTGCTCTAACCTTTGAGAATGGCTTCGATGTTCCCTTGCACTTCACCTTATACTCAATTGAGTCTCCATCATCTCTGAGGGATCAAAGTCATGAGAGAATCACCCTTGACTCTTTTGCTCTTCACCTTCCCCCTTGCCTTAGCCTTAGCCTTTTTGATGTCTATCTTGCTGATGATAGGAGAATCATCTAAGATTTCCTTGACTTCGTTCTCCTCATAAGGTTATGTCTAATCAACCACCAGCGTCTCTCCTGCGATTGAGATTTCCTTGCTGATGATAGGAGGATCATCTAAGATTTCCTTGACTTCGTTCTCCTCATAAGGTTCTGTCTAATCAACCATCAGCGTCTCTCCTGCGACAACAGTGATGCAAGATACGTGTTTTGGAATTCCTCTTGTGGGGATGGCTTTGTAGAAGACCTTTTTGTCAATGTTAGAGAATGAGATTCTCTTATTAGGCATGTCTAGAACTGCACCCACCGTGGCCATGAATGGTCTTCCAAGAATCAAAGGCATATTAGAACCTTCACTCATCTCCACAACCTGGAAATCAGTAGGAACCAGACAATCTCCTACTTTAACAAGCAAATCAAGGATGATACCATATGGAGTTGTGGTGGAAGAGTTTACAAATGCGAGAATCGCATTAGGAGGTCTTATATCAGCAATTTCCAACCTCTCTGCAACAGCCTTTGACATGAGATTCACGCTAGACCCAGAATCAACCAGAGCCTCTCTAAATTCAACTCCAGAGATAGAGCATGGAACAGAGAACTTCCCAGGGTCTAAAATCTTAGACAACTGCTTCATTGGTGCTGGTGTGCTTCTTGCCTTGATGAAGAGTGTCTTAATCTCTTATAGAGTTTCTCTGCAATACTTGAAGGGATCAAGCAAAGGTTGGTCTTCTAAGGCCTCTTCAAATGAGATCTCATGGGGGATCTTTCTCACCATCCTATCAAAACCACTCAGCTTCTCTGCACTAATGGGGTTCCTGGGGTGTCTAGGTGATATAGCTCAAATTAATACCCTAAAGNACTTGAAGGGATCAAGCAAAGGTCGGTCTTCTAAGGCCTCTTCAAATGAGATCTCATGGGGGATCTTTCTCACCATCCTGTCAAAACCACTCAGCTTCTCTGCACTAATGGGGTTCCTGAGGTGTCTAGGGGGCATAGGATACGGGATCTTGGGGACATATAGTCGTGGGGTGATGGAAGTGTGCTTCTCCTCTGCAACAACATCTTGTGCTTCCTGCACATCCATCAACTCAGGTGCAGTCGCCATCTCATCATCAACCATTACTACGCTGCAATGCTCTCTGGGATTTATCACTGGTTTTTCAGGAAGATTTCCTGGCTGTCTCTTGATAGCATCTGCAATTTGTGCTTCTTGTGTATTGATAACGGATATTTTCGTGTTCAATTATCCAAGTGTACTCATGTCATTGTAGCACTTGAGATGTCAATCCATAATGGGTTAAGATTAAACACTAAGAATACGTAAAACTTCTTAATCTAAGTAATTCAAGAAGAGGTTTTCTAACAACCTAAGTGATAATGAAAACAAGCTCAGTTTAACTAAAATAAAAGATAGAAACTCAAACTAAAACGCAAATTACGGTTTAAGATAATACTAAAAACGAATCCAAGGGTGAAGTATGCGATTGTTGGTAACTTTAGAGGTTCACAATGATGCCAATATACTCAAGTAAAGCTAATCCTTAGAGTACAATCATTAAACAAGACTAACCCAATTCCTTGGAATTAGTCACTTTGGAAATTACTAAATCAAGAACAAATTCTCATTTGTGATTTAGTAAGTTTCAAGTATTAGAAACAAGATCATTTAATCAATAAACATCTTAGACAACCATTTCCATAGGCTAAGAATGCAATATCTCTTGATTAGTTCATTGGGGAATTTCATCGAACACCTTCCGGGCGAGAAATTCCCTATGATCTAAATTAACTTGATCATGGTCAATCTAGCATTAAGAACACTAAACAAGGAAGGATCATTGATAATCTAGGCCCTAACATCATTGATTCACACTAAAATTACCTAAATCTACTTCACCCTAGAATTCTAGAAAACTACTCACAACTCATGTTTATCTCCACAAATCCCATAAAGGAAGTGTTTAGATTCATGGAAGATGATAAGAAGATAGATAGATGATAGAATTAAACAAGAACTTGC
>PKMM01010274.1:1393322-1474411 GCA_002933915.1 Eutrema heterophyllum | reverse complement strand
GATTCAGATTTAGCGCGGTTCTTGAACTCAAATCACTAAAGTATAGCTAACCAACTCTCGTTGCGAAAACTATCTAAGTCTAAATCCTAGAATTCCAAATCTCTTTGCGAATCCTAAAGTCTAAACCAGCTTTTAGTTCAGGTTTGATTTGTTCACAAAACAACTAAACCAAATCTCTTTGCGAATAGTTAGTTATTTTGCTCACCTAGGTTCTGTCAGGTAATTAATCGCACTCTCGTGCCTAACCAATTATCCTAAGATCTAAATTCCAGATTCGTCAACCTAGAATTAGCTATGGGAACAACCTAAGGCGAAGAACTAATTCAGATGGTGAATCCTAATAAATCAATTAACCTAACATTCAGAGAAAACCCTTATGAGAACCCTGAACCTAACAAAGGGATCTACTCAGACATGAAGATTGAAACCAACGACATGATTGAATAGATCATCCAATAAAATAAAATAGAAAAGAGTAAAAGGAGATTCAGAATTGTCTCTCTCAGAAATCTCTCCAAAACCAAAGTAAAATAAAATTTCGCCAACAAAAGTGGCTGAAAAACCTAATTATAATGTTAAAACACGTTTTGGGGCTTCTTGTAATTATTAAAGACTTCTTGACCAAGGTGCAAACTCTCAAGATTTGTAAAAAGTCGTGTTTCATGTTTTCATGTAGTTAGTATCGACCGACACTAAGGTAGTATCGACTGACACTAGTCACTGCTCGCCAGACTGGACTGTCTTCACGAAAACTGGCATAACTTTTGATCGCACAGTTGGAATGACCTCAAACCACTTCCAAATGAAAGCTAATCCAAATATATGTCTTGTGTTCAAATTTGAGCTCAATCCATCGGTGGGAAGTTCTTCAAATCTTCATTTAAAATCGCGACTTGTGCTTCAGTGAGTATCGACCGATACTAAGGTAGTGTCGATCGATACTGAGGCTTCAAATCGGGTACTCAGCTACACGAACTTCTGTTTTGCTCCAAAATGCTCTAGAAAGCTCCAAAAAGCTCTAATATCTCCAATTATGCTCCAAACGTGCTAAAACCTGTAAAAGACTCTAAAACACTGCAAAATAGTAGAAAGACTCTATAAAACGGACCTATATCATGGCTTAAAAGGGGTAAAAACCATGATATATCACTAGGGGGTATAGGATACAGGATCTTGGGGACATATAGTCGTGGGGTGATGGAAGTGTGCTTCTCCTCTGCAACAACATCTTGTGCTTCCTGCACATCCATCAACTCAGGTGCAGTCGCCATCTCATCATCAACCATTACCGTGCTGCAATGCTCTCTGGGATTTATCTCTGGTTTACCAGGAAGGTTTCCTGGTTGTCTCCTACTAGCATCTGCAATATGTGCTACCTGTGTGTCGAGCTTCTTCACGTGAGTGGCGATGGACTCATATTTGGTATCGATGCTCTCAATTTGTTGTTGAGATCATGATACATCTCATCCACCTTGACACGGATCTCCTTTGCAGTCGTTTGCTGATTAATCATGACTTACTGCATCATCAAACCATTATGATTCTGAAATCTGTTCTAACCCAGATTTTGCACGAATGGTTGTCCCTGAAAATTCTGCACGAATGGCTTACGTTCCTGATTTTGCACGCCTATCTGCTGAAATCCCTTATAAAATATGCTGACACTCTGATTTTGCACAGACGAATTCGGCTGAAAACTGTACAGTCCCTGATTTTGCACATACGAATTCGGCTGAAAACTGTGCAATCCCTGATTTTTCACGTAATTCACCTATTCCTTATTTTCTGGTTTGCCGTCAGCAGTTTCCTGATAGAACTGGCCATCCCCATTGCCTTCACAGTAGTTCACGCCTTTGGGGTGGCTTTGCATAAAGGTAGTCAAGTTGTTTAACTTGGCTGTTAACTCGTCTATCTTCCTGGACTCAATGTTGTTGACGCGCCTCGTCCTATCATACTCAGGACTGTGATGACTAGAACTTGCAGCTAGGTTCTCAATCAAGGTGTAAGCTTCCTCCTTGGTCCTTGTCATGAAGTCACCATTGCTAGTTGCATTCAGAGAGTTCTTGAAGTCCCATTCTACTCCATCATAGAAGATATTTAGCACTTGCTCATCTGAGTAGCCATGATGAGGACACTCTCTGAGGTACTCTCTGAATCTTTCTCAAGCTTCATGAAAAGGCTCACCCACGTTCTGCTGAAACTAAGTGATCTTAGTCCTGAGTGAGGCTGTTTTGGACTTGGTGTAGAATTGATCTAGGAAGGCTGATCTGGTTGCTTCCCAAGAGGTCAATGAACCGGGAGCTAAGGATTTGAGCCACCTCAGTGCTCTTTCGCTCAAAGACCAAGAAAAGAGCTTGCACTTCAAGTAGTCTATAGGGACTCCATTTGAGCTTGTCGTGCTGCAAATCTCCTCGAATGTCTCAATATGATCCATGGGATTTTCGGAAGCTTTCCCATATAACAAATGATGCTGGACAAGATAGATGATCTGAGACTTGATCTCAAAGTTCTGCCTCTGAATAGGTGGTGGTCGTATAGCAGCCCTGTCTTGATAGAACGCATAAGGAGTATCGACAGTACCAATGGCTTGGTGTGGACGCTGTCTACCATTCCTCTGGACTGGTGCATGCTGGAATGCAGCATTTTGAGGTTGCACTAGTCCGACAAGAGCTGCAGTAGCAGCTGGATCAACGACATCATCGCGAGGGTGAAGAGGAGGTTTATGGGATTCCCTTCTTCATCATACTCGTGTTGATCGTTGTCATCAACAGGCAGATCTCGATTCTCTGGGAAGTTAGCCATGTTTCTCCTTTTTATGTTGTTTTCTCGTTCTACTCGTGCTAACTCTTCGTTGTTCAACTCAAGCAGATTGTTGGAACCTTGGCTCATGGTCATACAACTGAAACACACGAGAGGGAGCAAAAATAAAACTAGTTAGTAACGACAAAAATAATTCTTAGTCTGAACTTTCGTCTAAGACGCGTAGGCAACGTAATTGGTCCCCGGCAACGGCGCCAAAACTTGAAACACGGAGTTTTAACCCTATAATAAACTACTGCAAGTGCACAGCAAAAGTTGTAGTAATCTAGGGATCGAATCAACAAGGACCAAGTGAAACACTACGAGAATGCAGGAGGAAAGTAAATCTAAGATGAATGCAATGATTTGTGGTTTTATGAGTGAACTAAAACTAAGAATGCAAATAAAACGATGTAAGTTTGATGGAGGGAAACGCTAGGTCTTTGGGTAATTCGCAGGAAATCAAGAATCACAAATTAGAAAATTAAACAAGGAAATCATTAAGCACGTTCAAGAACTCAAATCATTGTTTTATAATCAACCTACTGTCGTAGTATTAATTACTATGCTTAATAACCTAAGATTCTAAACTGTCGTTTGAATTTAGGAAACTAAACATGCTTTAAGATCGAGTTTGATATGTTCACAAAACGCCTTAACATCAGCTTTCGTTGGTTAAGGACGTTTTGTTCATCTATGTTCTTTCACACTTTTAAACAAACACTTTTGATGCGTTAAACAACCTAAGATCAGAAACTAGGTAGCTAATCAAGTTTCAGCACTAAGAACAACGATAGATGAAGAACTAGAAGATAGATCCCTATTCTAACAAAATCTGATTCAACAATTCATGAAATTCCTTTGAAACCCTAAAACCTAACTAAGAGATTACTCTGACATAGAATCAGAGAAACCACTAAGAGATGAAGAAGAAATCATAATCCAATAGAAAATAATAAACAATGGTTCAGAAATCTTCTCAAAAGCATGTAGAGTCAGAGATTCGTCTCCCAAAGAAAAAGATGTAAAAGTCTGTAGAAAATAAAGCGTAGCCTTCAAAGAGGNTGGGGCAAAACAAGAAGTTTAGAAACTGCCTTTTTCGTCTGGGAAGTGCATCAATCGATTCTGAAATCTCTGTCATGTTGCATCGATCGATGCACTCCTTGCATCGATCGATGCAAGCCTCCATGTTATGCGCATGCTTCTTCTGTGAGGCAGATTGACATGTCTTCAGTAAATCGGGTATAACTCTTGATCGCACCGTTGGATTTTCTTTAAACCACTTGCAAATGAAAACTAATTCACAGATCTATCTTATGTCAAAACTTCCGCTCGATCCATGGGTGGTAAGACCTTCAACGAATGCCAAACTTAAGACACTTATGCATGACTTTGCATTCCCAGTTTCACCTTTTGCAACCAAAATGCCTTGTTTTCCTCCAAATCAACCTAAAACCTGTAAAGACTCGATAAAAGACTCTAAAAACACACTTTGACTCAATAAAAGACTCAAAACCAACACAAAAACATATGTTAGAAAGCGGTAAAAACCGAGTACATCAGAATTGATCTCGAGTCATAACGAGAATATGTTGAAAAGTCGTTCGGGATGTCATGTGGTATGTTTCGTGATAAACCACTTAGTATTATTTGTTGATATACGACGGATACGTTTAATATAGTATCCATGTTTTGCGGTTTGGAGCGTAATTTAGATTTTACGATTTTGTCTTGTTTTCAAATAGGGCATGTTGCTTTGATCTCTCATACCGAGTGGCGGATTTTGAGATTGATCCGTTTGGTATCATTTGCTGGGATGTCGAAGACCAGTGTCTCGTTGAGCGAATAATTTAACTGGGTTTAGATTTTACTTCGGTTTTAGGGTTTGCGATGTAGAGGCGTCTTACGTACCCGTTTCGATAGTAAAATTGCGAGTGGTTCGGTCGAGGTATATCTTTTCCTTCCTCTGGTCTGGATATACCCGCCTTAAATTTATATATCGCGCTTTAATCCGCGATGGATTGTATTAAAACCCTGATCCGTAAAGGATAGTGGTTAAATCCGTAGAGGATTGTTTGAGCTCGTTGTTGTGGCCAGCAACAGATGAAAGTAATAAGTATAAGATGGATTAGTATTGATAAAAATTTGGGATTTTGCGATTGATCGCGTTTCACGGGACGATAGTATAGTATGCGAACATAAGATAAAGTCTGGAAAACTATAAAGGAAAATACCAAAAATGGGTTGCCTCCCACTTAGCGCTTCTAGTTAACGTCGTTTAGCTCGACGTTGGTAGCGGGATTATGCCTAACCGAAAAGTCTCCTCCTTAGATGTTAGCAAAGGAGATGCGCTGATTCGACCAATCCATGATAGCTCCGGTAGTGGCTAAGAAGGGCCATCCGAGGATTATTGGTGTTGGATAAATTCGTGTTGCCTCGAAGACATAGAAATCAACCGGGGCTACATAGTCTCTGATTCTTACGGGCACATCATGAGCGATTCCTTTTGGCGTTACGCAAGATTCGTTGGCCATTCTGATCCTTGTTCGGGTTGGTTGAACGTGTCCAATGACGAGGCGTTCGGCAGTCAATTTGGAGATAACGCTGAGGAAAGCCCCGAAGTCGCTAGGACGTTAGTAAATTTGATTCCTCGGATGCTACAAGAGACGAGAAATTGACCTTGATCTTTAATTTTATATAGCATTCGGACTGGTCTCTTGTTCCTAGCGGTTGTGAAGAGGTTCTTTATTTCCACGATGGATTCTTTGCTTTCTCTAAAAAAACGTCCAAGCCTGTGTTCCATGAATGCTCTTGCAAATGTCATTTCATGTGGTAAGCCGCGAACGATCTAGTTGAATTCTTCAAGGTTCTCCTTGCTTATTTCGTTATGAGTTCGGTGGTGTCTGTCAGGTATGACGGGGATTGGTTTGAAAATCGAGTGGGATTCTGTAGTATCGTACCAATAGTAAGAGTCGATATACAGCGGATTCCTTTGTCTAGATAACGCGACTTTGTCTTGGGCTCTGATTATCTTGCAGGGCGCATAAGAGATTGATTCCAAAGGGGAACTTTCTTCCTTATCCGTCGTGCTTGGGAGGTACGACGAACTGGAAACTCCTTCATGGATCCCCCTTTTTGCCAGATCCGAGGCGTGATTACTCTCGTCCTCTTCTATTTGGGCTCGACTCGACTTTATTGGTTTGTCATGTCGATCTCGGCTCTCCCTGTATTGCTTATTGAGGTGTAGGATATGTTCCATCCCGAGAGTATTTCCCGAGGTTCTCACTCTTTATGGTGCCGAGGTGGGCTCCTTGCGCTTGACACGGCCCGAGGTGCAACTTAGTTCTTTAGAGGTTCTTTCGTCATCAAGACTCGTTACCACGAGTCTTGTTACCTCGCGAGTAGGGCGAGGTGAGATAAATGAGAGCAGCTCTTTTGCCGAAGGTGTTGGGACATCATGGAATGCTGGATCGAGGTCGAGCCTCCTTCCCACCTTTCTGGGTGGATTTTCCGCCGATCCCGGGCTCCTAGTTTGCAGGTTTCGGGATTGATTTACTGAGGTTAGTATCTCGACTTTCTCTGCCTTCTTTTGTAGTGTGGCAAGCATGTCTTTTCGTTCGACCATGGGCACCAAGGTAATCTCCATGTTTGCTGGAGACTCATCACTGAGCCCGGTCCCTCCGTTCGTGCTGTCAAGATTTCTCTGTTCGTCGCCGGACATCTTTTCGGATCTGGTTCTTCGCGGATTTTATGTGTAAGAGAACTTCAATAATCCCCACAGACGGCGTCAAATTGTGGGAGTCGAAACTATCACAATCAAATTCTTGTCTAGGATTAAAAAGGGAACGTAAGTCTCTATGAACGAAAACACAAAGAGAGATCCAAAGATAGTTTTTATTGATGTTGTGTAAAGCTTTTTGAGTACAATGATTTTTGCTAAGGGTTTCTGCTAGGGTTTCAAAAAGTGTCCCCCTTTACGAATGATTATTGCTGACTATTTATACATGTTTCATGAGCGGGTATCTCAGAGAATATTTGGAATATTTCCATTATCCTCGTGCGGCCACAGTCAAGTCTTCTTCAAGGGTAATCGACGGGTCGGATCGCCTTGATGGACCTTCAGCTCGGCCCATGACTGATGGTCTTGATCTCGCCCCATTGTGAAAGACTTGATCTCAACGC
This sequence comes from Eutrema heterophyllum, assembly GCA_002933915.1. Lineage (NCBI taxonomy): Eukaryota > Viridiplantae > Streptophyta > Magnoliopsida > Brassicales > Brassicaceae > Eutrema > Eutrema heterophyllum. Next base: position 1,467,430 of record PKMM01010274.1, on the reverse strand, counting down.
ATTGGGCTCAATCTCGGTCCACGAAGCATTGAGCTCGGCCCGTTTTGGGTTGATAGGCTCGGCCTCGGCTCCGGTCCGAGATCGATTGTTGAGACAGCTCGGGTCAGTTCGATCCTTGATCCGACTTGGCTCGGTCGAGACATAGTCTTCGAGAAATGCGTGGTATTTGGCCTCGACTCGGCCCTATTCTGCTCGAGGTAAACTGGCTGAGGCAAGACGTGCCAAGGCGACAAGGCAAGACGTGCCGAGGCGACAAGGCAAAACGTGTTGAGGCGACGATGCCGGCCGGGCTTCTAACCTCGGTCATTTGTCTTCCAGCCATTAGGTCGGGTTGGCCGAGGTGATCCTTCTCTTTGGTCGGCTCGGCTTGGTCCACAATCTTCCATACTTAGTCGTTTTAAGCTGTTAATCTTGAGGGGTGAAATTCGGTGAAATTCGACCCCAACAGAATCCTTATTAATTGAGATAATTAAGAGAAAAAAAATCTTCAAAAAAAAAAATGAAAAACAGTCTTTAAAATACTCCTTTTTTACTTAGAATTAGCCATGGGCATTCGGGTCCGCGGTTCGGGTTTTGCGTCTTTCAGGTAGGCATGTATTGGACCCAAAAAAATTTCAGTTCGGTTTGGGTCAGGTCCTGTCGGGTCCGGATCGGTTCTATGATTTCAAATTAGAACCGAGAAGGAACCGAAAAAAATTTCAATTCGGGTATGGTTTTTACCCGAAAATCCGAATTAGTGTACATATAAACTAAAAACAAGTGTACAAAAATCACCAAAAGATCACATTTATACAAAAAAACAAGTGTACAAGAAATTTTTTTCGGTTCGGTTAAGGGATCTGAATGGTTGTCAGTGCAAAAATTGAAAAACATAGATCATGTTTTTCGGGTTATTCGGGGACCCAAATGGTTCTCGGGTAAAACCGACCCGAACCGAAAACCGAATCATATTTGTAGAGGAACCGTTCGGGTTATATTGAAGAACCGAATCCGAACCGAACCGCATTTTTGGGTTGGTTTGGTTCGGGCATCTCGGGTCGGTTTTTATGCCTAGGGCTACTCAGAATATTAAGTTAAGAAGAGAGCAATGTCCCAAGGGGTGCAAAAACAAATAAAAGCTCTAGCACAATCCAAAAATTCAAAACTAGACAACAAAATCCAACCATTTACACAGAGGTTGATGATTGTTCCGAAACAAAAAGCACGTACAAGCCAAGATAGACCTCCAAACGAAACATAAAATTGTCTTCAATCCTCCAAAATCACATTTCGTACCGTAAGATAAATACCTTTATTCCAATTTGCTGCTTCCACTTTTCACTTCCGGACATTCACATCTCTCTTGGCTTTAAATATTTACTTATATTTAGCTTTTTTGGAGCAAAACTTATGCTTAGCTTTTAAAGTTAAGAATTGGAAGGTTTTAAATATTATTAGGGTAAACTTTAATTTTAATAAGCTTTCACATTTAAAAGTTGACATTTCGAACGAATTAAGATCAAACTAGGCCGTCCGGCGTCTTAACTTGCCTTAGTCGTGGGACTATCCTCACGGAGCAGGGTTGATCCGCTTTACATGCTTACTCTAAACAAGTGCTCATCTTCTATTTCTGACGACCCGAATGGCTATTCGACGCAAGTGATTTGAGTGTGGGAGTAATGTGAGCTGGGATTAATAGAATTAGAGGTTAGTTTCATCTGAAAACACATACCCTGAAATCTGAATTCATTCGTATGTCTGGAATTTTCAGTCATAGAAAATTTCAGACATAGACCACACCGCTATTTTTGTGTCAAGAAAATATCAAAGCCCCAATTTAATTACATCCCATCAAAAAGCAAAACTTTTATTGTTCTTCCAGTATTACTACAACTGAGACAGATTGTAACACTGAGCCAGAGAAATACCCATAAGGGGCAACAATAAAGAATTCACATTTCAAAAGGGTTAGATATATAGATCATAGACGACATACGTTTTATCTGAATCTATATAATAAAAAAAGAGTGGATGGAGATGCCGAGACAACGAGTTAAGACATGGCTGTAATTGGAGAAGGTCCGTGGAAGAAACTCATTCGAGAAGTTTGAGGCTCAAGTTCTTCTACATGTCTCTCTTCCTTCTCCTCCTCTTCTTCTTCCTCTTCAGCATCCCAAAGAAATCGCGCATATGAAGCTTGTACATAACTGCAGAAAACAAGTACATGAGCACAACAGTCACACAACTACTATTAAAGTCGCAAAGGAGAGAGAGCTTTATAAGTTGAAAAATCTTTCTTACCAATCCTCAGGAGCAGCTGCTACAACTTGATTGAAGTATGTCTCAGCACGAGATGAATCCTTATGGATTGTACGCACCAATTCCGCGTATATGGCCAGAACATTCCCATCATTAACTACATCATCAGCTCTGCCATTTGAATCCATCTTCCCATAATTCACACCAAATGAACTTCCTTGCTCCGCTCTTGAAAGTTGCTCGCCCCTTTGATTTATTCCCAAATCTTTAATTATCTCCACATGCAAAACAGATCTAAATCCCTCTTTATCCAATGTGGTTAGATAAACATAAACGTCTCCATCATCCAAAATATATGACTCTCTGTGAGGATTAACTACCAACGGAATGTAACTCAATTTCAGCTTCGTCGTAGTTTCATCTATCGCAATCTTCCTGCATATCTTATCTACTAACACCGAATAAGTTATCTCCTCCAAATATGAGGTCTTGCGTAGATGGAATTTCTGGAAATCCATTTATACTCTTTTTCGTTCTGTGAATAGTATCCTTCATAATCAAAATATATTTTTGTGTGGCTGGTGCTCATTGCCTCCTAGAAATAGAATCAAAAATACGCAATTAGCAATTTCTCAGTTATACCATTTGTACCAGTTGTCATATATCTCTCAGTTATACCATTTGTACCAGTTGTCCTATATTTCCAGATTTGGTGAACTCGGTTCTAATTCTAATATACCTAAGAATCACTACGATTCAACAACTAAAATCGACAAATTACCAATGCAAATACCTAATCGTCCCATAAAACTTGGTTACCAAATCAATGTGCATACCGAAACAAGCAATTTTGAAATCCAACCCCTAAATTGTGAAATCATCAAATAAACTTGCTAAGAAACTCACTCAATTTTCAAGCTTCAGCAATGGCGGAGGAGGGATGAGAGAGGAGCTAAGAACAAAAAGAACCGATTGCAGAAGAGGAGGAGGCGAAGGTGAGGGCTGGCGAGATGGGATGCCCGATTGAGCTCGGGGGTCAGACGGCGGAAAGTGGATCGGGAAAGAAGAAAAAATAATGTAATTATTTTCTTTTTTTTTATTTTTCTTTTTCGTTTTTGTTTTCTTTTTCGTTTTAGTAATTATTTAGAATTAAAATATTGGTTGAATAAGTTCATTAAGGGAACAATTGGAAAATCACATTAAAAGTGCCATTCAGATTAACTGGGATACATGAGATCAATTTTAAAGAAAAAATGGCATCTCAGCCTCGGGCCCATGCTGTAACCTATGAGCTGGGGGATGACAAGTGAAGACGGTGCCTTATATACACAGGTGGGGTGATTTAATTGAGTAAGGTAGAGGAAAAACAATCTAAGCCGTCGATTAGGTTTTTATCACGTGAAAGTTTGATCACAATTATTATTTTTTTTGTTTAATTATTCGATTTTTCTTTTTCTTTTTCTTTTTTTCTCTTTTTTGGTTAGATTCTTTCTCCAAGTTGTGTACCAAAATGATTTTTAATTTGACTTTTCATGTATGATTAGTGTGGGCATTCTGCTCTGTTCGTTAGTACTAGTAGGACGACTAAGATATTTTTTTCTTTTTTCTCCTCACCTTTAAACAACTTTATCATGTGTTAAATCAAGGGAAAATGGTCATTAATTAGTCAAATATTTGCAATTGGCATATTTATTCCCCAACTATTGAATGCGTATTTAAATTCTCAAATTAGCGTTGACTTCGTACATTTAGGTATGAGAAAAATCAACGTTAACTAAGAAAACGGAGACGTTAATATTGACTTTTTATTAGTCCGATTTTGCAAACTCAGCGTAAACTTGAGCAATTAATTTGCCAACCTAAAAGTTGGAGAATTAATCTGCAAAATTGTAAAACTTGAGGAATTAAAGGATCTTAATTTAAAAAATATACACATAATTGTTAGAGTTTAGTTCCAATCTATTTTAAAAACAATTGATAAAAAGAAAAAGAAAAAAAAATTACATGACCCAAAAAAGAATAAGTAGAGTTTTAGAAAGTAATTTAACAAACATATATTTTTTTAATTTTTTGTAGCTCTTAGATGGTTAATTATGTGACACAAACTAATTTTTTTTATTGGAAAATAATACTTTAAAGAAAAACATGAATTTTATATTTTGTGGTCTAAAACTATTAATCTAAAATTAAAAATGTGGCCATAATTTTTTTTTTAAAATCGGTGGTCGTAGGCGATGGCGTATCATGTCTTCCCTACGGATCGGCCCTGACTATATACATCTATAAACGTATGGTGACAAGATCCAATAAATTTAGGCCTTCGTGCATGAACAATGGAGAATCAACTAGGATTACTTTATTAATAACGTAAAATACAAAAAAAAACTTTCTGTAACTATAAAAAGTTTGCGATTAAGTTCTTATATAGATGTATATAGTTGTTTTGATTTTTATCAAATGAAATAGTTTTATATGTTATACGACAATTTTGAAAATTATTATGAATAAACCGTAATAATTTATGTGTATATTATTAAAATGAAGACTAATTTTTATTAAAAAAGCATACTATATTTTAGAAATGATAATTTAATTCCTCAAGTTTTGCAATTTTGCAGATTAATTCTCCAACTTTTACGTTGACAAATTAATTCCTCAACTTTTTAGTTAACGTTGACTTTTCTCATACCTACATTTATAAAATCAATGTTAACTTGAGGATTTATATTGCGCACTCAATAGTTGGGGAATAAATCTGCCAATTGCAAATACTTGGGAAATTAAATGAGCATTTTCCTATTATTGTTATAACTGAAAATAGACTTTCTAATTCACTACAAAAAGTCCCCATTGATAGCACATTGTAATAGCTCGGTTTGCAAAACTGTTATTAAAGATGAGTTTGTAATTTTGGTAACTCTATAATAGCATTTAACAAACGCTAAGGTAGAATATCACTAAGCGGGAAGCTAAAATCACTTATTCCGCCAACTCTTAGCCACAAAAATTCACTCAAGCGTCCTTACTTAGTTATTTTCCCCCTTTCCCCATGACTTATCGAAAAACCTCTCAGACCTAAACATCTCGACCTAACCATCTCAAACCCATAAATCTCGTCCCAGCCACCGCCGCCCCCGTTAAATCTAGTCGTAACCACTGTCGCTGGCCCTAATTTTGTCCATCTCTGTCGGCATTGAGCTAAAATCGAAGGCATGTCCTTCTTCCTCTTATCTCTTTCTTCCTTACTCTCATTTCTTTCCTTCGAGCTTAGATAACTTTCGACCAATTTCTGTGTGATTGCAGTTTTAGAAAGTTTCGATTTTAGGGTATCGATTCAATTTCTGTGTATTTGAATCGATACATATGTTTTCTTAAAGTTGTTCTCTTTTTGCATGCCTTTGTTCTTTGGGATTTTGGAACAATTTTTTCGTATTAGGGTTTGTGGGATTTGATTTAGATGTAGTTGGAGATAGATAATTAACAATTTTGGTTTCGAAAGTTTGGATTGTTTGGATTCTAGATCCATATGTTCTCTTAATCTTTCTAAAGCATCGAATTGGACACATTGCTCTTGATTTTATTGTCTTCAAAGCTCTATTTCTATTCAGTTATTTTGTTTGTCGAATACATCAAATTGGATACATTACTTTCAATGCTTAACGTTCTCCTTAAACTTATATTGATTATGTTACTGTTTTGCAAGTGTTGTTGATTGCAATATTGGGGAATTAAAGCTTTTCTTTTGCTGTAATCACACGACAGGTTAGTCACATCTATCCAAATTTATTGTGGCTGTTTTTTTTTTTTGTGCTTGAATAATGATTGGTTTCAAACATGCCTAATATGTGTTTGACATAGTCTATTGATCTGGTATGAGATTGAGTTATTGAGATTGAGATGGAGATTGAGTTATTGTATGAGATTGAGTTATTGGTTAATTGGTCTGAGATTGAGTGCTTATGGGTTTTAATTATTGTACTAGAGGTTTTAATTAAAGTTAGAACATATAATGGTGGACAAGGTATGGGTGCATCTTTGCAGGTATGAAATTTAATTATATAGGTTAGCTTTCAGTGGGGGTTTTCAGAATTTAAAAGTTTTTGTTTCCTTTAATTCTGCACTGAAGAGCTGATCCTGCTTATGAGAGAGGGGATTCGAATTTTGTACGGGCTGTGGCAGCGGCGTTAGGAGACATTGATATGATTATATGTCCATGCATTGACTGTCGTAATATAGATCGTCACTCAGGCAGTGTTGTAGTTGATCATCTTGTAACAAGGGGAATGGATGAGACTTATAAGATGCGGAGGGATTGGTATCATCATGGAGAAGTGAACACATGGGCTGAAGGTGAAAGCAAAGTAACTCAGTGGAATGATGAGATTTTTGGGTTATATAAAGCTGCTGAATATTTGGATGAAGAGTTTGTTAGTAAGGGTGACTTTGGTGAGATTGCAGAGGGTGAGGACAAGAAAGAAAATGAGTTCCTTGCAAAGCTAGCAGATGCTGAGACACCATTATATCCAAGCTGTGCAAACCATAGCAAGCTATCGGCTATTATCTCACTGTTTAGACTTAAGACACAAAATGGTTGGTCTGACAAGAGGTTCAATGATCTGCTAGAGACATTGCCGGACATGTTACCAGAGGATAGTGTGCTTCACACATCATTGTACAAAGTGAATAAATTTTTGAAATCTTTTGATATGGATTATCAAAAGATTCATGCTTGTGTAAATGACTGCTGCCTATTCAGAAAGAAGTACAAGAAGCTTGATAATTGTCCAAAATGCAAGGCTTCACGATAGAAGATTAACATGCACACTGGTGAAGTACAGAAAGGTGTCCCACATAAAGTATTACGGTACTTTTTGATAATCCCACGGCTGAAGAGAATGTTCAGGTCTGAGGAAATGGCTAAGGACATAAGGTGGCATTTTAGTAACAAGAGCAGCGATGGAAAACTTCGTCACCCTGTAGATTCTGTGACATGGGATCAAATAAATGTCAAATACCCTTCCTTTGCAGCTGAAGAAAGGAACATACGGCTTGGACTTTCCATAGATGATTTAATCCTTTCAACATGAAGAATACTAGGTATAGTTGATGGCCTGTTTTGTTAGTAAACTATAATTTGCCTCCTCACCTATGCATGAAGAAGGAGAACATCATGCTTACATTGTTGATTCTTGGTCCACAACAACCTGGTAATAGTACTGATGTCTACTTAGAACCCCTGATAGAGGATCTAAACCATTTGTGTAACAAGGGAGAGTTAACATATGACGCCTTTAATAAAACTACTTTTACTCTTAAGGCAATGCTGCTTTGGATTATTAGTGATTTTCCTGCGTATGGAAATCTTGCAGGCTGCAAAGTGAAGGGTAAAATGGGCTGTCCTTTATGTGGGAAACACACAAACAGTATGTGGTTAAAGTTTAGAAGAAAACATGTGTATATGTGCCATAGAAAGGGGCTGCCACCAACACATAGTTATCGAGGAAAGAAGTCATGGTTTGATGGAAAAGCTGAACATGGGAGAAAGGGAAGAATATTAACTGGTCATGATATTTCCCAAAACCTAAAAATTTTCAAAAATGATTTTGGAAATTTGAAAGAATCTGCTAGGAAGAGAAAAATGACTGATTGTATTGGATTAGGCTCTGATAGTGAGGATGTATCCAGTGAATCAGAGGAAGAGAAAGAAGTAGAAGTAGATGAGGAGTTATCAAGATGGAAGAAAATGTCAATATTTTTCAAGCTGTCTTACTGGGAGGTATGTTCTACTTTGTTTAACTTTGTTTTTTCCAGATTTGATCAATTTGACTTTGTTTAACTTTGTTTTTGTTTACTGTATTTGTATTGGTTAGGAACTCCCGGTAAGACATAACTTAGATGTAATGCATATGGAGAGAAATGTGGCTGCAAGCATTGTGTCAACATTGTTGCCTTGTGGGAAATCAAAAGATGGTCTTCAAGCTCGCAAAGATCTACAGGATCTCGGTATTAGGAAGGATTTGCACCCTAACACTCAAGGAAAAAGAACATACCTTCCAGCAACACCTTGGTCTTTCTCCAAGACTGAGAAGAAAGTCTTTTGTAAGCGACTTTTTGACTTTAAAGGTTCGGATGGATAATGTTCAAATACATCCATAGGTGTATCGTTAGAGGACTGTAAGGTAACAGGACCAAATCACACGATTATCACGTGTTGATGCAACAAATTCTCCCAGTTGCACATAGAGGCTTATTACCTAAAGGTCCTAGGATAGCAATTTTACGCTTATGTGCATTCTTCAACCACTTGTGCCAGCGAGTTATTGACAAAGAGAAGATTTTAGTAATGGAAACTGAAATTGTTGAAACTCTCTGCATGTTTGAAAGATTTTTCCCTCCCAGTTTCTATGATATAATGATGCACTTGACAGTACATCTAGGAAGGGAAGCCCGACTAGGTGGACTAGTCCATTTTCGATGGATTTATCCATTTGAGAGGTATAACTTATGTTAATTGTATTGTATTCGACATTTCTATCTTCTGAAATTAACTGTTTTGTTGCTAATCTTCATTATTCACACTGTTCAGGTATATGAAAGTTCTGAAGGACTTTGTGAGAAATCCTGCAAGACCAGAGGGTTGCATTGCTGAGTCCTATCTTGCAGAAGAATGCATTCAATTCTGTAGTGATTTTTTGAAAAAGACAACAAGTGTAGAGGAAAAATTAGATAGAAATACTGAGTATGAGAACAACTCTATCCTAGAGGGTCGTCCGATATCCACAGGCACTTCAAATGTTCTTACTGAAATGGAGAAGAAAATAGCTCATCTTGCTGTCATTCAAAATATGGCTATCGTGGATCTTTATGTTGAGTAAGTTCTAGCAATTTTCTATTTCATTTGTCATTTCCATTATGTATAGCAGGTTGATTCCTTTTTTTCTCTTTTACAAGCAAGCACATGCAGTATCTACAAGATTCAAATGGAAGATGTAGACGAGATGCGTCAATGTTATGGAGTATGCATACTCAGAACTTTGCAGCTTTGCTAAAAGAACATGCAAGCTATATATTCTCTGAATTTTAGTAATTGAGGTATGTTTATTTCTATAGGTGTTTGACTTTTTTCTATATTTGTTAGATACCAATTGATTCAGATGGATATGGAGAAACACTTAAGTGGTTGCCATATGGTCCACGTAGTAGTGCAAGGTCGTATACAGATTATATAGTGAATGGGCAACGGTTTCACACAAACTCAGTTCAAAGACAAAGTCAGAATAGTGGGGTTTATTATGAAGCAACGACAATCTATAGATCTAGTTGATTTGGTAGCATACTATGGCAGAATCACTGACATTATATTGTTGGATTACAATGTTTTTTATGTCTCTCTATTCCGGTGTCAATGGGCTGTAAGAGGTAATGGAGTGAGAATTGAAGATGGCTTCACACTTGTTAACCTAATTCAAAGTCAAGAATCCTTTTCGAGGGTAGAAGATGGCTTCACACTTTTATGTCCCTCTATTCCGGTGTCAACATTATATTGTTGGATTACAATATTGTTGAGAAACAAACAAATGTTCATTCAGATAAATCATCCAAATGAGCAACCAAAAATTGAAACGAACATCATTTAAATGCATTATCTCGATAGATCATTTAAAGTGATCATCTGGATGCAAATGTCAGATGAGCAAACGAACATGACCTAAATTTTTTATTTTTTTTTGTCTCTTGCATAGATTCTCTTGCCCAGTTTCTGGATTTGTCTGGAATTTTGATTCTCTTCACAAAAGTTGTTTTTTATGTGATTTTGATTGTTTCTCAAAATCAAAATATTACATATTTCGAAGAAACCTCCACAAGAAGTTCTTCTGGTAAACAATTGATAGAAATTGTTCTTTTGCGAGATTTCTTAAAAGAAGAAGACGAAGACAAAGAGGATAATACCATGTTGAGATTGAAGGGTACCGTTTCTAAGTTGGCTAATTTTATATAGAGGCCTAAATTCGTTTTCCTTTTTTGAGAAGGAATAAAAATAGATAAGACAAATTGTTTCCTTTTCCTGATTTAGAAAGGAAAAATTAGATATAGAAAGAAGTACATATCTGACCCAAAAATAAAAAGAAATACATAATCCTATTCTTAACACGTCTAGGATTACTACCCCCTCGAGAGATTCAAGATGTTTATGACAAATTGTTCGACGGTGGCTTTTCCGGATCAAGAACTCACATTAGCCGGTTCTTTTTGGAGTTGTTTATTGGTCGGACCTTTACAAAAGCTTTTTGTAAATCCTGCAACAAAAGAAAGGTTCCGTTGGAAACTAAATCGACGAACAACAAAGGAAAATCAATGAAGACATTAACCAAGGCTTTGTAGACTACTACTCCATTGTTTTGTCAACAGATCGATGAGCAGAACACAAATAGAATAATGCACATTGTAAAGAGCAACAAAGATCCATAAGCTTTTAGAGATCAGGAGTGTCTTTCGACAAAATGTAAATATAAATCCTAAAACAGAGCAAGAGAAGCATGTAGTCATATGATGGAAATCTAATAACTGGTTAGTTCAATCAATCAACCGCTCGAGAGACGGTCATTGCTGTATTATCAAAACTATCAAGGAGGCATTACATAATTAAATCCTCCATCTCCGTAATAGACATACTTCCTAATACCATCATCTCCCACCTCCATTTTTGGATGATGTATAGACACAAACCCAAGATAAAAGTTTCCGCTTTTATTCACGAAAACCTGATATTAGCAATAACTAATATGGACCAATCTACACCAAGCCTGTCTACAATAAAAAAATGTGAAAATTGTTTACCTTATCTGAATTATCATTAGCTGATGCTTCAGCAGTCCAAAGGCTTTCCAAGTTGAAATAAACCCTGGCCTTCTCATCGAGTGCATGTACTACAAATTTTCCTACACAGAGGGGGAAAATTGCATCAAGAGAAAAATCATTAAAGATCATCACAATTCCAAATTGAAACATAAAGAATGAAACATGAAATCACAACAAAACGAAGCGGCATTAACACGAACCGTAATCTATAACAATCCACTTGCTATTGTACCCTTGTACAGAAGGAAGCGTTACATGTTTGGCTCTTATCTGTTTCTGCTTAGCCTGTGAGTGAACAAAGCCAAAGAATGTATGATCATTCTCAAAAGGAGTTGTTGCAGTGAGCTAGCCAAACTGACAAAACATGTATTCATGATCCATACAATAGATTCTTACATCGAGAATCGAGCATCTTATCACAAAATTACGCTATCCGAATGTTTGATCGAGGGCTCATGTATCGGAATTCAAAATTTCATTTAAAATCAACAGGTATCAGAATTCGAGATTTCATTTAAAATCAACAATCTTGACAAATAAAAAAATGCAAAAGTAGAAGGTGAAACAAGTTACCCTATAGATTAGAGCCTGAGCGATATTCTTCAAGTGCCAGTCGGATCTTCCGGTGGCGATGATCGTGAAATCGGCCCAGCAACACTGATTGTGGGTTGGAATCACAATTACGTTATTCGCTTTCACATCGGCGAGTATCTTCTCCACTTCGGGAACCGTGAGATCCTCGAAGGTATCATAGGCGCCGGCGGCTGAAGAAAAAGAGGGGGAGGAAGCGAAGAGGCGGCTTGAAGTAAGAAAACCGAGCTTACATGACTGATCTAGAAGTGACGACAACGGAGGTGATGTGAAAAGAGAGGGAAGAGAAGAACACCGAGATCGAAGAGCCGCTAACATGAACTTTAGCGCGGTTGCGAAACGGCCACGATTGAGCTAAAACCTAAATACCGAGTCCAATGTCGGGTCCCACGATTGACCTGAAAAATGTCTAAATTTTTTAAAAAGTTGATTTATGTTAGGAATTAATTATATGAGTTATATAGTTCTCGTTATTCATGGAATAAGACAACAATTTCCTTTTCTCTTTTTTATTCACAACACATTATCAGCACGAAACCCTAACCGTTTGAACTAACCCTATAATTCGAACCGTCACCTTGCACAGCGACACACAACGAATCTCGCGACGAGCCACACATGCGTGGAAAACTCTTCGAGTCAGCTTTCCAGCGCCACCAACCTCGCTTAATTTGAGTCTATGGTCAGAGTGATATCGTCGTTTTCCTGAAACAGGTGCAGTCTGCCCAAGCTCTCCGATCTGCCTCCTTGCGGAGCAATTTTCCAGCGAACCACGGAGATTCTCGCGGCGATTAAACCATCCACGGATAGATCTTTGAATCATCTTTTCAGAACCGCCGGCAGCGCTTCAATTGAGTCCATCGTTCTGGAGTTATGGCCGAAACCATAAAGCCACAGCAGTCTGGCCGAGCCCTCCGCCGGCGATTTCGATCAGTCACCTTCAACGACGTTTTCTTGGCGATTCCAAAAGAATCAGGCGACAATCCGACTATCCACAGAAGCCCCGGACGTCAACTGTTTAGGAAGACCATAATTGCCTCAAAATGAGTTGTACGCCGAGAGATATGACCAGATCTCCACAACAAGTGCAGTTTGCCAAACCCTAAGCTTCCAATCCGTTAGGCCAATTTATCGCCTAGCCGCTGAGCATACTGAAATCTTTATCGACACCGTTTCCAATTTTGAACGCCGTTTCCGTTTCCAAAACCACCATTATCGAGATAAGTATAACTTACTCTCCATATTAATTAGATCTGATTGGTTCATATATCGATGGCATAATTGATTATCGTGTGTTTTAGAGTATTATATATGTGAGAGAAAGTATTTCTTTATGATGTTTGTAACAAGATCGAATATTTGAGTTTAGCTTGTGTTGTTCTTGATTGATTGATTATCGTCTGTTTTAGAGTCACTATTGGATGAATTTTATTTTGCAATAATAATAAGGTCATGTTATGGTGTGCCTGTCGAGATTTAAAATCTGATCAATAAATTCATATTACATTATAAAATTGCTGTATTGAGATCAATCAACATATATACTATATAATTTCATTTGATATTGTTGATCTAGTATATAACAAGTGGACATATTGATTTTTAAAATAATTTGATTTACGGTTCATGACTTTTTAACAATATGACTTTCATCGATTTACGGTATATTTATGTTTCAGTAATTGTTGATCTAGTATTAATGCTACTAAATTGCTTTATTGTCCTAGAGTAACGTTTATTGCTTGGGAAGCAATCAAACCCCTAAGAGAGAAAAAGACAATTTTTTTACTGGATTCGAGAAGGAATTTTGGTCTATAACATTCTGGAAGATCGAAAGCAGGGAACACCACCAATTTGATCCACTAACTTCATATTCCACCTCTTGATTGAAGGTACAATTTTCCTTTTTATTGAACGGATAATTGATGCATTACTTTATAAAATATGAGTTTTAGCAAATCGATGTTATTCAATTATTTTTAGTTCGAGTACTTGACCACAGAAGATCCGCATGATATTTAGAGTAATCTAAAAAAAAGATATGATCATTAGAAGGTGATATTGCTTAAAGCTCGTTATGACTGATTAATCTAAGATTACATGACTTGAAGTCTGTAAGTAGACATAACTCAGCTATGTTCAGAATTATTTGTAAATTGATATTATGTGGAGATAATATCATTGATGCAGAGATGCTAAAAGACATAATTTACGTTTTAGACAAGTAATGTTGTCATGAAGACACATTACTATGAAAAGAGGATTTGAGAAGTATTCTGGACTTATATATTGTCTAATTGAGACTGAGCAAAATAATGAGCTAGAGATGAAAAATCAAGACACACTTCTAATTGGTTATGATCCATTCCCTGAAGCGAATGTGACACCAGATACTAAGAAAGAAAATAACCACACTAATAACACTGACCGAGAAAATGGCTATAAAAGCGGTCGTAGATGTGAACGTGGATATGTATATGGATATGGTCAAAGTCAAAGAGTTTCTTTCAAGAACTCAGATTCTCACTAGAAGTGAGAAAGTAAAGATGGTATCATACAAGAGATATTTTCCCATGTGACGATAAAATAAGCTAGTGTGAGTACAAGATGATGTAGTATAAAGATTATTGAATGCTCCTGAAGAGAGATAAATTTGCCTATGGGAACGCAATCATTGATGCGTTATACTTTCCCAAGTCTCAAAAGTTAAAAGAATCTAAGATAAAATACATGACCCAAGTTGGGTATGTTGTTGATTCTAAAGTGAGATTCAGTTCGAGATGGATGGACATGAAGTGTCATCATCTCGAGGGGGGGAGATATGGAATCCCACATCCATAGTAAGTGGAACATCTAGAAGATTATGTTCCCACTCAAAATAGACTTTGATGAATCATTTATAAAGCAAATCCAAGGGAATTCAAGATTAATCATGTTAAGGAAATAAAAGTATCTTAGAGAAATTACACGCATTCTCTATCGGATTGTACTACACTAGTATATAAGATATAAATGTGTCTAGTAAACCAGAAGTTTACTGAAAATCTCACTGTTTTGGCATGACCGGTTAGGCCATTCCGGTTCAATAGTAATGCGAAAAAGAATTAGAAAATGATGTGGACATTCATTAAAGAACCAGAAGATTCTTATGTGTTGTCTATAAAGCAAGTTGATAATACGGCTTTCACTATCCAATAAATTTGGAATATATTATTTTTCTGGTACATATACAAGGATATGTTTTGGACTGATCACCCACTATGTATCTTTGTGAAAGTATTTGGTTAATTAATTATAGTGAAATCGTATTGATTCGCATTATGCCAACAAATAATTTTGAGTTCTCCCCAAGATTCGTTTTTGGTTAGGAACCAGATATTTTCCATCTAAAAGTTTTTGGATGTAATGTTGCTCCACCACATTGATCTAAGATGGGATCTCAAAGGAGGTTAGTAATATATGTTGGATATAAATCTCCATTGATGAGTAAATATATTGAGCCATCAACAAAAGACAAGGTTCGATTTACAGACTGTTATTTCAGTGAGTCAGTCTTTCCAACAATTAAGGGGGAGAAGAAAATAAATAGCTGGAAAAGAAAATCAGTGAAATAAATTATCTTGATCCTCATAAAGAATGTGCACTAAAATTTCAAAAGATAATTCATTTGCAAAGCTTAGCAAATTTGATGCCATAAGCATTTCCTGACCCTGATGGAGTGACAAAGTCACATATACCAGCTATGCTCCAATTAATATTGATGTCTCGGGGGGACAATATAAACTGCTATTGAGTTTAGAGATCGTATAAAGCGTGATAGACCTATTGGTTCCAAAGATACGAATTCTCGAAAAGAAAAGGAGCAGATTATAAAATGGCAAGACCGAGGAATCAAAGAATTATGGAGGATCTCCATAAGAAACATTATACATGACTAAGAAAGAAATCCAGGTACCTGGTAATGATAATGATAAGAGATTTCAACTAGTTGTGTCATGTCTAAAACAAAATGGAACCAAAAGCAAATCGACGTCGATAATGTTTTTACATGCAATGAGCAGTTGATGAGAATTGAGGATCATAAACCGCGGTAGAAGAAGAATGTTTATTGAAAAAATGTACATAAAGTGATGATTGGCCAATCATGGAAAAAGCCGTAGATGCATAATTAAAATCTCTTACAGAGAAGTATTTGGACCAGTAGTTCGTACACTTGAAAGTGTAAAACTAGTGAGACATAAGTGAATCTTTATGCGAAAGATGAATGAAAGTGATATATGAAGAGATATACTTTCTTGTGGTGGATGCAACTATTTTTCAGATCACTTATGAATTTGACAATGAGAGAAATACTTAATTTAGTCTCAAAAGAATTTAAACTGCTAGAAGCAATCCAGAAGGATTGAAACTGCCAGAAGAAGCCAAGTAGGATTTAAACTGCTAGCAAATTCAGGTTCTTGAGAACACTAGCTATTTGATTGATTAAAGCAAATATGTTTGATGGGGTATACTCTAAAAGTGAATATTATGAGGTTAACCAATATACCCATATGTATTTATCAAAATATTATGGATCAATGAGATCCTTGATTTGAACATAATCAAAACTCTTAAAGAGTTATCGGAAGTCGAAATTTGGAAGAAACGATTTTGAAAAGACAACATTGTTTTTAGGTTTTCCGAATTGTAAATCTAAGGAAAGAGATGTTATCTCAAAAGATCCTTGCATGATGTTATAAAAAATGCTCATATATTTGGTCATGAAGTACCATACTTAAAATGATATTTGAGCAAGTTGTTGATCTCTTTCGTGATTGAAAGATGTGCTTTCTCGTATGATAAGAAGAAAAGCCAAAATAGTAAGTTTTACGAGAAGAGCATGAATGAGTCATATGTATAAGATAAATGTTTAGAAGACTGTATGTAAAAGGAAATTTGGCATGAAGTCCAAATAGACGAAGAAAATATATTCTATGTGAAAAGGATGTTATGGACCAGAAGTCCAATAACTTGAGAAATTATGATAATCATACAAGTTTATTTACCAAGACTATGCTTATTTCGATTCCCTAAAGATAATATATATGATTGGAATGCATCTCTCGAAGAAGATGCTTATAGGGGGAAAAATATATGATGTGCGTGGTTGTACTCTTTTTCCTCATGATGGTTTTTCCATGACAAGGTTTTAACGAGACAGCAAATAACACGCAAATGATATACACCTAAGGGGAATATAAATATGAAAGTCTATCACATTCCAAAGATTATTGAGATCATCGGAAGCAAAGAGAATGATCAAGATGGATCATCTGCGACACCCATTAATTGCAGAAGAATGGCGATGTATATCTGCTACAAATTCGTTCAAGTGAAGATTTGACGAACTTATTTACCAAGACGTCTCCAACTGCTACTTTCAAGAAGCTAGTTCATTATACTGGATCGCGTCATCTCAAACATTTCAAATGATGTACTCATGAGAGGGAGTAATAGCGCGATGCACTATTTTTCTCTTAACTATGGTTTTTCCCATTGGGTTTTTCTCATTGGGTTTTCCTAGTAAGGTTTTTAATGAGGCAACATCTTATGCACATTATGATCATTTTTGTATAATGGTCATCCAAGGGGGAGTGTTATGAATTAATTATATAGATGCCCATTATAAGGCTCATATCATAAGGAGGTTTAGAATATTCTCTATTTACTTATTCTCCAAGTTTAGTTTGTTCTCCAAGTCTTTGTAAACATATATATAGTTATATAGCTCTCATTATTCATGGAATAAGACACAACAATTTCCTTTCTCTTTTTTATTCACGACAATTTATTTAATTTATTTTTTCCTAAAATTGTAATATTATTTATTTTCTTCAAAATAAAATATTATTTTAGTCACAAATTTTCGGGACTTTAATAATACAAGCACAACCGATGAATATATCAAGATGAGATCACTTGCTCTAATCCGACTCTTCTCTTCTCACTCTTCTCCGACATTCATCTCTCACTTGACTCTGGCGATCTCTATACGGTGGATTCTCCCTCCGGCAAGCTGGTTCTCTCTCCGTCGGCTTCACACAGGCGAGCTTCTACTCTCTTTTCTTCAACTTTCTCTTATGGGTTTACTTGTTGATTCTCTTCTCCTACAGGTGAGCTTCTTCTAGGTTTACTTGTTTACTCTTCTGGGTTTTGCTAGGGCAAGTGAACTCTCTGGTTTTGTTTTTGGAGTTTTTGCTCACCATTTATTGAGTTTTTTTTTATATGGTTTCGAGTAGCAAGTGAACAGCTCTTTTCTGTGATTGATTATGTTTTTTTTTTACATTTACTCTGATGTTTCGTTGGTTTTCTTGTTTTGGGCATGAGGTTTGTTGAATCTGAAATTTACAAACTTGAACATCCTTGTCTCTGACGAGATTAGGACGGATTACAGATTCTTGTATTGATTAATTGAGTCAATTGCTTTACTAATAACTGCGAAATTTAGAGTCAATGACCTTTTCCTTTATGCTAATGTCTATAAGAACTGTGTACTCCATTGAAGTTTGCAAGCATAGGCTTTAGTTTGCGTCTTGGTTTCAGTGAGGTCAGGCTCTCTATTTATCATTGTCTCTCGGTCTATTTGCTTCCAAATTCACTTGTCTCATTGCACATCACATAATATCACGTCATAATAGTTTAGTATCATTCTCATGGGTATTTGTTGCTTTTAAGATCTTCCATGAGACCCTGAAACATAGTTGGATTGCTCGTAACAACAGCATCCACACTCAGTTTTTTGTCACTTGTATGATTTTGAGTTTTCTCTAGATCTTTCTTGGCTAAATGAGTGAGGAGTTTATGAGTTTCTAGAAACCAGAGGTTGTTGAATTTGGTTGCTTCTAGGTTTATTTGTTATGTAGTTTCCTAGTTGAATTAGTCTCAAGTGATGATGCTGCTTAAGTGCTAATTAAATATCATAGCTTGTACAAAGATCATCGGATCTGGATACTAATATTGAATCTCTCCAAGGCTCCTTTTTCCCTGAGTGATGAATCAATCCCACCCATATATTGATTGGTGTGTTTGCTTTTAAACAATCTAATACTCCCTCCGTTCTTAAATAAGTAATATTTTAATAAATTTTTTTTGTTATCGAATAGGTGATATTTTCAGTTTTCAATACAAAATTAAATAACTTTTTTTTTTGGTTTTTGACCGTTTGTATTCTGCAGATTGTTTTCTTATTATTGAATTGTGTTTAAATGGGTAATAAATGATATTTTTAGTATGAAAAAAAACTATAAATTAAATGAATCTTTAATTTGTGTGCAAAAACCTTAAATTTCACTTATATTATAACAGATAACAGATGGAGTAAAAGAATAGACTTTTTGAAACTTGGAGTATACGTATAAATTTTCGAAGTTTTAATTTATACAAAAATATGTTCATCGCCAATTTAGCACTTCTCTTTCTTGTTCTAAATACTTTTACCCACGAATTTGCTATATATATATATTTTTAATTATTTACTAATTTGTGTCGTTGCTTTGTCCAATGTGGAAGATCCTTAATTATGCATGTACTAATCCATTCTTTTCATTTAATGCCTGAACTAAATGTTTTCCACCCGTATGTTTGAAAATCAAGAACCAAACCTTGACTGCGTATGAGACCGTTAGAATTTTGAGTTTATTTCTTATATATTAATTGAGAAGGACTCTTAAATATAAACATTTCTTTGACATATGATTTACAATATTGCCATGCTGATGTGTCATCATAGAGAATTTCTAAGATTAATATTAAATTAGGCATAAGAAACTAGACTATTTACAACTTACACCACTCACATTAATTTGGTTAGAAAATAATTTATACTAATTAGTTATTTAATATTCAGCATTTAATCTATAAATATATCCTATATCTTCTTTTTGCTACCAAAATTTTTATTGAAAATTTAGTATATCATAGTAACTATTTTTTTAAACACTATATTCTTTTTCTCATATTTGTTTGATCTTATTTTTGAAAAAAAAAAACCAAATCATCACATCATCCATGTAATAAAAAATCTACATTTTTTTCGCACAAATTATAATTAGAATTTTTTAAAACGAACATGGATGATGTGATGGTGAAGAAATATGTGTTTTGAGAGTTCCACATCGAAAATGAAGATGTATGGTGGTTCATAAATCTATTATAAAAAAGACCAAAAAATAAGTAACCATAAAAGTAGAAAAACTCACCTAACTTAAAAAAAAAATATCGGTTTAATATAGTTTTTTATTTAGCTCTATAGTTAAACCAAAAAATAAATATTATAAATATTTAAACTTGATAAAATGTTAAAGTATTTATATAAAAGTTTTGAAATATTAGAAATAATTTGATTAAAAGATTAATATATTATATTTTTTTTAGCTTGATCAATTTTTTTAACTTGATCAAAAATGAAATCGATTATAAAACTCTATAATCAGTTTGTATATTTGCAATTGTGTCATAACACAAAAGCAATTATACATATTATTTGAAGTTATGTAATCATCACAGAATTTTGAAGTTGCAAATACAGTACAGTACGAGCTAAAGTTTTTAAATTATATTTATATACATAACATTCACATATTCTAATACACAAAATTAGGATCAAGGTAATCACCTAGTCTTGGTTATTTGGGAGAGTACTTTTCATATCTAAAAATGATTACATTGTATAGCATATGCGCCACAAGTGTATGATTATGAACTGTTATGATCCAAATGAATGATTCATTCTAGGAAGCATCTGCAGTACAAGTGTATTATTTTTTAGAATGTACGATTTATTCTGGAGCATGCTCGAAAAATCACAAAAACTTTCACCAAAAGAACCATCTTTTTCAAGTAGAAGAAGGTTTTGGGGATTGATCATGTTCAGCCTTTTTCCTATTTCTCCATTCCCTGCTTCAGTGACTCCAGCCGTTTTCTGTGACATCCACACAAAAAAAAAACTTGGCTTTAAAATAAGAAGCAAACCCAAATCAAACAGATTTTACCATATAGAAGGTACTACAATGCTAACAGTCAATTGCTCAAATAAAGATTTATGTAAATTAACAGCAAAGTAAAATCTATTTGATAAGGTTTATTATGGGTTCATCTAATCTCATGCAGCATATTAACTTCATGATAATATATATTATTATTATGAACATTGCTATTCTATAAGGTTAGATTTTGTTACAGTACTTGGTATCCGTCATTCGACCGTGCAAACTCCATCTCTGACGAAATCCTTCAATTCCTTCAGCTCCACTTGCTAGAATCAAGTGCCTGATTATAAGATATAAGATCAAATTAACTATTCTACTCAACATTTGAATTAAGAACAGTTTGTGAGGATTTACATGATACATGGTAACACAAATCCGGATACAAACTCTTAAACATATATACTAGAGAAATTTTAAATCTGAATCAGTGCTATGTTGAAGAAAGAGTACCTCTCTAGTGATGTGGCTTCAGCTTCAAGCTGAGTAATCCGTTCCTTAGCGAGATCAATAGGCATGGACGATCCTAACTTTTGTTCGCTCTCTTGAAGTCTTACTCTTAATACCTTGTCCTAAAGAAGGATTATAAGGAAACGAAAAACTCAAGGAAATGGATATGCGATATGAACAGCTTTGCAAAAAAATATAATCTGAGCAGATGTTTAATGTGGAGACAGACAGCATTACCCTGTTTTCAGCACATTGTCGATACAAGGCAAGCTCATCTTGGCAAAATGGTTCAATATCATTGATTTGCAAACCTAAAACCAGAAAAGCAATCCTATATAAACTTAAAACCAATTTGATAAGGGAAAAAAACAGAGGATGCAGAGACTTACATAAGAAAAGATTCCTCAAAATCCCATCACACAAATCAACACCTTCGAGCACATGTGAAGCAATTTCAGGAGGGATGACAGGAGATGGAGGACCCATCATTAGGTCGTCACCGACCAGTATGGTCTCCTCCATCATAGGTTGTGAATCAACTGAAAATTGACATCACCAATATTACGAATTTTTATACACAATGAATTCATACAGCAAAAAACAAAAACAAAAAGGATTTTATTACTAGGCGACCTCAAATTTATCTCCCAAAAAAAAGGAATCGATTTTCATGCACAGATGATGATGATGCAGATTGGGATTTTAACAAGTTACAATAAGAACAACTTTTACATCATATGAACAAAACATCAACGAAGCGATGAACACAACTTGATAGTGTTTTTTCACCAGCAAACATTGTAAGATTGGATTTAATTTCATAATAATTAAGCTACCTAAGAAAGTCTAATTCACATAATATATGAAAAAAGTCTTTTTTCTTGAAGCAAAAAAAAACAAATTCACAAATGTTCAAATTCCCAAGAATCATTCACTTACCATCCATGACTGCTCCGTATCAAAACAATTCAAGGACCGAAGAACAGACCAAACCACCTAAAACAAATACAAATTATGTTAAAAAAACAAAAAAAAAGTCTCACTTAGACATTTCGTCGAACAGTTTCTAGGCTTAACAAGTACATACAAACTTTTACTCAGAAAACTGAGAAGAGATTCAAATGGGGATCAAGCAGAAAGCATCTAGCGAAATCGAAGAAACAACTTTTTAGCAAAAGTATATAATCCGACGCAGCCGATCAAAAAGTCTCTCTTCTCAGCGAATTTCTTACCGTCTCTACGAGACACTGTTGTTTGCGAGGACTCAAAATCTAGTTTTCTAATACGATGTCGTTTCATGCATGATAGATCATGCTGAAAGGGGAAACACATCCGAGAATAATAAACAAAGACACGGTAAAACAGCAAATTGAAGTTCTTAAAATAGAAAAGAATAAAGTGGAGAGATCAAATACATTAATCTCAGCATTTGAATAACCAGAATGAGACTTTAGGTACTCATGAAAGGCTTGCACACTAATAGTTCCATAGAGATATAGGATCGATTGTGTTTGTCCCAGCAACACAAATGAGAGACGCTAATGCAAATCAAGGGAACCTAATACACTCGGTGACTACGATTTTGCTATCTACAAGAAGTAAGAGTGAACTTAAAAATAAGACACAACTGAGACTTTAAATAGCATTAAGCAAAAAACAGTAAACCAATTTCTAAACGAAGGAATTGCATAAACAAACACTTATGTTTAAGCTGAGATTCATCTCTCAGGGAAAAAGGAACCTAAGAGAGATTCAATATCAGTATCCAGATCCGATGATCTTTGTACAAGCTATGATATTTAATTAGCACTTAAGCAGCATCATCACTTGAGACTAATTCAACTAGGAAACTACATAACAAATAGACATAGAAGCAACCAAATTCAACAACCTCTGGTTTCTAGAAACTCATAAACTCCTCACTCATTTAGCCAAGAAAGATCTAGAGAAAACTCAAAATCATACAAGTGACAAAAAACTGAGTGTGGATGCTGTTATTACGAGCAATCCAACTATGTTTCAGGGTCTCATGAAAGATCTTAAAAGCAACCAATACCCATGAGAATGACACTAAACTATTATGACGTGATATTATGTGATTTGCAATGAGACAGAGAGTCAATGACAAATAGAGAGCCAGACCTCACTGAAACCAAGACGCAAACTAAAACCTATGCTTGCAAATTTCAATGGAGTACACAGTTCTTATAGCCATTAGCATAAAGAAAAAGGTCATTGACTCTAAATTTCGCAGTTATTAGTAAAGCAATTGACTCAATCAATATAAGAATCTGTAATCTGTCTTAATCTCGTCAGAGACAAGGATGTTCAAGTTTGTAAATTTCAGATTCAACAAACCTCATATGTCCAAAACAAGGAAACCAACGAAACATCAGAGTAAATGTCAAAAAAAAACTCAAATCAATCACAAAAAAAAGCTGTTCACTCAATACTACTACTAGGAATTATATCGAGCTCAATACTCATCAACACCAATATTTTGAAACTGAAACAACTTATTTAACTCTGATCAACCAATTTCTCCAACAATGTATCTAATCTGCTCAAACTGAATAGTCATACTGAACATTCAAATATGATTCATAAGCAAGATACAAAGTGAAATGAAAGAGGAAGGCTAATAACAACATACCACGATGGTTTTTGATTGATCGCTCTTCCCTGGATCAGTCTACAATCTCCCTGAATTCCAATCACCCTCTCCTTAGCCACCAACAAACCCGTAACTCTACATAAACATTACAAACTTCTCCACTCTCAAGCTCCACTAAGTAGACAGAAAGTAGACATATGAAAGTAAAGCATAAAGAATTAAGAAGGCATACCATTTTGACGTTCTTTTGATTGTCACCTACAAAATCTCTGCAATCACACAGAAACAAGAATTAGGCAATTGAATAAAACGTTAATACCAAATAGATCCTAATTTGAGAAACATAGGCTTTTCCAAAGAGAGAAATCACAAAGACCAGATCTAAGAAACATCAGTAGCTTAGACAACAAGAATCAAGGGATAATAATGAAAGACGATAAACATAGATCAACAACAATACTTAACGATATAGGTTATCTAAACATCAAAAGGAGGAAAAAAAAGAGCTAAACCTATGCAAAATCGAATACAAATAAACATCAACAATCGGAGAATAAGTCTTCGGACTAACCTTAGAGGAGAACGAAAGGAAGATTGAGCGAGAGAGAAAAGAGGTGACAGGAGGCGTTAGAGCAAACGTATATGCTTCTTCTCATTTAGGTTTTCGCTGTTTTTTCGTGGGCCAATAAAGTCGGCCCAATAAGTTGAGATTTTGTGTTAATACGTTCAATATTTGACAAGCTCATTCTTGTCTGAAACCTTCCCCATGGTTTGTATAAACTAGCGCTGGAAATAAAAACCGAACCGAACTAATCTAACCGAATCGAACCAAAGTTTTGTAAATTTGGTTATAGTTCGGTTATCTTTCGGTTATTTTCGGCAACATTTATAATTAATTTCGGTTATCGGTTCGGTTCGGTTCGGTTCAGCCGAACCGATCAGTTAACCGAAATTATATAAAAAAAAAAATTAAAAAAAAAACATAAACATATCCTTCGATTCTCAGCCAGCCGTCACCTTCTTCCTTCTTCGATTCTTATAGTCTTCTTCTTTTTTGCTTATTCTTCTTCTTCTTCTTCGCTTAATCTTCTTTTTCTTCTTCGCTTAATCTTCTTTTTTTTTTGTTTTTTTTGGTTCAAACAATTCTTCTTCTTTTTCTTTGTTTTTCTTCTTCGATTCTTCAAAGACCTAGCCCAATTTATTTTTGTCCAAATCACGTGGGCCTAATCCAAATCTCGTAGGCCTAATCTAACTATTTCAAAGACATGGCCCAGTTTTTTTTGTCCAAATAACCGAACCGAACCGTTTTAACCGAACTAACCGAATTTACCCCAATTTACCCGAATTTTAACCCAAAAACCATAAATTTCGGTTAATTTCGGTAACTAAATCAATAACCGAACTACTCGATAACCGAACCGAACCGATATTTTATTCGGTTATTTTCGGCAAGATTTTTGAAAACCGAACTAACCGAAAAACCTAAAAAACCGAACCGAATTACCCGAAGTAACCGAATTCCCAGCCCTAGTGTAAACGCTTCAATTCTGAATACGTTTTCGAAGTTTTGTAATTCTTTTCACTCAAAACATAAAGTTTACAACAACAAAAAAAATGATTATATTATTTGATCATAGAAGGTGATTTATCGTAGTTAACAGCTTTACTATTAACCGAGACCTTAGTATTTTATCTTTTGTTGATTTTTTCAACTAAAGCGACGATAATACATTATACGAAGCGACGATAATACATTATACGATCTTCGTTTGCATTATGAAAAAAATAAAAATCTCTGATTTTTTTTATAGAGAAGCAAGTTCAAGATGTTTAACACAAAATTTCATGGAGATAAAATTGAAATCAGTCATGGCTAATTTGGTGATGAAGAGAACAAGGAACAAGGATTCGAGATTGCAACAATCTTTGATTTATCAATTTATATTCGGTTAAATGAAAAATTTCCAAATTTATGCAATCTTTGATTTATCAATTTTTATTTTATGCAATCTAAGTTTATTTCTTGAATCTCTATCTTCTATCTCTTCTTTCTTAATCGAATTATCATCTAATCATGAGATTTAATATCTTCTTCATAGAATTTGTTGGGTTCCTTATGATTAGTGAGTAGTCTCTTAGGATTTTGGGATGAGGTAGAATTAGGATGATCCAATGGTTGATTTATGATGTTTAGGGCTTAGATTTATTAATTTCCCTTCTTGCTAAGTGTGCTTAATGTTAAATTAGGCTTGAGAGAGTTGATCTAGACTTTAGGGAATTTCACACCCACAGGGTGTATGATGAAATTCCCCAAAGAGCTTAGTTAGAGATAAACATTTTTAACATATGAGAGTAGTTGCTTAAGGTATTTATTGGTTGATTTGAACATTGATCTTAATGCTTGCTAATCATTTCATCACAAATGAGAGTTTGATCTTGATTTAGTGATTAACAAAGTGATTAGTGCCTTGAGAGAGGGTTAGTCATAATTAGTGATCTTAACCTAGAGATTAGCATTACTTGCGTATTGCACATCGTAAATTAGCTATATGGTCACCTTAATTCCATAACCTCATCCTTGGATTTGCCTTTTTATTGTGTTAAACCCCGCTTAGTATTACTAGTTCTTGTTGCTTTCTTTTAATTTGGATTAGCTTGTTAGATAAAACTCAAAAACCACTTGCTTAGCTTTAATTAGGAAGTTTTATGCATTCTTGGTGTTTGGAACTTAACCCATTGGATTGATCCTTAAATACTACAATCTTGGAGTGTTTGGGGTAATTGATTTGGATACACCAAATTATCTTACATCAATTTGACGCCGTTGCCAATTGGGTTTAGCTTTCAACATTAAGCTTTTAAATCTTCTTAAGATTAAGCTTTCTTTTTCTTTTGATTACTAATCTCTTTCACTTCTTGTTGCTATTTCTATCTTATAGGTGCATGCATACACGCTCTAGAGGCAACGACAACCTTGTTAAGCCAATAGACGACATACATCTCTTGGAACGAGGAAGTAGAGCAAGGAGAGCAAGAGCACGGTCTCAAGTCATTGAGGATTTGGGTATGGAGCACGTTGAAGAGATTCCGATTGGTGACATACATGACAATGTGCAACAAGGTAATGGTGGCAATGGAAACCACCAAGCTCACGGTGGCCAAGCTCAACAAAACCCACCACCACCCGCCCGACATATGAGAGCACCAAACCATCCTCCACGGGCTCAAAACATAGTTGGCGCGGGTGATGCCGCCAATGCACATCAAAACCGCCAAGGCATTCAAGCTCCCCTGGTTGAAAACAATAACTTTGAAGTGAAGGCCGGTTTGATCAACATGGTTCAAAGCAATAAGTTCCACGGCCTAGCTATGAAAGACCCTTTGGATCACATCGACCAATTCGATAGGATTTGTGGTCTCACCAAGATGAACGGCGTATCCAAAGAAGGCTTCAAGCTTAGACTCTTCCCATTTTCACTTGGAGATAAAGCCCACCAATGGGAAAAGAGCCTTCCCCAAGGCTCCATCACATCATGGGACGAGTGCAAGAGAGCCTTCCTTGCTAAATTCTTCTCACCTTCAAGGACGGCAAAGCTTAGGAATGAGATTTCAAGCTTCACTCAACGCTCCAACGAGTCTTTCAACGAGGCATGGGAACAGTTTAGGAGCTACACTACTCAATGCCCGCATCATGGGTTTTCAAACGCCTCTCTCTTGAGTGCCTCCAATGGATTTATTATTCAAGGATGTGGATGAAGTCATTGAACTAGTAGAGAACCTCGCTCAAAGCGATGGAACTTATGGGGATGATTATGAGCGAGCTACTAGGACCACTAGTGATTTTGATGAGCAAAAACAGGCTAAGGAGATGAAGGTCCTAAATGACAAGATGGACAAGCAAGCTACTTTGATCGACAAGCTTCTTAACGCCTCCCTAAAGATGGTTCACTTTGTTGGGGATCTCGAGGAGAACCAAGGGTATCAAGATGACGATGTAGACTTGAGCACTCAAGAGAAAATCAATTATGTGGGTAACCAAGGTGGTTTCCAAAGGGGTGGATTCAACAACAACTACCGCAACCACCCAAACTTCTCTTACCGGAACCCGAACGTGGATAACCCATAAAATCAAGTCTACCCTCAACAACACCAAGGCAACCAAGGAGTTCAACAAAAGAATTTCACCAACAAGGTCAAGCCTCCAACAACCAACAACAAAGCTTTGTCCCTAAAGGTCAATTCCAAGGGAACCAAGGAGGTTTCCAAAACAAGCCCCCTTCATGCCCCCACCCAGTTTTCAACAACAAGGCTTTGTCCCCCAAGGTCAAGCAACTACGTCTAAACCGCAAGAGCTTAACTTGAACACCATGTTCCAACAACTTGTCAAGGGTCAAGCGGAAATCAACACACGTGTGCATGAATTGCTCTTACAATGATCTCAACAACGAAATTGAGACATTGAACTCCAAAGTGAAAGAAATGGAGACAAAGGGAGCCGCTTCTTCATCACGTACTCAAGGTACCTTGCCCGGTAAAGTTAAACCAAATCCAAAGGAGTATGTCAATGCTATTACTCTTAGGAATGGCAAGCAACTACCAACGAGAGAAGCTCCTACGTTAGTCAATGAGGACATTAAAGTTCAAGGTGGGGAGGAGAAGCTCGAAACCGAGGAAGTTGTGGTTGAAGACGGTATTGTGGGTAATGAGGACAAGGATGGATTTCTGGGTATTGAAGACAAGGGTAAAGGAGTTGGTGTTCAAGAGAAAACCAAGGAGAAGTCCAAGAGGAAAGAGACTTTGTTTGTTCCACCACCCTATGAGCCCAAGCTCCCATTTTCCCGCCGTTTCAAGAAACAATTGTTGGAAAAGTATAGAGCGGTCTTTGATAGGCAAATGGAGAAGGTAGAGATCACCATGCCTTTAGTGGATGCTTTTCTATTTGTGCCTCAATATGCAAAGTTTCTCAAGGATGCCATCAAGGATAGGACCAAGGAGATGGAGAGTATGGTCGTTCTCACTCACAAGTATAGTGCGATTATACAAAAGAAGGTAGTGCCAAAGAAGCTAGGGGATCCGGGAAGCTTCACTCTCTCGTGTACTCTAGGGACTTTGGTATTCAAAAATTGCTTGTGTGATCTCGGAGCTACTGTGAGTCTAATGCCGTTTTCTATTGCCAAGAAGTTGGGGTTCACCAAATACAAAGCTTGTAGAATCTCTCTAGTTCTCGCGGATAGGAGTATAAGGATCCCTATTGGGCTCCTTGAAGATTTTCCCGCCATGGTTGGAGATTTCATAGTGCCAACGGATTTTGTTGTCTTGGAGATGGACGAGGAACCCAAAGATCCCCTAATATTCGGTAGGCCTTTCTTAGCTACCGCCAGGGCGATCATTGATGTGAGAAAAGGCAAGATTGACCTTCACTTGGGCAAGGATGAGATACTTGAGTTTGACATAAACGATGTGATGAAGAGACCCACCATTGATGGCCAAGTGTTTTACATTGAAGTGATGGATGAGTTAGCGGATGAGCTCTTGGAAGAATTGAACCTTGAAGATCATGAAGAACATGTGTATCTACATGGAGCAAGTGAGGGTTACAAGATGCTTTTGGATTCACACAAGCCCATGGTTGAAGAGACATCATTTGTGGACTTGTGTCATCAAGGAACAAGTTGTGAAGATGGTTCTTCAAGGGTTTTGGTTCGAGAAGGTTTTGCTTTGGATGTGAAGCAAGGTGAGGACGTGATGGAGGCTAGCACTGGTAAGTCTAGCATTGAGGACGATTGGAGTGAGCGGCCCCAAAGGTGGACCTCAAACCGCTTCTAAAAGGGCTAAGGTACGCTTTCTTAGTTCCTAATGAGTCTTATCCGGTGATTGTAAATGATGGTTTAAGTGATGATGAGTTATCCACCCTATTGCATGAGTTGTGAAAGTTTAGGAGAGCCATTAGATATTCACTTGGTGATATCAAGGGCATATCTCATACACTTTGCACTCACCACATACATCTAGAAGATGAGTCAATGACTTCTATAGAACATCAAAGACGGTTAAACCCGAATTTGAAAGAGGTTGTTAAGAAGGAGATCCTTAAACTTTTAGACGCGGGAATCATATATCCGATCTCGGATAGCACTTGGGTTTCCCCAGTGCACGTAGTTCCCAAGAAGGGTGGCATAACCATGGTTAATAATGAAAAGAATGAATCAATTCCAACTAGAACTATCACGGGTCATCGAATGTGTATAGACTATAGGAAGTTGAACTCTGCCTCTAGAAAATATCACTTTCCCTTACCTTTTATTGATCAAATGTTAGAGAGATTAGCAAACCACCCATTTTATTGCTTCTTGGATCGGTACTCGAGATTCTTTCAAATCCCGATTCACCCTAATGACCAAGAGAAGACGACATTTACATGTCCTTATGGTACCTTTGCTTATCGAAGGATGCCATTTGGGCTATGTAACGCACCCGCCATATTTCAAAGGTGCATGATGTCGATCTTCTCGGATCTAATTGAGGAAATAGTCGAGGTGTTCATGGATGGCTTCTCGGTCTATGGTTCCTCGTTTGCTTCGTGCTTGTCCAATCTTTGTAGGGTTCTCACAAGGTGTGAATAGACGAACCTTGTGCTAAATTGGGAGAAGTGTCATTTTATGGTGCGGGAAGGCATCGTTCTTGGTCACAAGATCTTCGAGCAAGGGATAAAGGTGGACAAAGCGAAGATTGAGGTGATGATGAGTTTAGAGCCTCCAAATTCGGTCACAATTATCCGTAGTTTCTTGGGACATGCGGGTTTCTACCGACGGTTCATCAAATACTTCTCCAAGATAGCAAGGCCTCTCACTAGGATTCTATGCAAGGAGACCCCCTTTGTGTTCGATGAAGAGTGCCTCAATGCATTTTTGGAGATCAAGAAGGCGCTTGTGAGTGCACCTATAGTTCAAGCACCGGATTGGGAGTTGCCTTTTGAGATTATGTGTGATGCGAGTGATTATGCGGTTGGAGCGGTTCTAGGCCAAAAGAAATACAAGAAGCTCCACGTGATCTACTATGCTAGTAGGACACTCGATGACACACAAGTGAGGTATGCAACCACAGAGAAAGAGCTTCTAGCGGTTGTCTTTGCGTTTGAAAAGTTTAGAACTTATTTGGTTGGTTCAAAGATTGTTGTGTACACGGATCATGCCGCACTAAGACACATCTACGCCAAGAAGGACACCAAACCAAGACTTCTTAGATGGATCTTACTTCTTCAAGAGTTTGACATGGAGATCATCGATAAGAAAGGGGTTGAAATGGAGTGGCGGATCACTTTTCAAGAATGCGAGTTGAAGATCTCATTCCAATAGATGACTCTCCTCCCGAAGAGCAACTCATGGTGATTAGTATCTTGAAGAAGGGTTTTGAAGCGGTTAAGGTTCTTGAGGAAGCCAAGATTTTGGAAGATGGGAAGTTGCCATGCTATGCGGATTTTGTGAACTACTTGGCTTGTGGGAGAGAGCTACCAAGGTTAGAAGGTTACAAGCTAAAGAAATTCTTCCATGATGTCACCCGGTTCTATTGGGATGAACCGTTCCTCTACAAGTTATGCTCGGAGGTTTTACCGAAGATGTGTAACGGAAGAAGAGGTGAACGGGATCTTATTTCATTGCCATGGTTTGATTTATAGAAGACACTTTGCTCTCTTCAAAACCGCAATTAAAGTTCTTCACTCCGGGTTTTGGTGGCCAAGTTTGTTCAAATATGCCCATGCATTTGTCTCTACTTGTGATGCGTGTAAACGGAAAGGGAACATTAGTAGAAGGGACGAGATGCCACAAAATCTGATTCTTGAAGTTGAGATCTTCGACGTTTGGGGAATAGAATTCATGGGACCATTTTCCTCATCCTATGGAAACCAATACATTTTGGTTGCGGTTGATTATGTGTCCAAGTGGGTTGAAGCGGTTGCAAGTCCAACAAATGATGCGAAGGTGGTTCTCAAGCTTTTCAAGACGATCATTTTTCCACGGTTTGGAGTTCCAAGGGCGGTGATAAGTGATGGTGGCTCCCATTTCATAAACAAGGTGTTTGAGAGCTTGCTTAAAAAGCATGGAGTCAAGCACAAAGTGGCAACGCCTTATCATCCCCAAACGAGTGGGCAAGTTGAAGTGTCTAACCGCCAAATCAAGGCGATCCTAGAGAAGACCGTGGAGAGTTCAAGGAAGGATTGGGCGAAGAAGCTTGATGATGCTCTATGGGATTATAGGACAGCCTTCAAGACTCCCATTGGAACCACTCCTTTCAATCTTCTATATGGGAAGTCTTGTCATTTGCCGGTGGATCTCGAGTACAAGGCGTTATGGGCCGTGAAGCTTCTAAATTTTGATCTCAAGACGGCTCAAGAAAGGGGTTTGATCCAATTGCAAGAGCTCGATGATATTAGACTTGAAGCTTATGAGAGTTCCAAGATTTACAAGAAGAGGACCAAAGCCTTTCATGACAAGAGGATCTTGCACAAGGACTTCAAGGAGGGGAACTGTGAGAGTCAAAACTCACACAATCAAATTTTGTGAATGAAATTAGAGGGAACATAAGATTCTAAGTATGAAAACTCAAGAACGAAGATCCAAAGATGGTTTTTTTTATTGATTTGATAAGCTTTTTCGTACAACGATTTTTCTTAGGGTTATTGCTAGGGTTTTTCCCTTGGCGCCACAATGAAATATGACTACTATTTATACAAGCTTTGTAAGCGGATATCTCGGAGAATATTCTGGAATATTTCTTTTCTGCTTTGTGCCGCCACCGTCTTAAATCTTCTTCTAGGGTAAACGACGGACTGGGTCATCTTAATGGGCCTTTAGCTCAGCCTATAACGGAAGTACTGGGTCTCGGCCTGTTAAGCTTGAAAGGTGATCTTCGTCTCGGCTCATAAAGTATTGTTGGGGTTGGTTTCCACCTAACCAAGACCAACAACTACAAACGATTAAGTATGGGAAGAAAGCCTAGCCGGTCCTAACCAAACTACACATGCTCAGTTGATCACCTTACCTCGGCCTTCCCTTACCTCAACTCACCTCGGTCCTCACCCTTGTCTCAACCACCTCGGCCCTTTCTTCTCTCAATCGCCTCAGCCACCTTCCCCTTTTCTTATGAACAGCCTCACCTTGGAAACAAGAAGAATGAAGGCCAAGCTGGAGTATCCTCAACCTAGACCGAGCTGAAGAGGATACAAGGCCGAGAGAAGAGACGAGGCCGACTTGAATCGCCTCTCCTTGGACCGACCCGAGCCAAGCTAGAGCAGTTTTTCCTAGGACCGAGCTGGTGAAAGGACGAGATGTTGCAAGGATGAGCCGAGCTTCACCTCGGACTACATTGAAGAGATTGCCGAGACGAAGAAAGAGATGAGGCCGAGTTGGAGCAGTCTCACCAAGGCCAAGCTGAGCCGCCTTTATCTCAAGTCGAACTGAACCAGAGCGCCTCCAAACCGAAACGAGGTCGAGTTGCAACATGGTCTGAGCCGATGGCCGAATCAGTACCGAGTCGTGGCCAAGACAATACCAAGCCAAGACTATGCCAACCCGGTTCTTGCCAAACTGTCATGGGCTGAACTCAACACTTCATGGGCCAAGGCGAAGATGACCTTTCAAGCCTAACAAGTTGAGATCCATCACCTTTTTTATGGGCCGAACTAAAGGCCCATCAAGACAACCCAATCCGTCGATTACCCTAGAAGATTTAACATGGCGGCCACATTAAGCATAAAGGAAAGATTCCAAAATATCCTCCGAGATATTTTTCTCGTGAAACTTGTATAAATAGTTGGCCTATTCATTCATAAAAGAGGAACTTTTTTACCCTAGCAGAAACCCTAAGCAAAAATCATTGTACGAAAAAGCTTTCAAATCATCAATAAAAAAAAACCATCTTTGGATCTTTGTTCTCGAGTTTCATACTTAGAATCTTCTATTCCCTCTAAATTCCTTCACAATATTTGATTGTGTGAGTTTCGACTCTCACAGTTTGGCGCCGACTGTGGGGAATAAAGAAGTTTTCTTATTCATCGGGGTTACCGAGAACGAGATCTGAAGAGATGCCCGGAGACGAACAAAGAAGCGTTAACAGCGTGGACGACAACGCCAACAAAATCTCTGATCTCTCGTCATAATTATCGATCGAGATCTCCAATAACCAATTGCCGAAGGATTGACACCAATCACCAACAAGGATCTTCGACAACTCCACCGAAAATATGCGCGTCAGACTTATAAAATAAAAGGAGCTAAGTTTTACATAAACAATTGGTTTAATTATTCTTTTCCTAGGCTTTGGTGAATTGTTGGTTTACAATAACCAATTGGCAGGGAAAGCAAAATTAAACCTACAAGTCTTCGATGAGAAACTTAGCTCGTCAACAACCACTCCGATGATACCATAACTTTTCACTTCGGTATCCCCGTCGGCTTCTCTCGTCTACTCCAAAAACCGAGCTCACCATCCTCTCCGACCGCGTTACAACACGACCGAAGACATGACGACCGAGCAGAGGATCCGAGCATGAAAACCGAACACAAGTTGACCACCAAATATAAAAACCAGCCGAGAAGAACGATGATGAGGCGCATGAAGATGTGGTAAACACTCGAGACGAGGAAAAACAAGAATGACGTGCTCGACAAGCAACAAGAAGGGGAGGCCACCATAATCACGCACCATAATCGCGTACCATAATCACGTACCACAATCACGTACCAAAATCATAGGCCGAGCAACAAACATGACGAACTCACTTTCACGAGAATGAGGCCGAGCACATCAAAACAACAACACCCACCTCGTGCATGACGAACCAAAGGAGATATAAGACCTCTCTCGCGACCACAAGGAGTGATACGACGAGGAGGAGACAACCACGCCGAGATACGTGGTGGAGATAACACGAGCATGACGCCAAACCCGACGAAACGAGCTTGGGGAAGAGAGACGAAACACACACAAAACGAGCCGAGAAACAAAGGATCACGAGCTCGCAAACATCACAACCAAAACGAGGAGATGACATGCACTCTCACGAGACGACATGACTCGTGACCAAGAGGAGAGCTCATGACGAACTCACCGAGGGAACGAGCTCATGACGAGCTCATGACGTGCCACGAGCATCACGAGGGAACGAAATCATGACGAACAACGAGCTCAGAACGAGAACGAGCTTCCGGAGGAAGCAACGTGCATGAGAGAAGAGAAACCTCACATCATTCACTCACCGAACTCGAGACACTTCGCTGTGCACGTCGCCATCTCCGACCCACACACCCCCACGTCGCCATCCGACCGCACGCCATGGACATCATCGACTGTAATTCGCGCCACGACATGATCCTCGCCAACAACATAATAGACAAACACCGTCGCGGAGAAGAGACGTCGCGGAAGCAAACAACGACGTGGAGAAGAACGGGCTCGCGGACCACTAGCCGAACATGACAGCTCGCCGGAACGCGAGAAGAGGCTCGCAGAAGATAACGAACCAAAAATGACGAGCTCACGACCTCGCTTCACCAACGAGCTCACGACCTCGCTTCACCACGAACGAGCTTGCCGAGGAGAGATAAACTCACCTTGACGAGCATGAGAGGAGAACGAGCATAATGGCGAGCATGATGACGGAATAGAACAAGCTCGGTTCATGGAGCAAAGAGCATGATGACGGAATAGAACAAGCTCGGTTCATGGAGCAAAGAGCATGATGACGAAACATGAGGGCGAAACGAGCTCGTGGGGGAAGAGACGAGCTCATGGAGGAGAGACGAACCGAACATGACATACCTCGCATAACGAGAAAACGAGCTCGTGGGCGGACGACGATCATGTTAGTCAATGGACGGTGGAGTTGGTGGCTCCTTGTTTGCTCCCTAATGTCAACAAAGGAGGCCATTGTTTTTCAACATTTGTGGCTCTCACCAACCCCCTTATTTTCTATAAATACCAAGGTATTATGAGAAGAAAAAATCATTCCAAAATCCCAAGCAAGAAGAAGAATAAGGGATCGTGAGAGAGAGAAAGAAAACAAAACAAAAAAAATTCTTCTTTAGAAATTCTTTTCTTTGTGAGAAATTAAGAGTAATTTCTCGAGTGTATTTGGGTTCGTGTATGAGTTGAGAGCGGTGTAAAATTTCCCGGTTGATGATAAAAGATCTGCAGCAGGTCCGGAGACGTAGACAATATTGGCCGAACTCCGTTAACAAATTGTAGTGTTTTTCGTCTTCCGTAAATCTGGTTTCTCGGAAATTTGACGTTATTTTCTAACAACTGGTATCAGAGCGGGTTGGGTGATTTCAGTCAAATTTATTGCGAGGTTACTATTCACATGAATAGTAAAAAAATTTCGGCAATATCGGTTGTCGATGGAGGTGTTCCAATACACGGTGGTTCGCAAAAAAATAATCAGAAACGATGGGAGGCAAAGATGGCTCGGCACACGGTATCGGGAAATTTGACGGTACAGATTATGCATTTTGGAGAATGCAAATCGAAGATTATATGTACGGAAGGAAGCTTCATCAACCACTGAGCAAGAAGCCTGAGAAGATGGATCAAGAAGATTGGGATCTCCTTGACAGACAGGTTCTGGGTGTTATTAGGTTAACACTGTCAAAAAACGTTGCTCACAACGTTGCGAAGGAGAAGACCACAGAAGGGCTCATGAAAGTTCTCTCGGATATGTATGAGAAACCTTCAGCAAATAACAAGGTATTTCTCATGAAGAAACTCTTCCACTTGAAGATGGAAGAAGGTGGCCCTGTTGCAGCACATGTGAACGAGTTCAACACGATTGTCAACCAATTATCATCCGTTGAAATTGAGTTTGATGAAGAAGTGCGAGCACTGATTTTGCTGGCATCTCTGCCAAATAGTTGGGAGCCAATGAGGGCAGCGGTTAGTAATTCTGTGGGTACTCAGAAGCTTAAATTTAATGATGTTCGAGATCGTATCCTTGCGGAAGAAGTTCGTAGGATAGACTCTAGCGAAACATCAACGAGCTCTGCTTTTAACGTGGAAAACAGAGGCAGAAACCAAGACATAAACAACCGGAATAGAGGCAGATCGAAGTCAAGGAATGGAAGAGGTCATTCCAAATTCAAGCAGCCAACTGAATGCTGGAATTGTGGAAAGACATGCCACATTAAAAAGAATTGTTGGGTACCACCGAAGAAGGAAGACAACAAGGGAGGCGGAGCCAATGCAGTCAAACATGAAACTGCTGATGCATTGGTAGTATCTGTTGATTCCCTAAGAGAAAGTAAAGCTCATGATACAGCTGTAAACACCGCCAAAGCATCGATCTCCTATGTTGATAGCTCGATCGATTCTTGGGTTCTTGATTCAGGAGCGTCATTCCACACTACACCACACCACAACATTATGGAGAATTATGTTGCTGGAAATTATGGGAAGGTATATCTAGCTGATGGTTTACCTTTGGACATAGTTGGTATTGGAGATATCAACTTGAAGATGTCAGATGAACGCGTGTGGAAGATCACAAAGGTTAGACATATGCCAAAGTTGATGCGAAATATGATCTCAGTAGGACAACTTGATGATATAGGGCATAATGTCAACTTTGGTGGTGGAGCCTAGAGAGTAAAGAAAGGTTCTATGGTGATCGCTAGAGGTCATAAAAGAGGCACTCTTTATATGACGACGAGTTATCAAGATACAATTGTTATTGTCGAGAATGCCAAACAAACCAAGTTGGGACACATGAGTGAGAAAGGCATGAAGCTTTTGGTAGCAAATGGCGTGCTTCCGGATTTGAAGACGGTGGATCATAAGATGTGTGAAAGTTGCATCCTTGGAAAACAGAAACGGGTTAGTTTCTCAAAAGAAGGTAGAGAGCCAAAATCTGAGAAGTTGGAGCTGGTGCACACTGATGTGTGGGGACCCGCATCTGTCGCATCGCTAGGAGGTTCGTACTACTATGTGACCTTTATTGATGACTCCACAAGGTAAGTGTGGGTCTACTTCATGAAGAACAAGTATGAAGTGTTCTCGGTTTTCAAAAGATGGAAAGCCATGGTTGAGATTGAGACGAATCTCAAGTTGAAGTGTCTAAGGTCTGATAATGGTGGAGAGTACATTAGCGAAGAGTTCAGAAGATATTGCGCTGATAATGGGATAAAGATGGTGAAGACTATTCCTGTAACGCCTCAACAAAATGGAATAGCTGAAAGGATGAACAGGACCTTGAATGAGCGTGCAAGGAGCATGAGATTACACTGTGGATTGCCTAAGACATTTTGGGCAGATGCAATCAATACCTCAGCCTTCTTAAAAAACAGAGGACCGTCTGTTCCGTTGGGATTCAAGATCCCTGAAGAAGTTTGGAGCGACAAGAAAGTAAATCTTTCTTTCCTAAAAGTGTTCGGCTGCTTAGCTTATGTTCATGTTGATGATGCTGCAAGAAGTAAACTTGATGCAAAATCTAAGAAGTGTTACTTCATTGGTTATGGTAACACGGAGTTTGGCTACCGATTTTGGGATGACGAAAATTGGAAGATCATCCGCAGCAAGAATGTTGTGTTCAACGAAGGAGCGTTGTACAAGGATAAGCTAAAAGAAAGCTCTAAAAAGAAAGAGTCTAGAGCTGTTGATTTGGGAGATATCCTGACACCAGAGTTGCAACAGGATACCGCAACAGCAGAAGAACAAACTTCTCAAGAAGAGAACAACGAGGCATATGAGAATGATGATTCAGAAATGATCCCACATACGCCAGTTACAGAGTTGCGATGGTCAAACAGAATCATCAAGAAACCTGTAAGATTTTCTCCATCGCTCAACTACATTCTGCTCACAGATAGAGGCGAGCCTGAATGTTATGAAGAGGCAATGCAAGTTGATGAATCGATTAAGTGGGAGCTTGCAATGAACGATGAGATGGACTCGTTGATGTCCAATCACACGTGGGAGTTAGCTGAGTTGCCGAAGGAGAAAAAGGCATTGCATAACAAGTGGGTCTACCGGATAAAAGAAGAACATGATGGAAACGAGCGTTATAAAGCGAGGTTTGTTGTGAAGGGATTCCAACAAAAAGAAGACATTTACTACACATAAATAGTCTCTCATGTGGTCAAGTTGGTGACAATTAGAACTGTTCTTGGGCTGGTAGCAAAGGAAGATTTACATCTTCAGCAGATGGATGTAAAAACAGCATTTCTTCACGGTGATTTGGATGAAGAAATCTACATGAAGCAACCTGAAGGCTTTGAGGTCAAAGGGGAAGAAAATCTGGTCTGTAAGCTTCAAAGGAGTTTGTATGGCTTGAAACAAGCTCCAAGACAGTGGTATAAAAGGTTTGACAGCTTTATAAAAGGAGCTGGTTTCTTGAGGTGTGAGGCTGACCACTGCTGTTACTTCAAGAGGTTTGAAGAGTCCTACTTGATATTGCTCATGTATGTTGATGACATGCTTATAGTGGGAGCAGACTTGCATGAGATAAATAACTTGAAGACGAAACTCTCAGAAGAGTTTGCAATGAAAGACCTTGGAGAAGCAAGACAAATTCTTGGGATGAGAATTAGTAGAAGCAAGGAGGGTCTTAAGTTATCACAAGAGGAGTATGTGAAAAAAGTCCTCAAGAGGTTTCAACGGTACAGTTCAGATGGTATGCGGACAGTGGAGGGTGCCGTTTGGAAGCAACGGATGCATGTGGGACAGCACGAAATGAGCGGGCAAGAAAGTGTTTGAAAGATGGTCAATAACGCTCCAACCATACCGCATCAATCCCATCCGGTATTGACCAAGTTTGAATTTGGTCAAACTGGATCTATGGACCAACGGTCCGCCCGGTGCCTCGACCCGACCGCCCGCGACCCGACCCGGCCATCCATTGTCTTTTTTCCCCTTTGGATAAGCATATCACGATTTTTTCTCTCTCTCTCTCTCTCATCTTCTTCATTTCACCATATCTCTCTCATTTCTAGCTCAAAATCACTCATTCAAGTTGCTCCAAGTTCGATTTTCATTCTAGTTGTGCATCCATCATTGTCTTAACCATTTGTGCACAAAATCCCAAGGTAAACTCATTAAATTCATAATCTCCATGGAAATCAAGAACTTGAATTTTTATGGAATTTTTCTTGAATTTTTTTGAGATTTGCTTGGAAATTGCTTTCACTTGGATTAGAACCTTGGGATTAGAGTAGAAAATACCTAGGTATCTTGGATTCATGGAGCAACTTGTGCATTTGCTTAAGGAATTTTGAAATTTGTGTTCATGACTCTAAGAGCTTTCAAGTTAGCACCTTTGAGGATTTCTTAAGATTGAAAGCTTCTAGTCTAGACTCTTGGGCCTAATGCATCATTTTTTGTTGAACTAAATTGATTTTTTCTCATGGAATATATCTCATTTTGAATGCTCATGCTTAAACCTCATCGATTTGAGCTTTGCTTTCTTGAAACTCAAAGTTTCTTTGAGGAAATGTAGGGACTATGGGGAAATACAAGGCTGTACCGGATGAAGCTCAATCTAAAATCAAAGAAGTGGTTGTTGCAACGAGCTCCAAGGCTAAGAAACCAGTGGTGGCTAAGGACTCGAAAGCAAAAGGGAAGCAAGTGGCTTTAGCTAAGAGCCCCACGGCCAAGGAGAAGAAGAAAAACACCACGGCCAAGGGAAAGAAGAAAGGCGTGGCTAGAGAGGAAGAAGAAGCGGTTAACACGATGGAACCTCCAACCGCGGAAGAGTGCTTCGAAAAGCTCATAACCATGGATTTTGAGCAAGGACGGTTTGTAGACACCGTTGTGTTGGAAAAGATGGGGATACTCGACAAGGTGGCGACCATTTTCAACGACATGGGTCTTGGGAAGTTCTTACACATGAAGGAACAAGCTCACCAAGTGCTCACATGACAATTCCTTTCAACTCTATGTGTAGCTTTCTATGACGAATTTGACAGGAAAGCGGATGCACAAACCGGGTTTGGAGTTCTTGAGTTCATGGTGAATCACCAAGCCTATAGGATGAACTTTCACGAGATTTGCCAAGTCTTTGGCTTCAAGGAGGACCATACTTTCACTACTCCGGAAAGGAGCTTAAGTACCTATGGGACACTATTGGCTATGGGCACTACCATCCGGGCGCGAACAAGACCTCTCACATCCGCAACCCGGCAATAAGATATGGGCACAAGGTGTTGGCACACATGTTCTTTGCCAAGGCGGAGTTTGGGACGGTTGCACTTGATGAATTGGAGTTTATGGCCCTTGGTTTAAAGCCCCTTCTACCGAATTTCCCCAACGGAATTGTGTTCAAGGGCAATGAGAAAACCCCGTCTCTTGGTGAGACACTTGTTTTGCTACAAGGCATGGGCGTTTGGCACTAAGGGGAAGAAATCCGCGATAAGCATTGGTTGGCTCGTTAACGCCTATTCTAAAGGCCAAGGGAATCAAGTTGTCAAGCGACAAGGTGGAATGGGACTTAATGGATGAATATTATCTCACA
The DNA here is from genome assembly GCA_002933915.1 of Eutrema heterophyllum. Taxonomy (NCBI): domain Eukaryota; kingdom Viridiplantae; phylum Streptophyta; class Magnoliopsida; order Brassicales; family Brassicaceae; genus Eutrema; species Eutrema heterophyllum. Next base: position 1,426,161 of record PKMM01010274.1, on the reverse strand, counting down.
AGAACGAGGTTCCTCAAGGGAAGAGTAGGGTGCAAGCTTGCTTACAACCTCAAGCTCGGTAGGGAAGATCTGGTTCAACCCGGCTGTGGATCCGCCAATCGATCTAGTCCGCAAGAAGAGAGTCAAGATCAGTAAGACCAAGAAGAAATACACCACCGAAGACTCTCTTGGATCTGAAGATGAAGCCATCGACTTGCTCCTCTCGCACCCACATATGGAAGTGAGCAGTATCACTTCGACCCTTATGATGGAGTAATGCCCAATGTCGCCACCCGCCATGCTCATCACCAAACTCGACTTCTTCAAAGGTGGTGAAAGTGGCAAGACAAGACAATCCGCAAGCTTGTGAAGACGGTTAAAAGCATGGGTAAAACGATCAAGGAGCTTAAGGGGAACGTTGGTGAACCTGGCACGTCTAGAGCCCGAGAGGAAGAAGACGGTGACTTGGACCTAAGCCTCACATTGCATGGCGGAGAAATGGTGGTCCACGAGGAGACAAGCCGTTCCTTGGCTCGTGAAGAGAAAGCGGCCAAGAGGAAGGCCATGAGGTCTCCATCTCCAATCTCAAGCAATCCATCGTACTCCATGGGGTCTTCTTCCCCATCTCAAAGTTTCTAGGTAACACTCTTTCTTTTGAGTCTAGCATTTTATTTTTGATTTTTTTTTGGTTTGTCCCTTGAATTTATTTCACACCGGGACGGTGTGATTTAAGTTTGGGGGAGGGACCGGTATCTAATCATGGTTTTTGTGTTCTTATTTTGATTTTTGCATCTTGAGTCTCATCCATTCATGCATTCATATAAGGCAAAGAAAAGCACAAAAAATCAAAAAATTTTGAAAATACAAAAAGAAATCATCTAGTTGCATTTTCATATTTTTGATCGAGTCTAGGTTTCATATAGGTATTGCATTCACATGCATTGTGAACAATGATATATTTTCCTTGTAGAGTATCATTTTAAGAGCTTGGTTCAATGCCCTCATTGCAAGTTGTTTGTTACTTTTGATCTCGTGTTTGAAATCAAGGATGAACCATATTTTGATCTCGTGTCTCATTACTCGGGTCTTAGCTAAAGCAAGTTGTGAATTGAATCCAATCCCACTTAAGTGAGAACCATAATCTTGACATTTTTAATTATCATGTTTTTGCATCTCATAGTGAATTCATGGATACCACATACATATTTGAGCTTTCTTATCCACTTCACCACCCTCTTGTTAGCTCAAATAGCCGATTCCCATCATTGGAACGGTTAACCACTCCTTTAACTTACCCTCCTTTCAAGCCAATTCTTTAGTGTGCGAGTGTAAGGCCTAATTTTTCGAGTAAGCTTGGCAAAAAGTGTTGAGTTTAGGGCGACAAGGATAGGTTTGCATGTAGATCTAGCCCAACATCAAGGGTTAGACTAGGTTAGCTTGGAAGGGAAATTTTGGGATTTGATATGAATGAAAGTGTTTGATCAATGAGATTGTGGTGGAAAAGGAAGATGGGAAAAAGGCAAAAAGGGGGATGCAAAATGAGAAGTGGTTGGTGAAAAGTCTTAAGATTAACTCTTAGCATTAGAATTAGCCTCAAGAAGATCAATGAAAAAGAAATAGCCAAAATTGGCTAAAGCATCAAATGATGAAAGATGAGGCAGAATAAAGTTTGAAAAAGAAGAGCTAAGGCAACAAAAAGGAAGAGCATCAAACCACAAGTTCAATGGAGATGAAGAAATCCCCTAAGTGAGAAAAAGATGAAGTGAAGTGAGAAGTAAGGCATGTGGGACATGAAGACAAAAGCCTTGTGAAAAAGGGTAGCTTGGGTTTGGAGCTGCATGGGTTAGAAATGCTAGGGTTAGAGACATCTTAGGCATTGGGTAGATGTAAATTTATCCGTGTATGCATAGCTAGGTTGCCTTTTACTCTTAGCATTTTTCTAGAGCTTGCTCTTTCATAGAGATATTCCTTGCATTGGAGTAACCACATACGTTTGAGATCATATTAGTCTCAAGACCTTTACCATGGCCAAATGAATTCACTTGTGTTGCATGAACATGATTCACTTGAAAGAATTAAATCAATGTTAAGGGATTAGATGATAAGAATGCTTGTGTAGACTTGTTTGATCGCATCTTAGAGTTAGCAACTTGGACATTGAGTTTGAATTCTTTTAATGATACTTGTGGATTTGAGCTCTCACCTTCAAACCTCTCTCTCATCTTGTTCTTATTTGTTCGCTTGAGGACAAGCAAGAGAATAAGTTTGGGGGAGTTGATAGTCTCATATTTTACCTCTTTTGAGCATCCATTTAGCTTAGGTTTTTAATCTTTTTGCATGAGTCTTATAGCATTTCCTTAATGTTTTATTCTCATTTAGAGTTTAGGGAGTTCATACTACGTCCTAGAGAGTCTTGCATGTTTTGGAGGCAATTTGGAGTTCTCGGAGCCAAGCTCTCGGCCATGGAACAAGGGGAGAAGACTAGAGAGAAGAAAAGAGGTTTATGGGCCACTTTACCGCACGGCTTCCATCCGGCGTGATCCACTTGGCATTGGGACAGCAAGGAATAATGACCCAAGTCACTTCCTGTGCCGGCCGGATCCCATCCGGCATGCCTCCTCCCTCGCAATTGAACACCGGCCAAGTCTCATGCGGTATCGCCCATCCGGCATTAACGTACAAGACTGTGCCGACCTAGCTGTACCTGTCCAAGGTCACCCGGCATGAAGACTCATGGAGACGCGTACCGGCCAGCTCCCACACGGAACGATCCATCCGATATTTGGGCAGGAGCAAATACCGTCCGAGGATGGTCCCGTACCGCTTCGACCTCATCCGGCATGCACCCGTACCGATCAAGTTTCATCTAGCATGACCCACACGGTATTGGGACATGAGCGAATGCCGACCGATGCCAGCTCCCATACGGTTCCAAATCCATCAGACATGCACGTTCAAGGAGAGCAATGCCGGCCAGCTTCCACCCGGTACGTCCGACCGGCACGAAGAGAAAGGTTGTACCGCTTCAACCATACCAAACGGATCTCAACCGGTACAGACGCATCCGAACCAGCTCAACCCATTTCGGCCGGGTCAACACCCGGTTTATCTTGGTTTACCCGGTCCGCCCACCTTTATTATAAATACACTAAACCTAATTTTGATGATCTATCTTTTACTCTTGCTAAAAGCCTCATTTTTTAGTGTTCTAAGTGTTTGTAAGAGATATCTTCCTTTTATTTTATGCAATCTAAGTTTATTTCTTGAATCTCTATCTTCTATCTCTTCTTTCTTAATCAAATTATCATCTAATCATGGGATTTAACACATTCTTCATAGAATTTGTTGGGTTTCTTATGATTAGTGAGTAGTCTCTTAGGATTTTGGGATGAGGTAGAATTAGGGTGATCCAATGGTTGATTTATGATGTTTAGGGCTTAGATTTATTAATTTCCCTTCTTGCTAAGTGTGCTTAATGCTAGATTAGACTTGAGAGAGTTGATCTAGACTTTAGAGAATTTCACACCCACAAGGTGTTTAATGAAATTCCCCAAAGAGCTTAGTTTGAGATAAACATTCTTAACCTATGAGAGTAGTTGATTAAAGTGTTTATTGATTGATTTGAACATTGATCTTAATGCTTGCTAATCATTTCATCACAAATGAGAGTTTGATCTTGATTTAGTGATTAGTGCCTTGAGAGAGTATTAGTCATAATTAGTGATCTTAACCTAGGGATTAGCATTACTTGCGTATTGAACATCATAAATTAGCTATAGGGTCACCTTAATTCCATAACCTCATCCTTGGATTAGCTTTTTTATTGTGTTAAACCCCGCTTAGTATTGCTAGTTCTTGTTGCTTTCTTTTAATTTGGATTAGCTTATTAGATTAAACTCAAAAACCACTTGCTTAGCCTAAATTAGGAAGCTTTATGCATTCTTGGTGTTTGGAACTTAACCCATTGGATTGATCCTTAAATACTACAATCTTGGAGTGTTTGGGGGTAATTTATTTGGATACACCAAATTATCTTACATCACCAGTCACTTCTTCTTGCGTAAAAATGTCGCACTTCCTCCTTTCTCCAAAAACAGAAGTTTTAGTAATTCCCTCAGACTTAGAATATGGGCTCGGAATGACAGACATCTTATAAACGAACCATGGATGCCTTATAAGTATTTCGACCAACCTAGACTCTTTTTAGGCTCTTGTTTCCCTTTCCTTTATATTCTTTTCGATTCTTTTTTTTTTTTGAAAGGGGAAACGGCTTTTATTGAGATAGAGTCTTAGGGGCACGAAAATTTACCATGTTTTTGAGTTTTCCAAGGCAAAACCAGGCTCTCGCCTTTGTTGAATTCACATCCACCAATCGCGTATAATCTTCATCTTTAGTGGCTGAAAACTGTGTTGTTCCTCCCTCTCCAGCGTTTTTGCACATATCTGCACATAAGACACAAAGAGAGCTGCATGAGGTTTGAACAATGGTTAAGTTTCAGATCGGGTACCAACTAAAGATGAGTTGGCTATTCAGGTACGACAAAGAGTGGTAAAAGGTAAAAGAACGTCCTGAATGTATGATTCGTTATCTTTGCCTAAACCTTTGATGAGAAAATTAAGTCAAGTTAAAGTTCAAATATATTAGAGCTAGTATATTTCATCCTACAGAATCTTTACGGTCTAAATTCCTCTGGGGATTTTGCATTAACAGAAACTCTAGCTACTGCGTAGTCTAGAACCAAATTACGAAAGAGCATGTTACTAGGAAATAGCATAGAAGCACACTGGTCGGTTATCGTCATGGATTTCTTTCATCATTCCCTCAAAACGTATTCTACACTTATTGAAAACTTGAAATTTTTTAAAGAAAGCTTCAAAAAATGCAAAATGCAAAGACTCATGAAAGAAAAAGTGATTAGTAAGGGATAGAATCCTCCCCCAAACTTAAATCACACTGTCCCCAGTGTGAAATAAATCGAGCAAGGACGAGAAATAAATGTATGTAATAATGGAAAAAGTTAAGGGAAAAAGAAAACTTACCTGGAGGTGTTGGGGAATGGATGGGGGAATGGAATGGTGGGGGATGGGGGATGGTAGATGGTGTTGTGGTGATGGGGAATGGGTGTGGGGATGATTGGGAATGGTTTGGAATCGATCGGGGATCGAGGGAAATCGATTGGGATCGACAGGAGGTTGGGCATGGAGTTGGCCGCGGGTTGAAGGGCTCCGACCGCAGCCAAATAGGGCTTCGCCGCGGGTCGAAGGGCTCCGACCGCGGCCAAAGGGGGCTACGCCGCGGGTCAGTGGGACGCGACCGCGGCCATGTTCTGGTTTGCTGCGGGTCAAAGTGCTGCACCCGCGGTCGATCCTCTTTTGCAGTCAAGTCATTCCCCGCGGTTCGGGCTGTACCGAGCAGCTTCGAACCGTGTTTTCTTCTTTTTTTTTGGTTTTTTGATTTTTTTGGGTTTTTTGATTTTTTTGAAAGCTGAAAATAAGAAAAAGAAAACGTTAACATAAAAAGAAAGAAAAACTAAAAAGAAAAACGTACCTAAAAATGGGTTGCCTCCCATTGAGCGTTTTTTTTTAAAGTCGTTTAGCTCGATGTTGGTAGCTAGATGAGCTTAATTGTAAAGGGACAGTGTCTTTCAAGAAGTCTTCTTTGATCTCCTTCGGGTCTCCTCGTCATGTGAATCATCGCTACATAGTGAGTCGGGATCGGGGTCTCTCAAATTGAGGTATCCGTCCTTCTTGAACTTGAGTGTGATAGCATTGTATAACACAGCTTTGTTGACGTTGACAAAGGAAACACGTCGACTTGGCCAATCCATGATGGCTCCAACGGTTGACAAGAAAGGCCATCCTAGGATCACCGGTGTAGAATCAACTTTCGTCGCCTTGACGATGTAAAAATCGACGGAGGCTATGCAATCTCCAATCCTTATTGGCATGTTATAGGCGATCCCCTTTGGTGTAGCACAAGATTCATCAGCTATGCTGATTTTTGTTCGGGTGTGGTGCATGTGTTTAATACCGATGCGCTTGGCGGTTGATGTTGACATGATGCTAAGGCAGGCTCCGGAGTCACAAAGAACGTCTTTAAAATCGACTCCACGGATGGTACAAGTGATGAGAAACTGACCTTGTTCTTGAATCTTATGGAGAGTTCGAATCGGTCTTCCGTTCATAGCATTGTTGAAGAGATCTTCTATCTCCGTGATACGCTCTTTGCTTTTACAAAACAAGTGACCAATCATGTGGTCTATGCAAGCTCTAGCAAATGTGGTTCCTCGAGGTATATCATGAACCACACTGTTAAATTCCTTTAACTTCTCCCAACTAATCTTGTTCAGGTATCACTTGTGTTTCTCGGGATGAAATATACGAATAGCGTAAGACGTACCATATGGTGTTGTTGAACGTCTTGCTCTCATGAAGTAGGTATGAATGTCCTTTCTACTCTCCTTGTTATAGCGGAAGAAAGCTTGTAGACAACCTTCTTCCCACACGTCCGAGAATGGTATGAACATCGTGATCGATTTCATAAAATTGTTGAATTCGATCAATCTTTCTCGGGATATGTTTTGTGTCTTCGGCTCCTCGGGTATTGGACTTGCAGGAGGTGTTGGTTCAAAGGCCGAGTAAGACTCACAGCAGGAGTTGGTGGTGTCAAAGCAATGGTAAGAATCGATATAAGGCATATGAATCTTCCTTGGCGGGCTCGTTTGAAGTGTTGTTGATGTAGAGGATGCGGCTTCGTGTTGAGCTTGAATCACCTTACATGGTGCATAGGAGACAAGTTCTAGGTTGGTTGGAGACTCATATGAAGCTTGAATATCGATGGAGAAGGCAGCTTGCTCCAAGGACGGTGAACGGGACTCGAGGGGTCCTAGGAGAGACGAGCATGAGGTAGTCGAAGGTCGAGGAGACGCACCCGCGGTGGAATGCAAGTCGGCCGTGGATCAGGAGGACGTACCCGTGGCGAAAGGGTGTTTGGCCGCGGCTGGAGGGGTCGCGACTGCGGTGAGGAAAATCCGAGGGGATTTGATCGGTTTGTCATCTTCTTCATCTCCTTCGGTGTTTTCTGGTTCAAGGGCGTCATTTGGCTTCTCTTCTAGGTTAGGGGCAGGAACATCAAGTGTTGTATCATGCTTCTCATGATTGTTAGAAAGTTTCTCGACTTTCTCTTCCACTTCATCAGTGGCATAAATGAGTCGGTCTAGTATAAGATCGAGCTCTCTCGTCTTGTCTTCAACTTCTCCTACTCCTTTCCACAGCTCGAGGGTGTAGTCGTAGGTGGTGTTACTGTTGTCATTGATGGAGTTATCCAAGTCATCAAGCTTGTAGCTTAAAGTAAATACCCCATCATTAGCTTTACGGATATCGAACTTTTGTCTTCCTTGTTCTTCTTCAACGAGTTTCATCCTCTCGTTGAATGTTGCAGCGTCTTTAAGGGTCTGCTCTTCAAGGACTTTGATGTGGGAAACAAGATCATCGAACTTCTTGTTGAATTCAACGAACATAGAGTCTATCCTCTCATTTAAAGCAGTTACGGACTTAGCTTGGGATTTGATGGTTTTGTTGATAGTTTCTTCGAGTCGCTTCAAACGAGTGCTGAATTCCAAGCTCTCATCGTGCTGGTTCAAGATTTGATGAGGAAGACGGTATGATTTTTGTTGAGAGTTGACAAATGGAGATGCAAAGGCTCATCTCGGGAGTAAGGAGGCGCGTGGCGTCCTTGAGAGTAGATGGTCGGGGCCAGTTTGCGATCCATGTAGAACGAGTCACACTTGGTGTGTGAATCGTGAGAGTAGTGAGCACAAGATGGGTCGTAGAAACCCTGCTCGTAGTAATGATCTCGCTCCAGAGGCGAGTCCATGTTTCAAAGCCTTAAACGAAGAAACCCAAAAACGAAAATTCAAAATTAAAATTTTGTTCTAGAGTGGATTTACTAACCTCTAAGGTGTGACAGAACGAGTAGCGATTGCCTCCCCGGCAACGGTGCCAAAAACTTGGTAGCGCTCGGATTGTTCTCCGAAATACAGGTTTTAAATTTGTAAACCTAAAAGTTATGCAAGTGCACAGACGTGCGTTGTAGTACTTTCGGTATCGATTCAAAGGGAGGGAATGCTGTTCTGTGAGACTTTAGACAGAGAATAGCAAGGAAGTCTAGAACGAGAATAAGTTTTTATAGGGTTTTGTCACGAAAATTGTAAAGAACAAAAAAATGAAAAATTGCTTGTAAACTAGGGTATGAAAATCGATTGCTTGAAAATAAAGGGAAAAACGATTTGTAAACTATATTAAAATGGTGTTGGGTCGACAGGGATATCTAGGGGTATGCTCGATTCAATCACGTTCCCTAAGCTCTTAGTAACAAAGTTTCTAGATTTTAACTCCACGAACTGAACAGAATAAACGGCGTAGCATACTTTCGTACATCCTATGCACCAACAATCTACTCGACCAGTAGTTTTCGTCTTTGGCCGCGCGGAAAATCGTGCTATTCGCGCTGGTTCTTCTTAGTTCACGGCACTCCGTAAGTATACTTTCGTATCTTACGACGCGATACACTCTTATAGATGAACGGTTCGGGTATTTAGATTCAGCACTTTCGGTGGTTTTTTAACCATTATAAGAAAACAGAGTTTTTGCGACTCCCAAAATAGTCCCAAAATGGTCGCAAATGAGTCATTTGCGACCATTTTGGGACTAAAAAAAATAGTCGCAAATATTTGGTCGCTAAATAAAGTGGTCGCACAACAGTCGCTCTTTTGCGACTAATATGTGACACCCAATATCAGTCCTAATTTAGAGACTGATTTGCGATTACTTGTAAGAGAAAAAAATTTTAAAAACAAAAACAAAATTCCAAAAAAAAAAAATTTTATTTATTAAATTAATTAATTATACAAAATGAAAATAAAAAAATGAAAAAAGTGAAAAAAAAATAAAAAAATAAAAAAAGAAGATCGAAGATATTTTCTCCCTCGCCGGCGCCAACCGATCTGCTCCTCCGCCTGCATCTTCTTCTCCTTCGCCGGCGCCGATCTGCTCCTCCATGGCCAAGATCTGCTCCTCCGCCTCCATCCCGAGCTCAGCCTGACTCGCGAGCTCCTCCGCCTGCATCTTCTTCTCCCTCGACGGCGCCGATCTGCTCCTCCATGGCCAAGATCTGCTCCTCCGTCTGCATCCCGAGCTCAGCGTGACTCGCGAGCTCATCCGCATGCATCTTCTTCTCCCTCGCCGGCGTCGATCTGCTCCTCCGCTTGAATCTTCTTCTCCCTCACCGGTGCCGATCTGCTCCTCCGCCTGTATCCCAAGCTCAGCATGACTCGTGAGCTCCCCATTCTTCGCCGGCCTCGTCGTCGCTGGATCTGGATCTGGACCATTTTGTGACAATAAAAAACTTCTACCCTAAACCCTAAACCTTAAGAACCTAGAAGGTTTGAATATGAATTTACAATGATTTTGTGTATATAGCAGTTCAAAAATATGTTAAAACTTAAAAATAAGTAAATTTTGAGAGAATTTTTATCTTTCAAAATCATTCCTTATAAAACACATGTAACACTTAGTACATGTTATGATTATATTGAAATTTTTGTAAGTGTTATATTTTTTGTATATTATTTGATGTTTATGTGTAAGATCTAGTTTACAATTTAAGATTTAGAGTTTATGATTAAGGGTTAGAGGTTTAGGGTTTAGAATTTAGGATTTATAAAATGATTATATTTAAAAAAAATTGTAAGTGTTGAATTTTTTGTATATTATTTGATGTTTACGTGTAAGATCTAGTTTACAATTTAAGATTTTGATCAAGTTTATGATTAAGGGTTAGAGGTTTATGGTTTAGTGTTAAGGGTTTGTGATTTGGCCGTGGGTGCGTGCCTTCTGGGCGCGGCGAACAAGGCTTTGGCCGCTGGTGGAACTTCTCCAGGCGTGGCGGATCATGGCTTTGGCCGCGGGTGGAACTTCTCCATGCGTGGAGCTCTCCCAGGCGTGGTGGACTTCTCTTCAAGGCAGCTTCATCTGCCTTCAGTGCTTCAGGTATATTTAAGGATTCAACCATTCGATCGTCTCCAATTCAATTGCATTTGAAAGCTGGTTGTATCTACTTTGTTGTCTTAAATTTGGTGATGATCAGACGGTGAGAAGGTCTTCTTTGGTTGCAAGACTTCTGATGGTCCGAGTTTATCCAAAAACGTACTTTTGTTCCGAAATGCACTCCTTTATCCCAAGTTACCTGAAACGTCTTTCAAAATACTGAAACATGGAAATCACTTTGAAAACCATTGAAAACAGAGTTAAAACACCTGCATAGGATATTAAAATGATCCATAAAAATGGTCAAAAACCGGTGTTATCACCAATCTCGATTTGTATCGAACAAAAGCGTAAGAAAAGAGACGTAGTGCAAAACCAATAAAGAAAAAGCACGAAAATAATACTTAAAATAAAGTAGGAGATGGAAAAAGAAGGCTCTCAAATTTAAGAACGATGTCTGGAGAGAACTTCTCTACCAATCTCTAAGAGTATCGAACAAAAAGTAAAGTGCAAAAAGTAAGAACAAACTAAACTAAAAATGGTGTAAAAGCAAGCACATGAAATTAGGGTTACTGAAACACATATTTATAGGTCTTCTCTTCTGCTTTCTTCTGTCTTTAGGGTTTTAAGTTGACGGGATTTGAACGGGCCTTGAAATTGGGCTTACGGGGCGAAATTGGCTTGGCCGCGGCAAAACACACTTTGGCCGCAGGTGGAAGGCTCCTGGCCGCGGCAAACTGCGTCTTGACCGCGGGTGGAGGGCTTATGCCCGGGGTGAACTGGGATGTCTTGATCTTGATGTATCTTTTGATTGAACAGTTGGATCGTTCTCAAATCACTTGGAATGGAAAGGTAGCTGGTCCTTTTTGAATATCTCCGAAATTGGGCTGGATCAGATGGTGAGAAGAACCTCTTTGGCAGTTGAACTTCTGACGGTTTGACTCTAAGCCGAAAATATGGTTTTTCTCCAATTTGCAATGATTTTGCCTAAGTAACCTGAAAAGATTCTTGAAACTACAAATATGCGAAAATCATGATAAAAACATATAAAAGCGGATGAAACACTTATTAAAGTGTTCTAGAATATATAGTAAAACGGGTAAAAACACGGTGTTATTAGAAAGGGTCCGTCTAAAACCTTTATTTATATATTTTGCGATCCTTCTTCTTCTCTTTCATTTTCTTCTGTCTTTTTCTCTCATAACTCTTCTGTCTTCTCTCTTCCTCTCCTCTCCACGCCGCTCTTTTCTTCTCTCTTCTTCTCTCTTCCTCTCCTCTCCTCTCCACGCCGCTCTCTTCTTCTCTCTTCCTCTCCTCTCCATGCCGCTATTCATCTACTTCTGCTCCAAGGGTCGCCGCCTCTCCACGCCGATGCCGACGCCGCCGCCTCTCCTTCCTCTACTCCGATTATACAAGGGTTAGATTTATAAATATTTGTTATGGTTTTTAATTTGTTAGATTTGTTGTTAGATTGTGGAATTAGATTGTGGAATTAGGTTGTGAAATTATATTTTTTTGTGGAATTAGATTTGTTGATTATTTGTGGTTAGCTTTTTTTTTTTTTTTGGAATTAAATTTTTTTGTAAATCTATTTTTAAAAACGTTTTTTATAAATCTATTTTTTAAAAAGGTTTTTATAAATGAAATTAGATTTTAGATTTTAGATTAGATTCTGTTGAATTTATTATAATTATTAGATTTCAAAAAACATTTTTTATATTAATAATTTATAAAACGTTTTTTGAGTATAATTAAAAAAAGTTTTTTTTATAATTATTAGATTTCACAAAAGTTTTTTTTTATAAATATTAGTTATAAATCTAATTTTTAAATTGTTTTTCAAAAGTAAAATTTTCAAAAACTGTTTATTTTATTTTTGAAAAATATTTATGATTTTTTAGTTGTTTTTTTAATTGATTCAATTATTCTGTTTATATTTTTGTTGGTCGTACAGTAATTTCCAATCCGCACGTGATGGCGGTTCTATTCGATCGGGGGGATCGGGGCGGAGGAGCACTTCCGCAACTCCGATCCCGAGTCTGCCTCTTGTGCCTCCTGCACCTACTATTCCAAACAGCTAGAGTGAACCTCCTCGTGTGATCATGTCCATTCCAACAATCGGGTCGAGAATTACTCAAAGTTCTCGATCCGAAACTCCGTATTCCGGGATCTATGTGGTAATTTAGATTTTTTTTTCATCTAACTAATTATTTTTTGTTTTTTAAAGATTCTTAATCATCGTTTTAGTTTGTTTTATAGGTTTGGGATATCCGGGAATGGCATTAGCAAGTCGGTTTTGAAGATGTGGCACTCCATCCTCTACAAACTGCACAAGAAATTTTTGGATATTCCGTCAGACGAAAAAGACAGTTGATTTTGAACGTTTGCGGTAAGTTCTAATTTATTTAATTTTTGTTATATATTTTGAGATTTTAACATCTTTAATTATATTTCTTTTGTAGCAAGAATTTAATTGGAGGTCTATCATCACGAAAACGGTGGAGACTGAATTTAAAAAGGAGGCGGCCACACATTTCTCGCGCAACATGTACGAGTAGAAGCATGTTTGGAGAAAGGGTGGAGATAAGCCAAAAGGCTTGAACGCGGAAGTGTGGAAAGACTACATCTCGTACTGGGAAGAACCCGACACCGAGGCTCTCTCGGTGACTAACTCCAAAAACCGGAAGAGTCCCCGAGACGGGAAGGGGGTCTATGTCCACAACAACGGGGCGACCAACTTAAAAAAACCGAAATCGAAATGGTAAATATTTTGGTGTTTTTAGTTATTTTCAAATATCGTTTTTAATATATTTATTAGTAACAACGGTTTTAGTTATTTTTTAGACGCATGAAGATGGCGAACCTCCGAATCACCTAAAATTGATGGTGATGACGCACACCAACAAGAAGAACAAACAAATTCAAGATGGTGCCGTCAGGGAGATCGTCGAAAAGGTGACGAAGGCGCATGAAGAGATCGTGAGCCAGAGATCGCAGGATGGCTCCACCAGTTCCAACGACCTCAGGGATCGAGATCAATAACCTAGTGCTTGGGGTAAGTAATAATTATAGATTATCATTTCAATTTAGATAATTATTTGTTAAGATCTAATGCTTGTATTGTTTTTGTAGGAGAAACCCGTTAAAAAAGGTCGTCGGCCATGGTTGGGTAAGGTTGCGACCGAAACTTCTTCGGCCGGTTTCCCGATGGACGAAAACATTATCCGGAAAAAAGAAGAGCTCAAGGGGAAGGTAACGGCTTTGGAGGACGAGCTCATGACTGAGAAAGCAAAGAGATAGTCCATGGCGGATTTCATGAAATCTAAGTTCCCGTATTTCCCGCCGAATTTAGTTTGATTCGTTTTTTGTAATTTACCGACAATTTCAAAAACCTTTAATAATTATTTAAATTTATAAGAAATTTTAATTTTATTTATTTTTTCTTTTTCGTTTTTAAGAATTATTTATTTATTAATTGATACTCCCTCCATTCTTAAATAAGTGATGTTTTAAGGCTTTTTTTGTTATCAAATAAGTGATGTTTTCAGTTTTCAATACAAAATTAAATAGCTTTTAAAGTATTTGTATTTGACTATTTGTATTCTGCAGATTATATTCTTATTGGTTGAAATGTATTTAAATAGATAATAAATAATGTTTTTAGTATAGAAAAAATAAAAATTAAATGAATTTTTAATCTCTGTGCAAAAACCTTGCACATCACTTATATAAGAACAAAGAGAGTATAAAATTTTACTAAATTAAATAAATTAAATATTTTTTTTATAAAAAATCAATATAACCCCTCGGAAATCCCTCGAAATTTATCCCTCGAAAATCTCTCCGGAATATTTCCCTCGGAAATCCGTCGGGAAATTTTCCCTCGGGAATCCCTCGGAAAACCGTCGGGTCTTGTGGCCCTCGGGAATCCCTCGGAATTATCCCGGACGGACTGGTCCTCGGAAATCCGTTGGGTCTTGTGGCCCTCGGGAATCCCTCGGTATTATCCCTGATGGAATGGTCCTCAGAAATACGTCGGTATATTCCTGACGGATATTAGGTCCTTAGAAATCCCTCGGGAATTTAGCCCTCGGGAATCCGTCAGAAAATTCTGAGGAATTTCCGATGGATTTCGATCTCCGAGGAGATAGTTTCGACGAATCAAATCCGTATGGATTGGCTGTTTCCGACGGAATACCGACGGTTTTGGCCATCTGGAATAGGTTTTTTTCTTGGAGCGTTAATTATTCAGACTTAAATCCAAATAAGAATAATTTTAAACAAATGAAGTAAAAACAAAAAAAAAAAACTCTAAAAACACATGAGTCCACAAAACTGCTAATTTTAGTAGATCAACTAAATATTCAAAATATTTTTCACATTATTTATTTTTTTTGAATTGAATGTAAAATTAATTCGAACTCAAAAAAATCGTTTTTACAATGAATGCATCTTTTTGTTTACATGTTTAAGAGAGAAAAAAAATGATTGAATGCAGAAATTTGCCAGCCTTTGGTCGATGGTATTTTCAAGGAGGTTGTGTGGTGAACCACGCGATTAGAGCGTCGTCATACGATCGATCGTCGGTTTTGCGGATAGCACTAATGCGATTGCGTACATTTTTGTCGATGAACCTTGTGAGTCTAGCTGCGGGGAGAGGGTTTTCACTGTGCCTACGAGCGTTTCTTTCTCTCCAAATATGATATATCGTAGCTTGGAAAGTGTACCTAAAAAGAAACAATCCCAGCTGACCCAGATTCGAGTTGTGTAGTAGCGTGATAAGATCCTCCCAGTTCGTTGTGTACTCATTTCCGAGAAGGCGAGAGGCCAGATTTTCCCATACACCTGAAGTGTATGTACATGAGAAGTAGAGATGGTTCCTCGATTCCTCTAGTCCACAGTAAACAGAGTCATAATTTTGCTCTCCACTTCATGGTTTCATCCTATCACCCGTTGATAGACGATTCAAAATTGTGAGCCAAGTCAAGAAAAGTATTTAGGCGTCGAGTAGCGAAACCTAACCCCTTTGTACCAGTCTTTCTTGTTCTGATCATGTTCCATGTGCATGTTCTTGGTGGAGAAATTCTTCTTAAAATCATCTTCGGTACTCCTCCATAGCGAAAGATCACCTCCCCCTCTTCGACCAGATTGAACTCGATTAGTGATTTCTTACTCATGTCGTTGAGAATCGTGACTATGTGTCTCTTGCGCCGATTTGTGTCTAAAGCTTCAGCCACCATGGCATGTATTCCTATGCCCATATCGATTACACCTCTTGCCCTTGTATGATCATATAATCGTCCCAAAAAGACCAATTATCATACCAGAAGGATGTATCAAAACCATCTCGGATCTCCACTTTATGAAAAGTTTTTGCCTCCTCTTTGAATTTAAGAAGTTTTTTCCACATCCACGAAACCAAACTTGAAGTGTATTTCAACGACCATAAAGAACTATTGCGAATGACTGTACTATGTACCCATTTGATCCATAAAGAATCTCGTGCTGAAAGAATACGCCAAATCAGTTTCAGACATGATACCTTATTCACTTCTCGCAGCAATTTCAGTCCCAAACCACCCTCACTCTTCGGCTGACAAACCACTTCCCAAGCGACCTTTGTCTTTTTGGGATTAAGCATAGGACCCGACCATAAGAATGCTGAGAATATTTTGTCAATCTCCTTGATGCATGCACTCAGAAGTCTGTACGCTGTCATCCAGAAATTACTTATTCTAGCTATCACCGAGCTGAGTAGTTGTAATCTTCCAGCAAACGATAAAAATCGGGCTGTCCACGAGCTTATCCTGTTTCTAATCCATTCTATTAGGGGAGTGTAATCTGCCACTGGTGAGGACCTCAAGCCAGAAAGTTCACCGGAGATGACGTCAAAGACCGGAGTTGATCTTGCCATACTATACAGACCGTCCGAGAAGCTTAATGGGCCAGAAACGATGTGTTTCAGTCCAAGCCCACCAAAGCCCGATCCAGGAGCGACCCGCCACACCTACTAGAGCCTCTTGTGGGCTCAACCAACTGAAGACCCAATATGGATCGAACCGGATCTAGCCCAAAATATGAAGAATTGGATCAGGCCAACAACAACATTTGATCCCAGAATTCCAAGAAGGAAATCGACAAATGGGAATGTGGCCCATTTGCACTATTTTCTCCTTGTTTTAGTTTTGTCCCAATGGATTTTCCAAAACAAGGGTTTTAATGAGACAAATGGCTTACATCATCTTAGCCCATTTGTTGATCATAATCCAAGCCCAACGATTCACTACTATGGCTTTTTCAATCAAGTGTCGCTGTTAGCTCACAGCGCTCCACATAACGATCTAGATATGGATCCAAAGCCCCGTGGGTCTAGTTTCCAAAACTAGCTAGATATCTTCAATCAGCCCATTGAATCGGTTGGAAAGATCCCAACAGTGGGGGCGCATCCAACTGATCAAGTTTCAAATCCTCCACTCTCAAGACCACCAAGGAAACCACCTCCTTGTTTCAAGGGCATTCCACTCGCCCAACTCCTTGTAGATTCAGACCCAAGCAAGGTCAAGGACAGCCTCCTTAACATCTAAAAAACACCACTCAAGCATCCTCCTTAAATCATGCAAACGCCACCCACAAATCAAGGAGCCGATTCCACTTCTCTTTGTTTATGTTTTATGATTTGTAATTTGAATTTAAATTCTGTGTGAGGGTTTTTGTAAACCCTAAATCATTTCTCTATAAGAGCAGCAGCTCTCTCATTGTATAACTCACGTTGAAGTCATTGAATTTAAGTAAAGTATTTGCTTCAAAACTTGAGTGTTTGAAACATATTTGTTCTTGCTAGTTCTTGTGTTTTGTGGAATCAATTCACGGAGTTAGTGGTTGTTTGTGGATTCAAACGACAAAACGTGTTTGTGGATTCAAACACACACCTGGTTCTTGGAGTTGTTTGTGGAATCAAACGGTTTCAAAGCCAAAAACACCGGTTTCATAATTGTTTGTGAAATCGAACCGTTTCGACACCAAAATCTATTCATCACGCCCATCCAGTCTTACATCAGCCACCGTCATTCTTTTTGTGAGAAGTGGTAGACCAAGATAACGTACCGGAAGATGTCCCATAGCAAATGGAAATTGTGCCATGATATCATCTCGATTGCAATATGAAATTCCTGCTAAGTAGAGAGTGGATTTCTCGACACTGATTTTTAGCCCATACATAGCCGTAAACTCCTCGAAAATTTTCAAGATACCCTCAATCGATCGTTTCGTCCCATCTACAAACACCATTAAATCATCAGCAAAGCGAAGATGTGTGAGTTGAATCGTTTTGCATTTCGGGTGATACCCAATCTTCCTCTCGGCCGATGCAGCGCGATAAAACATTCATACATATGACGAAGAGATAAGGAGATAATGAGGAGCCCTGTCTTATCCCTCTCTCGCTTTGAAAAAACCCTGCCAATTTACCGTTGACCTGCACGGAGAAGCCGTCGAAACACAAAATCGTATCCAATGTATGAATCGTTCCGGGAAGTGAAGGGCTTCGAGTGTATTCAATAAAAAGCTTCATTGCACTGAGTTAAAAGCCTTTGAAATATAGATCTTCAAAGAACATCTTGGAGATATTGCTTCTTTGTGATAACCTTAACTAACTCCGTAGCTAGTAACACACTCTCCATAAGTAGACGTTCTTTGACGAACGCCGATTGGTTTTGAGCAATGAACTTTGGTAACATCAGCTTGAGCCTGTTCGCGATGATTTTCGAGATCACTTTGTATAAGACGTTGCAGCATGAAATTGGTCGATAATCCTTCATCTCTCTTGCTTCATCTGTCTTAGGGGTGAGAACTAGAATAGTAGAATTCAAACCTTTGGGAAGAAATCCTTTGATGAAAAATGATGAAAAAGGTTCTTTAAATTATTAAGCTTGTTGCGAAATCTTTTGACAACTAATATATTATTTAATTGGTGTAAAATAAAGATTTACAAAATCTAATATATCACATTTTTGTTCCTGCCATAGTTTATTTTTTAAGGTAAAAAAAAACTTTACTTTTTTTAAAAAAAAACTACCATTTATTTTAGAGTCAAATTCTCTACAACATTTTTTAAGTAGATTAACCACCTAAAGTTAAAGTCCCTACAAATTACCTATGTATCATATCGAGGAATTTTGAGTTGAGAATAATTGTGGGAGTGATACATCCGCAAAAAAAAAAAGAGTCAATCTCAAACTAATCGCTTAGAGTTTTGCATGTATTGTGATTATACACTAGAACCGTTCAAAATCTCACCTCAACTATTGTCATCCGTCTTTTGTTTATACTCGATTTTCTACTCAAACTCAATCTTATTAGTTTTTTTCATTTGTAATTTCATGTCTTTATTGTTCCTTTTTCGCAATATTTACTGTTTTTCTGTGTGAGACTTTGAAAATTTTTATTTTATTTTAAATGTATTGTGATTATACATTAGAACCGTTCATCTCAACTCAATTATTGTCATCCGTCTTTTTCTTATACTCGGTTTTCTACTCAAACTCAATCTTATCGGTTTTTTTATTTGTAATTTTATGTCTAAATCATTCATTTTTCGCTATCTTTACTGTTTTCTATGTGAGATTTTGAAAACTTTTATTTTATTTTAACTGTGTGACTTTGAAGATTTTAATTTTATAAATTAGAATTTATCCAATCAAGGTTTAAAACCCTTAAATTTTATTTGTTCGTGATATAGTTTATTTTTAAAAAAGCAATAAAAAAATCCCCTACCAGCAACAACGACAATATAGTGAGGACATCTCCTATGATTTTCAATTGGTGCACTCCTTTCTAATACGACTTGAACCTCCTCAGAGCTGCAATAAATACCACTTACATTTGATATAAATACTTAGAAATAAATAATATATATATATATATATACATATTTATTAATTTGAACAATCGGAATATGATAAACGGATAAATTTTGAAAAAAGTAAACTGAGATATGATAATTTAGGAAAAAAGGAAGTAATATAAATCTTGCTTTTACTATTAATTATTCAGAATTAAATACAAATAAGAACAATTTTAAACAAACGAATTAAAAAAAAAAGTCTCTAAAAATACATGAGTCCACAAAACTGCTAATTTTAGTAGATCAACTAAATATTCAAAATATTCTTTACATTATTAAGCTTGTTGTGAAATCTTTTGACAACTGATATGTTAATATAAGAAATATGGAATATATTATTTAATTGGTGATAATGAGATTTTTTTCGTCTCTTATCATTTATTAAATTAACATAATAACTATAGCAGTGAATTTAGAATATATCACATATTGTTATATGCTTGTGGATAAATCTTACTTATAAACAATATATGTTTTTCCAAATCCTTTCTTATAAGATTACTATATCTTACTTGATTAGACCGTTAATTAGTAGTCAATATTTGTTTAATTAAAAAAAAAATATCAAGAATAGTTTCTCGATAGCATTTCCTAAATAATAGGATTTATTAAAGGTCTTTAAATCATTTTTTTTACCGTCTGAAATTTTTATTACAAATTAGAAGAACAATTACAAGGACAATTTTTCAACTGACAATATATTCGTTCCACAAAAATCCACGCAGACTGGAACCACGGCAAACGACTTTCCTTGCACTACGCTGAAAATTTCCTTTTTTAAACTTGCCTCCTTTAACCTGCAGAAATCGCATCTTCTGTGAATCAAAACCCGTGTAAAAGCATTAATTAACTCATAAGTCAACCACTGGACTAAGTGGGTTTCCACATCGTTAAATCATTTATTCTAATTTTTTTGAGAAAAGTGATATGCTTGAAAATAGATGATAGGACAAAGGCATGCCTTATATAAAGAACCGAATGAGGGAAGTTTTTTCATTAGGAATTGGCGAATTTTGAACAAAAGAATCTATAAAAATATTAATATATACCATACACGAAATAAAAGATATTGTAATAGTTAAACGACATATATACATCCTCTATATCACATAAACAGCTTTAAATTTGAGATTAGTACGTTAAACTTCAAGATTCTCGTCTCCTCCTATATTGGATTTGGTAACTTCGAAGTTCGAACTTATAATGAAGTGTCCAATATCTCTTTGCATTTAGAAGATGGAGCCAATACCTTTAAATTATACTAAGAACATGTCACCAACTGAGCATCCTATACGACATTAAGATAATTACAAAATAATAGACAAAAGGTTTAAAAATCAAACTTAGCGTAGGTTCCGATTAGTAATTTGTAAAACTGTTTTAAAAAAACACAAATAATACATATGATAAAGATTTATCATACATAAGAATCATTCTTGGAACCTATATTTAAATAACATAACAAAACACAAAAGTGCAAAATATATATACAAACCATATTTAAAAGTCACAAACCTTAAGCCAGAGAGTTTTAAATTGGTGAACCACACAATTAGATTGAGTCTAATCCTCTCTGAGTTTACTCAGTTCTCCAAGATCAACAACACTTTCACAGTAACACGTTTTTGTGGATCTGTTACATATGTTTAATGTGTTCTATAGACTTAAAACAGAAAAAAAAAGTGATTGTAAACACAACTGCCATAGTCAAATGTATCTCACAAAACTGATAATATAAACACATTGGGAATTATGAAACTTCATTGTTCACTAAACCTCCGCTTCTACACTCAGCCCATCACATATACATGTGAGGCATATAGACTCTTACAACATTAATGAGAGACATAAAACATAATTGTTCACTAAGTTACGGTGCTTACCTTGATAGAGAGGGAAGGCAAGTAGATGTCTGTACCAACAAAGACACATACATATAAATATAAATCTGTATACACATGTAAGAGAAACAGCACATAGATGATGCTTCCAAAGGTGCAAATTATTTTTTTGATCTAATCACTTACAAAATAATTAGAAAAAAAAAACATAGCATTGGATTAGCTTCCCTTCCAAGCCACACCTGTCAAGGTACAACGAAGTAAACCACCATGTTAAAAATGCATTCACCATGCCTCGTATGACAGAAAAATTAAGACCACAAAGAAAAAGGTTTGCAGAATTTACGTGTTAGAAATATTTTTAACATACGTTTGTATTTTGATCACACCTAGTGATGTTAAAATGAACTTGATGCCCGCGGGGCTAAACGGGCCTGGTATAAAAATTTTGGTATGTGGCCCGTGTAAAGATAAACGGGTCGAACAGGACTGGCCTGTTCAAGCCCGTTTATTTAATGGGCATGTCCGCAAAATAAAAGGGTATCCGTATAAGTCCGTTTAAGTACGAAAAAACTATTTTGCCATTATATCATTATACAGGCCTAAACGGGTATAAATATACGTGCCTAAACGGGTATAAAAAACTCCTTTGCCATTATATCATCATTTTGAGATCGTAGTATTTTTTTATACATGTACAAAATCAATATTTCTTATATACAATTTTGCCATTATATCATTATACGGGCCTAAACGGACCGGTTTAAACTTGGCGGGCTTGAAGTTAAACGGGTCTAAACATGTATAAATATAAACAGCCCTAAAATGAATATACATATAAGATCTCGTTTAGTTTACTATTAATGTTATGGTTTATATGTCTTTATTTTTTATTTTTTTACACTGAATAATAGTTTATGAAGAGATCAAAAATTAATTGGAAAAATCCCGCGAAAAAACAATCAAAAACTTTGCCAGATCTAAAATTTATTGGAAAAAACTAAACAAATCAAAGAAAAAATAGCAAAAGAAACCAACCAAACCGATGTCGGAGCTATAGAAGCCTCCGGCCAAATTTTATGTCTTTAAAAAACAAAAACAAAATCTAAACGGGCCTAAAAGGGCTGGTTTAAGCCCGACAGACTTTAATTTATACCGGTAAAAACATAAACGAGCTTAAACGGGTGAGCCTTAAACAGACAGAGCCAAAACAGGCTAAACAGGCACGAGCCACACATATTAACATCACTAATCACACCTTTTTATTCCTAAATATAATGGCTTTAATTTATTCATTTGTTCATCTGGTGCAGTACCAGTTTCCTTTGTTGTTGGTCTCCAACTGCAACTGAAAATGACATATATTGATATTTCAAACAGAATTGTAAAAAAAGGCAACGATTCAGGAACAACGATTTGGAGTATGAGTTATTAAGTTTTGAAATTAGTAGTACCTTCAATTCACATGGAACCGCTATACATATTTGGATGTATTGAGATTTGAAACAGCCTCATTTGCAACATATAACAAAACCATTAGAATTTAATATGAAAGTGGTAGTATTCATTTGAAAGAGTAATTGCTCTTTGAATGTTGTGGGGAGATTGGCCAACGGTATTTGCAAATATTTAAAGGAGAAGAAGAATAAAGCATAGGGTTTGCGATAATTTAGTTTTGAATATAATAATCGATCATAATCACCAATAGAATATTTCCAGTAGTTGAAAATCTTCCTAAAATAAATATATTATTAGAGATTTGTGATTAAATAGATTAGTTAATACTCTCTATGTTTCTAAATGATAAATTTTCTAGAATTTTCTCACATATTAAGAAAACAAATAAATGCTTAGTTATAAATGTCTTATTTTTTGTACTTAACAATTTCCAATAACTCTAAACCAATAGTAATTCAATAAATTTATTTTTTCAATAAATATTTTTTGAAATGTACAATTCTTTATCAATAATTAATAAAAAGTGCATAGAAAATCGAAAATATTTCTTTATGAAACAACAAAAAATGCTAGAAAATTTATCATTTAGAAACAGAGGGAGTATATTGTAAATATGATTTTTAGGAAAATAAATTAATTGATAACTTAAAAAAAAAAATCTATGAAGATTTGCATCTATCTCAGTTACAAAAAATTTAATTCGGATATCCCTTCATTTTAAAAAAGAGTTTAATTTGAATTTGTAGTTTTAGAAAGAATTCAATTCGGATTTCTATATCCTAATATGATCTCTAAGATATTTCATTTCTATTTTTGTTTTATTAACAATTCTTTTAGGTAACCAAATCATCATAAGTTCATGTGTGGCTATTAATTATATGTGGGATTTTTTTTTTGAGAATATTTCATTTATAATTAATTTATTTGTTGATCACATTTTCCATATATTATCTTTTCTATATTTCAGAATTTATTTGTTTTGCAACAATTTCCATAATCTATTTCAATTAGCTTAATTAAAACCATTAATTTTGTCTGAAAAATATTAATTAATTAGATACTTTCCAAATTATATGCCACTAATTTATTCCATTAACTACTTTCCGAGAAAGTGAAATATTCAATTTAATATTTTTTATTTGAATGAAATCATTTTGTGGGGAAATTAGTGGGGGAAATTTATTCAAATAAATTTTGTTTTTTCGTAAATTTGTTAAGAGATAATATAATTTTTTATGTTTGTAATTTTGCTTTAATAAAACAGAAGAATTGTATAATATGTAGCGTTTAATTGTTTTTAGTTATCTGTTTTAAGTTACAATTTGATATTACAAATATATTAGTATAATTTATTATTTTTTTTAATTCTGTTTGTTAAACAGAGGAATTGTAAAATGTTTTATTAATAGTTCAAAATGTTTTTTTAAATGTGTATTTAAATAATTTAAAATTTTAGTTAATTGAATAATAATGTTTGGAAGTGGAGATAGCAAGGAAACTGGAAAACAATTAAAGTTTTATTACTTGATTTTCGAATTAATGAGGTGCTGCAACTTTAATTGTAAGCAAAATGCCAACATCACCGCAATTAAAGTTAGCATTTGCCTAAACTATTAATTCATTTTTTCTCTTCTTTTAGTTATCCCTGTATCATCTCTCGTACCCCTAATAGAAGTCGTAGGAGAGTTGCTCGTGCAGGATCATCGAGTCCGTGATAGCGGTACGAGAGGTGTTGGTGCAGGATTATCGAGTCGTGGTGATGCAACAAGCGGTGATGGTTATTAGCAAGATGCAACAAGTCGTGGTGATGCAACAAGTAAGAGAAACTCTTATAGCAAGATGGAATATCTCTTGTACTCACTAAATAGAGCCTGAGTTTCTGCCTTGTATTAGGCCGTTAAACTCTGCCCTTTTCTTCAATTAGTGGTTATTATGCTATTATCTTACAAACTTTCCCCAGCTTTCTTGTATTACCTATGTAAATATTTTTCTTTTTTTGGTCGATCAATAATATTACATTTCAAAAAAAAAAAAAAAAAAAAAAAAAAAACAAGCGGTGATGGTTAGGGTCCAACACACAATGTATGTTTATTAAATTTTTTTATCATTTTAATGTTATTTCTATATTAGTTTGAAGTTTAATAATGATTCTATTTTTGTCAAAATTTTAAAAGGTGATTTAGCATAAATGGACGCGTAGAACTACTCGAATTCTTCTAGAACTTATAATCTATATTAGAAGCAGAAGACTACAGTTAGACTACCGTCAGATCTTGGCAAACGAATAATAGAACAATTTTTTTAACAATTAACTGGAAGGTCGGTTAAGTGGAAGCGCGAGATGAAAGGCAAAATTGATTACTGGTGAGGTGTACACGTTGACCCTGATAAGATAAAGGAAACGAAGAGGAAGACAAGAGAAAGACTGAATATTTTAGGTTGTTTTTGATTTTCTCACAAACAACAGCAAATGTTCTCTTTAATAGTGAGACAACCCGCTCTTACTTAACCGAGACGGCATTGTCATTGCATTGACTTATCATACAAAAAACACTTTAAAGTCCAATACAATCATATTCCCAAAGATCGAATCCAAACGTCTTACAACATAAAACCGAACCGAAAACAACGACTTAAACCAAAACTCAAAAGTAAACGTTTTAACGTAAAAGAATAAAACAATTAAGATGCGAAAATAATAAATAAACTTCCAAAGCCCATGCCCCACACCGGAACGTCTACTCTTGCACTTCCTCGAACTCACGTGAAAAGAAAAGAGGGGTGAGTAATTGGGATTACTCAGTGAGTATAGGTCTTGGGGACCCACAAACTCTTCCACAATTCAAACGTATCACGACAAACGCAAGTCACAAACTAAACCATTGAGCACAACATATCCGAAGACAACTCATAGACATAGAATTACCCCTAGACGTATGTGTTAACACTCGCCACCAGCTGCACTAGGAACCACGATGTGTTCGACACCTCTGGGACATAAGCGTCTCCCTGGCATCAATATACCAATCCCTGTATCATCCGCCACCAGCCGCACTGGAAACCACGGTATGATACCCTTAGTGACACCCGCCACCAGCCGCACTAGGAACCACGGTGTGTCACTCATCTTGGATTCATGGTCAGCCATACGCCTCCCAGGTCCATCAAACATCACTAGGTCATCCGGGAAGGCACCCGCCTTTTCCCTAGACCCCGTGGCTTAACCGCCTAACAAACCCTTTACCCCTTGGCCTATGCCCGCGCATATAATATCCCCAAACAATATCTTTCACACACGCATTATTCATATCATCATTCAACCGTATTCCGTTTAACCACCTACACGTCTAAGTGTTTTCGAACATCACCAAAACCACAAATCATATCTACTGATATATTTATATATTTAAAATGGGTTCACGGGCTTACAAGTCTTTTGGGCTTTTTGAAAGCAAATTTTAAATTAGGCTCGTCTCATCGGAACCAGGATGTTACAATTCTCCCCCACTTGAAATGAATTCATCCTCGAATTCGCGAGTGTAGTTTTCCCCACTTAGTTTCTCACCAAACCTCGGAGTGTACTTCTCCTAGGTACTTTGTTTAATTTTTCAATTTTGAACAGTTCAACGACAAGTCCATAAATGCGTCAAGGTCATTTGGTACCACCCATTGTCCTATATGGGTCGCTACTGCAGTACTTGGTTGTGGTTTAAAATTCCAGCGATCATTCCTTTTAAAAGTTCATTTCCAGATCTGATTTTCATGTTAGACGGAACATTCATCCTTTAAGAGGTTCTAAAACTTGAATGAGATCCTCCACTTTCCAAGTGGATTCTACTTAACGGTTTTCCTTACCGTGCTTTTGTGGTGGTGATTTTTGCGCTAGCAAACATTCTTACCTTACATCATGCTGAAGAAGGATATTAGCCCTGACTTTTATTACTTCTTGAAGAAATTCATTATGTTGACTGATGTGTGGTATTTTCCAAAATTATTCTCCACTGCTTCCTTTACATGACTTCTTTTACGTCCTTTTCGTGTTGGAGAAACACGACTCGAGTGCTTGTTATAATATCTCTTCCTTCAGACCATCCTTCTCTGGGGCACACAATCGGTTACAATCATGAACGTTTCATTGTTCGATACGTGATACCCTATCACTCTTTGATAAGAACACTTTCTCTAGCTGGCTCAGAGACAAATAACTCCCCACTGAACTGTTGACATTTTAATCCCACCGTTGAATCTCAAGCATGTAGTACCATGAAGAGCTCCACCAAATTTCATCCAGATCGAACCCGGCACAAGCCTCCCACGAAATCTTAAAGTTGCTACGACATAACTGTTTTCTGGGTTCATACTTAGCACAATTTCTAGACAGTTTCTGCAGATTCTTGCGCAGGAAGCAACGCAAATAACTCCTTCAATTTAATTCCCATTGGAACACCGCCAGTTCCTATGGCTTCTCCGACATGTCCTCTATCAAGAATCACCATTTTCTCACGTCACTTACTCAGAGCTAGCTGTAAACTTTCTCTCAAAACCCCAACTCAAATATGCTTTCATGCTCTTCTCTATTTTGGATAACGGTTGTGAACTTTGACTTTTGATGACAATGATGACTCCCTAGCAACACGGTGCTCACAGTGGTGACAAATGGCAACAACGAAGAAGATCAATGGCGCTTGACAATGAAGAACGACGAACATAGATGAAGAGGTTGAACCGAAGACGAGAACACGGGCTCAAAATCATGGCGATGCAGATCGAGATCGGAAATAATACATATACTTAAACTAGCCAGCGTTGCTGCGAGCTCCTAAGCTTCCTTAGCTGCCAACATGACATTCCACCTCGTTTGATACGACGATTTGTCTTTACAACACGACGCTTCACTTGATTATTTTCAAATTGTGATCATTTCTCTTTACAACCGGAACTAAACTTTCAACATTGCGAAACAACACTTGCTTAGCTGAACACAAAACACAAGAGTACGAGGAGCGAGTGCGATCCCCGTGGTGCTTCAGTACTACATTTCCCCTTTTCTTTTCCTTTGAAAATCATTCACGTTTTTGTTTTTTTTTTAAATACCGAAAGTTCTGAAAAGATCCTATAAATATTCTTGCAACCCTGAAAAATATTTTTTTATATTCGAAAATACTCAGAAAATATTTGAACTCAAAAATAAATATTCTGAAACCCGAAATATCCTAGAACTTATGTAAGACGTTTTTCCTTTTCCTTTGCCTCTCGGATCGAGACCGGTTTGGCGAACATTGGCTCTAATACCAATTGAGACAATCCGCTCTTACTTAACCGAGACGGTATTGTCATTGCATTGACTTATCATACAAGAAACACTTTAAAGTCCAATGCAATCATATTCTCAAGGATCGAATCTAAACGTCTTACAACATTAAACCGAACCGAAAACAACGACTTAAACCAAAACTCAAAAGTAAACGTTTTAACTTAAAAGAATAAAACAATTAAGATGCGAAAATAATAAATTAAACTCCCAAAGCCCATGCACCACACCGGAACGTCTACTCCGCACTTCCTCGAACTCACCTGAAAAGAAAAGAGGGGTGAGTAATTGGGATTACTCAGTGAGTGTAGGGCTTGGGGACCCACGAACTCTTCCACAATTCAAACGTATCACGACAAACGCAAGTCACAAGTTAAACCATCTAGCACAACATGTCCGAAGACAACTCATAGACATAGAATGACCCCTAGACGTATGTGTCAACACTCGCCACCAGCCGCACTGGGAACCACGATGTGTTCGACACCCCTGGGACATAAGCGTCTCCGCCCTGACATCAATATACCAATCCATGTATCATCCGCCAATAGCCGCACTGGGAACCACGGTATGACACCCTTAGTGACACCCTTAGTGACACCTGCCACCAGCCGCACTGGGAACCACGGTATGTCACTCATCATGGATCCATGGTTCCTCCCAGGTCCATCAAACGTCACTGGGTCATCCGGGAAGGCACCCGCCTTTTCCTTAGACCCCTTATCGTGGCTTAACCACCTAACAAACCCTTTTCCCCTTGGCCTATGCCCGCGCATATAATATCTCCAAACAATATCTTTCACACATGCATTATTCATATCATCATTCAACCGTATTCCGTTTAACCACCTACTAGTCTAAGTGTTTACGAACATCACCAAAACCACAAATCATATCTACTGATATATTTATATAAATACATAATATTATCAAACGCCAAACAACTACGCGTAGACTTATAGCTACCCGTAGGATGCACAGTTTAAGAAGTGACTACTCGTCACGACACGACATGAATAAAGAATAGAGAGAGTTCACGACCGGTCCTCACCTTTGCCACTTGATGATGAATAACGAACCCAGTTCACCTTTGGACAGATTCGATGTCTCAACTTGATGTCACGTTTCCTTATGCTTATGAAGCTCAAATCGGTTCTCCTTCAACCGAGAGTTAGATATATGAGTCCTGAACATCCCTGCAAGGTTTTGGGTCACACGGATCTCGTTTGACCAACCAAAAGACACAATTCATCAAACTGTTTCAGATGCGCGCTGCTCATAAACGTTTCAGTAAACCATACATAACTCTCAAACAACTGATCCAAATACGAAACCCTTTTACAGTGTGGAATATGGATGTCTTGAGAATATACTCACCGAGTTTAAGATCCATCAGAATACTAAAACTCCTCCAAACGCTATGGCTTTCTAGTCTGGTTGCAGATCCGCACTGCACATATATCAGGCCTGAGAAAACAACCATATATTTCATATCACAATTCCAAATGATGAACCGCTTTCTGTATTAGCTAGATACGAAAGTCAGGAAAGTCTTACTGATTTTTAGATCAATCGGAACAGGTTTGCCCATCCGTTTCCATTCCCTACTGAAACTGATCAGATTAGTGACTCGGACAGACTACAGCTAACACGAAGAAACGACGATAACTTTTGACACATACATTCGATCGTGACGATCGTGGTCTTCCTGGAAATCTAAGACTCGGGGGTTTCAAGGGATAGGTAGATCGTCACCTGGTTCCACACAGATCGCCGGTAAATCACCTCATAAGACGGCGGCGGATTTGGTGACGGGATTTCGGTAAGGCTTCGCCAAGGAGGCTCCTTTTGTGTGTTAATCCTCACACACTCTCCCTTTTTATAGAGAAAAGAGATGGGATCCCTAGGTTTTAAAATGGGCTCACGGGCTTATGGGTCTTTTGGGCTTTTTGAAAGCAAATTTTAAATTAGGCTCGTCTCATCTGAACGAGGATGTTACAAATAGACTGAGACACGATCGTGGAGACACAATTATTACAGGAATTCAAACCAGTTGCCTCATCATTCGAGGCCTCATCATTAGAGGCAATTTTCTGGAACTTTTCCTTTTGGCTAGTTGTACAGCACATACTTTAGAACCGTTGTGGAGAAGATGAATTTGCTGGGCTAAACTTTTCTTTAATTCTTTCTGCATTAGTGGGCTTCTGGGTTTGAACAACCGAGCCCAATATTTCTTTATTGTTCAACTCTGATTTCTGAGACAGAGTTGTGTTGACCGTGTGATCACTTTTACCCCCCGTCAAACTTGAGTGGGTGGCAGACCAACTCCAAGTTTGTCTCTTAATCTTGTAAACGCTAGCCTTGGAAGAGATTTTGTAAAAATGTCTGCTGTTTGAAGAGCTGCTGGAACATGTCTTGTTTCAATGAGACCAAGCGCCACTCTTTCTTTGATGTAGTGACAATCTGTATCAAAATGCTTTGACCTTGAATGAAAAGCTGGATTTGTGGAGAGATGGACTGCAGACAAATTGTCACAATGTAGTATAGTCGGACCAGTCTGAGGCATGTGAAGATCTTTGAGTAGAGATGCTAGCCACGTCAATTCTGCTGCTGTTTCCGCAAGATCTCTGTATTCGGCTTCTGTTGAGGACCTGGATACAGTCTGCTGCCTTTTTGCACTCCACGAAACCATATTAGGTCCTAGGAAGGTGCAGAAACCAGTTGTAGACCTCCTTGTTTCCTTGCAGCCAGTCCAGTCACTATCGCTGAATGCCTAGACAGGTAAAGAGATTGCTTTGCTGAGATGTAGTCCCAGCGTTGTGGTGCCTCTAAGATAGCGTAAAATCCTTTTTAGTAGGGCGAAATCAGTTTGTGTTGGTGCGTGCATTCGCTGACAGACAAAGTTGACCGCGGATTGTATATCCGGTCTCGTCAATGTGAGATATTGTAACTTGCCAGCCTAACTTCCAAAGTATGAGGGCTCAGGGAATAATTCAGAGCCGTTGGGTGTGGTACCGAGCTGTAATGGCAATGGAGTAGGCTTTAAAGCTTTAATGAGCTATTTGCCTCTAAATTATTCCCTGAGCCATGATAAGAAAAAGGAAACGAAGAGGAAGACAAGAGAAAGACTGAATATTTTAGGTTGTTTTTGATTTTCTCAGATGATTACAAACAACAGCAAAGGTTCTCTTTAATAGACTGAGACACGATCATGGAGACACAATTATTACAGGACCAATAACAGGGAAAATTGAAATGTTGCCAACATGGTGGGAGGATCGATGCGTGGTAATTTTACAATTTTATCATTAACTTTTAAATATTGATAAACATGTTTCACATAATATTAGATAAACTTTTTAATAATTTAGTGGAAACATAATATTATATATTATTTTTTCAGGAAGTCGCACAAAACAATCGCAAATATATAACCGTTTTGCAAAATAATCCACTTCCATTCAAAGATTTACTTGAACAAATATATGGTGAATACGATGTGGAGCAAGATGATCGTTATTCACCTCACATGCTTGGAGTTCATTGGGATATGGAAAATGAAGAAAAAACGATGATGACGTGGATGCAGGGGAAGCCGAAGAATATGACCGAAATTCCATCCAGAGAATCATAATCTAAGTTCCTCTGACGATGATATGCCAAGACTTTCTCGATCACCTGTTCGTTCTAATAGAGAGGCAACTTGACATTCTCCATACACTACTAGGAGGTCATCGTCACGTGTTCGATGTACATCTACACGACGTACTCATGTGAGGAGAGCTAATTTGTGTGAAAGAGAGAAAACGAAAATACTTTTCTGAATTTTATTACTCTGTTGCTCAATACTTTACAAGATGAGCTTACAATAGCATATATAGAGTTCTTGGAACAATCCAGAACATTGGTCATCCTTACCTAAAACTATACAGCTGGAAAGATAATTAGTCGTTGGAGACAGACGGGAGAGTATCAAATTTGTTATGCAGGAGGATTGTCTTCTTCTTCTTTGTAACGTCTTTTGCAGGTACACAAGATTTGAGCTTGAGGGAATTTGTCTTGTTCAGCTGAGTCATAGTGGCCTTCACGATTGGGCCTATTTCCTTCTCTTGGGCTGTCGAATTTGTTACTTCAATTGGGCCCATCTTATGTAACTTTGTTGGGTCACTCACATCCCCTCAACTCGGAGTGGGTGACTCAGCGACACCGAGTTTGGTCCGAAGTGCGACAAAGGGTCGCCGTGGTAGTGGTTTCGTGAAAATGTCCGCCAATTGGAGACTCGCCGGAATATGCTTTGTTTCAATGAGCCCCAATGCGACTTGTTCCCGGATGTAGTGATAGTCCGTGTCGAAGTGTTCTGATCTACTGTGGAGAGCTGGGTTGGCACTGAGATATACGGCAGAGAGGTTGTCGCATTGCAGCAAGGTTGATTTGGATTGCGGAATTCCGAGATCACGAAGGAGAGAGGAAAGCCAAATGAGTTCCTGAGCTACTGCTGTGAGAGCTCTATATTCAGCTTCGGTGGAAGATTTAGACAATGTTGGTTGTCTTTTGGCGGACCAAGAGTGAGATTTGGTCCGAGAAGAGTGCAAAATCCAGTTGTGGAACGACGCGTCTCCTTGCATCCAGCCCAATCACTGTCGCTGTATGCTGTAAGGGACAAGTCTGAACTTCTTCAGATGTGAAGTCCTAGCAACAGTGTTCCTTTGACGTAACAAAGTATTCGTTTGAGAAGCCCAAAATCCGAGATTGTTGGCGAATGCATCCGTTGACAAAGGAAGTTGACAGCGTACTGATATTCATGCATTTTCACTCTTTTTAGCAGGCATTTCGTCTCGGTTTTATGTCTCATTTCATGCATTCATTGTATTTTTAGGGAGTTTTGCATAGTAAGTAGAGGTTAGTGAGTCTTAGGTAGGTCCTAGAGAGTCTTGGTGGTTTTTGGAGTCTTTTCAGGTGCATTTGGAGTCAAAAGGCGAGTTTTGGAGTTCACAACGACCAGCCATAGCGACCAGGAGGACTCGCTGCCATTACCTTGAAATGGGGTTCCGTAGCGACTGACGCATAGCGACCAGGAGGGGTCGCTGTGAAATCCATCCGTCGAAACCCAGGGATATCACAGCGACCACGCAGCGATCAGAAGCAGTCGCTGCGAACTCCCCACTCACAGCGACCTGTCACAGCGACCAGAAGCGGTCGCTACAGAACCATGGAGGAGATTCCCAGCAAAACCATAGCGACCACGTAGCGACCAAACGCGGTCGCTGTGGATTTCTGGGCAGCGAAGAAGCTCGCAGCGAC
>PKMM01010274.1:1337989-1387111 GCA_002933915.1 Eutrema heterophyllum | reverse complement strand
CTAGGATGAAGTAGATTAGGCGATTCTAGGGCGAATCGATGGTGTTAGGACTTAATAGATAATTGATTCATCCTTGTTTAGAGTGCTTAAGGCTAAATCAACCTTGATCTAGTTGGTTTAGATCATAGGGAATTTCTCGCCCGGAAGGTGTTCGATGAAATTCCCCAATGAATCTAATCAAGGGATTTACATTCTTAGCATGCGGAAGTAGTTGTCTAAGGTGTTGATTGACTAAGTAGTCTTGTTTTCAATGCATGTAGAATCCTATTTCACAAACGGAAGTTTGATCTTGACTTAGAATTTTACATAGGGATTAATGTGAGGAATTGTATTAGTCTACTTAACAAGTTGCATCCCATGAATCATTGTAGCATTGACACCATCGTGAAACTCTAGATAGTCGAAATCGTACATTTCATCCCGGGATTCGTTTTTAGCATTCTTGATCATCTTAGTTATTTCATTTTACTTGTCTTCTTATTGCATTAAGTTAGGTTGTTCGACAAAAAAACCAAAACCTTATTGATTCACTTAGATTAGAACGTTTATGTATTTCTAGTGCATTAATCTTAACCCTTTTGGATTGATATCTCAAATGCTGCAATGACATGAGTACACTTGGGTAATTGAAGTGGGAATTATCCTGTATCACGTACTGAATATCCGGTCTTGTGATGGTGAGATATTGGAGTTTCCCAGCCAGACTTCGGAAGTAAGTTGGTTCTGGGAACAGGTTAGTGTTGAGGTTTTCAAGCCGTTGAGGAAGTGGTGTTGGCATTGGATTACAATCAGACATTGCAGCTTGATGCAGAATGTCAGTTGCATAAGCTCTTTGATGCAGAAAGAGTCCATCTGAGTGTGACTCTATCTCGATGCCAAGGAAGTATCGCGGAGGCCCGAGATCTTTCATATGTTGAGAGAGGCGAGTAAGTCTTGTAGAAGTGATTCATCGCTTCATGTAAGCAGTATGTCATCAACGTAGAGTAGTAATACCATAGATTTTCCATATTGTCTATATGTGAAGAGAGATGGATCAGATTTGCTACAGGTGAAACCGAAGTCAATCAGATAGTGACTGAATGTATCAAACCATGCTCGGGGAGCTTGTTTTAGACAATAGTGAGCTTTAGATAACCGGCAGACATGAGATGGCTTATTGGAACCCACAAAACCAGGCGGTTGCATCATGAAGACTGGTTCTTGCAGCTCACGGTGAAGGAAGGCATTGGAGACATCTAGTTGTTTGATGATCCAATCCTTGGATGTGGCAACGTCAAGGACCATTCGTAGTGGCTGTGCGAACCACATGACTGAACGTTTCCAGGTAATCAAGACCTTCTTCTTGATCAAAACCCTTTGCTACAAGTCTTGCCTTGAGTTTGTCCACTGAACCATCTGGTCGTAACTTAGTTTTGAATACCCATTTGCATCCCAAAATGTTCATGTCTTCAGTAGGTGGAACCAGAGACCACGTATGAAGCATATGGATTGTACCCATTTCATTAAAAACAGCTTCATTCCATCCCGGATGTTTGAGTGTAGCAACAATAGATTTAGGTTCTTCTGTGATGAATTTTGAAGCAAGAAGTACATACCTTGAATTAGGCTTATGAATTCCTATTTTTGCTCTTGTTGTTATTGGATGGAGATTGTTTTGTGGTTGTTCTACGTGTGGTGCCACTAATTCCTCTTGAGTGTTTCCAGAACCCTGAACAACTGTGTTTTTGATGACTTTTTGATGACTGTTGTTGTTGCAGGTTATGGGTCGGATGTCATTGTGGCTGGGCCAATAGGTACTAAAGGTGGAACCAAGGCTCTAGAGATTTGAGTATCAGCTTGTGGCAGAGGGGAAGATGTAGAGAACTTCCATGCTTTGAGAAGAGGAATTTGATATTTTGGAACCAGAGAATGGTATTTTGCCTGAAACGGGAAGTTTTCTTCATCAAAAACAACATGCTTTGAAATGTAGACCTTCCTAGTTGGTGGAAACATGCACCGATATCCCTTGAATAGTGAGCTGTAGCCAAGAAAGACGCATTGAAGAGACCTTGGCTCAAATTTATGAGCTGCCATTGGCCTGAGATATGGGTAACAAGCAGCTCCAAAGACTCTAAGCATCGAGTAGTCTGGTTTTTGATTGAGCAAAGTTTCAGAGGGGCTGCAGTTATCCAAGACTGATGATGGAAGCATATTTCCGATGAAGTTGGCTGTATAGAAGGCTTCTACCCAATATTTCAGAGGAGTGTGACTGTGAAACATCATAGAGAGTCCAAGCTCCACCAGATGACGATGCTTCCTCTTAGCAATGTTATTTTGTTGTGGCGTGTAGGGACATGAAAGAAGATGCTTGATTCCACTGTTGATTAGATGTTGTTTCAATAGATTGTTTGTAAACTCTCCTCCTCCATCACTCTGAAATGTCTTTATTTTTGTATTGAACTGATTTTCCACCAATTTTTGGAAGACAATGAACACAGAATATAATTCAGATTTGGCTTTGAGTGGATAGAACCATGAAAACCGAGAATGATCATCCACAAAGACAGCATAATATTTAAACCCTTGGTTGGATACAACTGGTGAAGGCCCCCAAAGATCACAATGTATTTGATCTAAGGGATGCAAAGCTCATGAATTTGAAAAAAAAAACTGCAATCTATAACTTTTTCCCATCTGGCAAGGCTCACAAACATGGGAAGTGTTGCTCTTATTGACTTCTATTTCCTTGATGTTCTTCAGGTGTTGAAGAATCTTTGAATTTAAATGGCCAAGTTGATGGTGCCAGGTAGCTTCTGTAGCTGCACATTGACGATTAGAGTAAAGAGCAACAAATTCTTGATTCTCCAACACATAGAGTCCATTACGCCGAGGTCCCTTTGACACCACTTTCTGAGTTTGTAAGTCAATCACACAGACCTTATTAGCATAAAAAAAACACTCCACACGGATAATAATCACATAGTTTGGACACTGATAGGAGAGATTTCTGTATTGCAGGACAAACCAATACCTCATTTAATGGTAATGTACATGAAGGTGATGCAAGGATAGTTGATCCAACGTGTGTAATGGGCAGATATGTTCCATCAGCAACAAGGATGGTATCGTTGCCTTCATACTGTGTTACAGACTGTAGTAAATTGGGATTGACAGTGACATGAGCTGATGCTCCAGAATCTGGGTACCATTCCTTGTCATCTGAGACACGAAGGGAGGTGAAGGCTTGAGCTATATCAGAATTTTGGTAATTGTTGTCAAACCGGTTGTAGCACTTCAAAGCAGTATGACCGATTCGACCGCAGATCTGACAAGTAGGTCTTGTTCCCGTGTTGCTCTGACTATTCTGATGTTGAGAAAAGCCTCTTTCTCTTGCTACTGGTAACTTTACTCAGCTTTTCGGTTAGTCACCTGAAACACACAAGAAAATAAGATAGAATACGTTAGTAAATCTTAGACTAAATTTCAAATTCAGAATTGAAGGTAACGCTATTGGTCCCCGGCAACGGCGCCAAATTGATTTAAGCGTTTTCACTCAGTCAATTAATACTAAAGTTCACACTACCGCAATCATAACGGTTGTCAATGCAGTACTTTAGGATCGAATCCACAGAGACCAAAGGTACACTACAATTCTCACAATTACGAAATTAAGCTAAGACAAGAATATGGTTGGTTTTGGGAAAGTAACGAAAGCAATTAAAATGATGTAAATTCAATTTGGGAAAAGCGCTAGGTCAAGAGTTTATTCTCAGGAATCCAGAGATCACGAATCAGACAACTATTCAGGGAATAATTAAACACAATTTTCGAACTCAAACATAAATATTAACCAATCCACTTCCGTGCTCATGGTTACTAAACCTAGCATCCTAATCCACTTTCGTGCTCATATAATTCAAGATCAGCCTTAACGAGCAGGTTCAATATGTTCACGAATCACCTTAATACACTTCCGCGCTCATAAGACAATTCGTTCGCTTATGTTCTTTCTAGCAACCTAATACACTTCTGCGCTCTTAGATTAAGCCCTAGTTCATAGACCTAGCGGTCAGCTCAAGCCTAAGCATTAAACACAACAATAAGCGAAAACCACAAAAGATAAATCCCTATATGTGTCTAATTCAATGATTCATGAATCCCCTTGAAACCCTAAACCTAACTAATGGACTACTCAGACATGGAAGCAGAGAACAAGGAAAGAGTTGAAGAAGACATAGTGTAGATTAAGAGAGAAAGGGTTTAGAATTCTTCTCGATAGATACAAAGATTCTTCTCCAAAGCTTACAAAATCCAAAAGCAAAAAGTCTGAATAGAACCAAGAGTAGTATCAAGCGGTGCCGTCAAAGAGGCTAAAAAATAGAGTATATATAGGTCTAGGTCGAAATAGGTCAAAATATGGAGTTTCCAGGGCAAAACAGGAAAAACAGAAATTTCATTTTTCTTCTCGTCGGCCTGCATTGACCGATGCACTCCTTGCATCGGTCGATGGCTTTTTCTCTGGGCACGTGGCATCGATCGATGCACTCCTTGCATCGATCGATTGCCAATTCTCTGGACGCCTTGCATCAATCGATGCTGAACTCTCGGGTAAGGGGTGCATCGACTGGCTCCATCGACCGATCACATTCTGCATCGGTCGATGCACTCCTTGCATCGGCCGATTTTGTTTTTTTCTTCACGGTTTCGTGCGTTTTTGCCCTCGTAACTCCAATTTCTTCCTTGGACGCCTTTTTACCTGAGATAACTGAATAAATGACTAAAAGACTCTAAAAACAAACTTTGACTCGATAAAACATTTAAAAGAGACACCGAAACATACGTTAGAAAACGGTAAAAACCAAGTATATCAATTACCCCAGACTTAGTCTTTTGCTTGTCCTCAAGCAAACAGAAAACTAAGCAAGAAGAAAAGGTTGAAAACACGGAGACTCACATTTCCTTTAGAATTTCGCAATGACCATTACCTTAGCAATCCATGTATTGCCAAACTAGCTCCAGATCGAACCACCATGTAATTCTCTGCAAGCATTCGCATCCTCCCAGATTCAACTTATAATTTCACAGAATAATCCAAAGTTATCACTGTTGGGTCTCATCAAAGATCATAGTACCAAAAACCTTCTAGACTCTTTCCCTTTCGATATCGTGACAAGACAACAACAACACAACATTTGGTACTTTTTCCCTCCCCCAGACTTATTCTTTTCTTTGGGTATATGTTTTTTATCAAGGTTTACGATACGCGAGTATTGATGGTGTTTGCCACCGAATCCCCGGTTCATCCCCTTTTTAAATCAAAGATGTAGGCGAATAATGGGATCGCAGGAAATTTTCCTAGCCCTCGCTTCCAACTTTGTGTGATCATCTCCTTCGAAGTAAAATAATGGGATTGATGGAAATTTTCCTAGCCCTTTACTCGAAAGAAAATCATTTCATATTTTCTGCTTTTTATTTTAAAGAAGGGAGATGAGTACCATATTTTCACACAGATTGTCTTGTCAGATACGAATGAGGAGTCAAGCTCTGAAGACACCAATCATGATGATGAGGTAAAAGGAAGAGCGCATAAATTAGCTCAAGCTTTTTAAAATTTTCTGGAGACATGGATGCCTCTGATTAACTGGTCAGCCTTTAGATTTTCCATTAGTCTCATAGGCTAACTCTGTAACAATGGTCACTTAGATGCAAAATCACATAAAAATTTAAAGGTCGTGATCATAATCTCCAACAAAGATTTGACTCAATAAAACGACTCAAGAAAAATACCAAAATGACTCAAGAGAGAAAACAAAAGAAAGAAAACAATGTTAGTAACGACATAGACCCTCCCCCAGACTTACTTCACACCATCCCGGTGTGAAAATAAATCAAGAAGAAGGTAAAACAGACTCAAAGAAAGAATATCAAGAAAAAGTCAAAGTCGACTTACCTAGGTCGGTATCGGTCGATGCAAGATATGCATCGATCGATTTTTGTTTCTCTGGACGCCCTGCATCGATCGATTTCCGATTCTCTGGACCCTTGGCATCGATCGATACCTAGGTGACATCGATCGATTCTGCTCTGTTCGACCCTTTTTTTTTTAATTTTTTTTTATTTACCTTAGATACTTAAACTCAAACTAAAAACTGGAAAATGTTAGTGAGCAAAAACAAAGGAAAATATAAGATATGTACACTTACCGGTGGGTTGTCTCCCACCAAGCGCTTGTTTAACGTCGCATAGCTTGACTTTGGCTCGGGTATCAGTCAGGAAGAGCGTGAGAGCTTGCCCCGAAACAAGTCCCACCATCAAACATCTCCAGCTTTAGAATTCTGCTCATCATCCCCTTTACATCATCTTTTCCTTTCTTCTTCAGCTCTGAAGTGAGAATTGCTCTAACCTTAGAGAATGGATTCGAGGTTCCCTTGCACTTCACCTCATACTCAATTGAGTCTCCATCACACCTCTGAGGGATCAAAGTCATATATGC
The DNA here is from genome assembly GCA_002933915.1 of Eutrema heterophyllum. Taxonomy (NCBI): domain Eukaryota; kingdom Viridiplantae; phylum Streptophyta; class Magnoliopsida; order Brassicales; family Brassicaceae; genus Eutrema; species Eutrema heterophyllum. The sequence goes on along the minus strand of PKMM01010274.1, from coordinate 1,380,639 downwards.
ATCTCCCTTGACTCTTTTACTCTTCACATTCCCCTTTGCCTTAGCCTTAGCCTTTATGATGTCGTTCTTAGTGATGATAAGAGGATCACCTAAGACTTCCTCTACCTGATTTCCATCAGGGGGCTCTTTCCCTGGATCAATTTTCAGCTTCTCTGATATGACATCAGTGATGCATGAGACGTGTTCGGGAATTCCTCTAGTGGGGATGGCTTTGTAGATGACCTTTTTGTTTATGTTAGAGAATGAGATTCTCTTATTGGGCATGTCCAGAACTGCACTCACTGTGGCCATGAATGGTCTTCCAAGAATCAAAGGCATATTAGAACCTTCACTCATCTCCACGACCTGAAAATCCGTAGGAACCAGACAATCTCCTACTTTAACAAGCAAATCAGGGATGGTACCATATGGAGTCGTNTATCCAAGTGTACTCATGTCATTGTAGCACTTGAGATGTCAATCCATAATGGGTTAAGATTAAAAACTAAGAATACATAAAACTTCTTAATCTAAGCAATTCAAGGAGAGGTTTTCTAGCAACTTAAAAGATATTGAAAGCAAACTATATTTAACCAACGCAAATAAGGTAAACTTAAACGAGAGTGCAATTTACGGTTTAAAGACAGTACTAAAGACGAATCCAAGGGTGAAGTATGCGATTGTTGGTAACTTTAGAGGTTCACAATGATGCCAATATACTCGAGTAATGCTAATCCTTAGGCTACAATCATCAAACAAGACTAACCCAATCCCTTGGAATTAGTCACTTTGAAAACTACCAAATCAAGAACAAATTCTCATTTGTGATTTAATAATTTCCAAGCATTAGAAACAAGATCATTTAGTCAATTAACACCTTAGACAACTATTTCCATATGCTAAGAATGTATAATCCCTTGATTAGTTCATAGGGGAATTTCATCGAACACCTTCCGGGCGTGAAATTCCCTATGATCTAAACCAACTAGATCAAGGTCGATTTAGCATTAAGAACACCAAGCAAGGAAGGATTAATGATAATATAGGCCGTAACATCATTGATTCACACTAAAATTTCCTAAATCTACTTCACCCTAGGATTCTAGAAATCTACTCACAATCCATGTTTATCTCCACAAATCCCATAGAGGAAGTATTTAGATTCATGAAAGAAGATAAGAAGATAGATATAAGATAGAATTGAACAAGAACTTGCATAAATCGCTCAAAAATCGCTTACAATCACCCCTTTTCTCTCTGGGGTCGAGTTTTACAAAGTTAAAAACAAGATAAGTGCATCATTAGGTCTCTAATAATTTATACAAAGTTTTGTCGCAGGAGTCACATCGGTTTGCATCTGACCGATGCAGCACACCGATGTGAAGCAGCTGAAATGTCCGGAGGAGCCGCATCGGTGTGCTGTTGACCGATGCACGACACCGACGTGAGTTAGCCGAGTTGTCCGGCAAGATCGCATCGGTGTACATCACACCGATGTGGCACCCCGAGGATTCTTCTGTCTCTTCTTCTCTACTGGCGTCGGTGTGCATCACACCGATGCAGCACCCCGAAATGACTTCTGTTTTTATCGAAGTGTCATTTCGGTGTGCATCACACCGATGCATCACACCGAAATGGCTTCTGTTTTCCTCTTCCCTTTGTATTTCTCTTCCTTTGGCGATTTTCTTTGCTCTTGATCCACATGCCATCATCTCCAAGCTCCTCAATGCTTCCATAAGCACCTAGAAACACTCTAAACAATGCAAGACTCACTAGGACTTGTTCTAAACTGACTAATGTCTCCAAGTTGATGGAATGTTAAGGAAAAGCTACAAAAATGCATGTAAAGGACATAAAAGCCAAATGAAATGCGCGTTAAAAAGAGTTAAAATATGCAACTATCAACTCCCCCGAACTTGCCTTTTGCTTGCCCTCAAGCAAACAGAATAAACAAGTCTGAGAAGAGGTTTGAAGGCGGGAGCTCAAATCAAAAGAAGCTAGCAAAACATTCACCATGATGTCCTTAGAAAATGATAACATATTGCAAGAACAAATTTCCTAATCCACTCTTACTTCTCTAGGCTTATCCCAACTCCAAATTTTATTCTCTACAGCCAAAGTCGAGCATCTGATTACCATCATATCAACCAACTCTCACATTCAATTATTCCTTTTAAAGCGCGGTCTCACAAATGGGCAAGTGATCTTTAGACCAATCGGTTGAACGAGAGAAAGATTTATCAACATGCACAAGAGATCAATTTGGTGGTTAACTCTACAAAAATGGAGTACAAACACTTCGCAAAAGCAAGGAAGATCGGAACAATTAACACATACAAAGTATTCACTTCCATTGTTCTACCCTTCCCTAAGCTTTGAATATCTAATTCATTATCTCTACCCAAGTGTTTCCCTCTTCTTCTACCAAGTCAAACCTCTACCCTTTTGATCATTCTCTTTTCAAATTATTCCTTAGAAAAATCTTTTCGCTCTTTCGATTCTTTTTCTTTTCTTTCTTCACTACTCCTTTCCCTTTCTTTCTCATTTATCCCTTCTTTCTTTCACTTCTAGGGGGAGTTTCTTTTTCTTATCAAGGTAGAATCGAAAAATTCTTATGCTTATTTTTCTAGGAACCAAATTTCTCAAATTATGATCTTTCTTTTCTTTCATTCTTTCTCATTCCCTAAACACCAATAACTCTTAACACCATTCTCAATCCCTAATCACTAGCCAATTTCCCAAGAACAACAAACCTAGCTAATGGAAGCTATCCTTTGTCGTTCTCGATACTTACGAGGTTTTACAAGTGTAGTACTATCAAGAAAAAGGGCCTCACTCACAAAATCATCAAGGGTGGAATGAAATGGTTGGGTTCAAAGGTGGGGAAACCATTTATAAGTGAAAATGGCCACCCAAGTCACCAAGAGTGGTAAAGATAAATGTAAAGATGACTTGGATGTTTTAAGGTGACCATGGTTAAGCATACACAAGCCCATAAGTGAGAGAATTAAATTCAATTAAGTCCAATAGTCTAGGAGTTGGTTTCAATTTAAGCAAACATCGGCAAGACAATAAATTTCGAGTTTCTCAAGTTTTTCAAGACATGTTCAAGTAATATGGTATGATTAACAAGGGCATCACATTGAATGAAATGCTAAGCTTTTATTTCTATCATTGCTCCCTATGCATATGCCATGCATTCCTAAATGCTTCTAGACTCGATCCTAAAAGTAAGAAAGAAGAATGCAATGTAAAAACTATATGGCTTTCTGTATTTTTCAAATTTTTCTGATTTTTTTTTTATAGTTTTTTCTATGCAATATATGGATGCATGAGACTCAAAAAAAATAAAACAAAATAAAACACATGATTAGAAACGGGTACCTCCCCCGAACTTACTTAACACCGTCTCGGTGTATAAGAAAATCCGTAGAAAGTACCGAAAAATGAGAAACTAAGAAAAATGCAAACATAAAAAATATATATATATATATTTACAAAAACAGTGTTACCTTTTAGAATTCGACCGAGGAGGATGTGTCCATTGAGTAGGACATGTTGCTCGAACATGGCGTTGGTGATCGCACCGCTCTCCTCTTTCTTCTACGTCGCTCATGGGAAGAAGCGCGTGGTTCCTCGTCATTGATTTGGGTCTCCGTGTTTCCATGGAAAGAGTGGCGCCTTTCGACGTTCATGTCGCTTTCACCGGTTCCTTCGTTTTCAGTTTGCACCTCATGACCGTGAGACAAGCTCGCTCCGGTAACCTTTGCCGTTAGCTCCTTGATTTGTTTCTTCATATCTTTGGCTTGGCTTTTCATTCCCTTGACCGTCTTCACCAACTTCCGTATGGCCTTATCTTGCCATTTGTTCCACCGTTGAAGGAGTTTGATTTGTTGATGCGCTTGGCGTGAAGCTGTGTCGATGATGGGTTCACCGTACGGTTGGAAGTAATAGCGCTCACTTCCATAAATGGGGCTCGTTGTGCCTTGAAGTTCCTCTTCAGCATCAGCATTAGTCGAGTCTTCATTTGTACGCGCGGAGGATCTTGTTCTACGTGTCCCCGGTTTGCGAATTCCTTCAAGCGTTGGGTGAATAGCGGGGTTATAAAGCTGTTCGCTGGTCGGGGAGAATGCTATGTTGCTCCGTTCACTAATCGTGGTGAGAGCTTGATTCGGTACCATAACCTTCACCACGTCCTTTATGTCGAGCTCGAACCTGTAGGCATAAGAATTCCCAATCTTTCCGCCTAGAAAATGTGCTTTGCTGAGGTAGAACGCGTCTATACGTTCTATTCCAGCTGTTAACCCAACTTTGCTCCCTTCTTTGACCAATCCCGCGTTGATTCCACAAGCTTCTAATATAGGAGTGATGATCCCGCCTATGCTTAATTGTGGGGTCTTGTCCGACGTCGTCCACACCCAATCTTTGTAGTGAAGGAGGCACCGGACAAGGACCGAGGCTAGGTTAGGCCGGTAAGACTCTCCTCTGATTGCAGTCCCATTCGAGAAAGTGACAAGAAGTGGTACTAACCCGATGTCGAGCAATCCCAGCTCATCTTCGAGAACCATGCCCGTTTCGCGCCTAGAAAAGAATGTATGAGCAAGCATCTTGTGTGCATAGCGAAGGGCGGGATGACGAATGAGAGCTCCTTTCGATTCTCCTGGTTTGAAAGCACCACTCCCAATGGTTTTCCACAAGTTCTCGAGTTCTCCTGGGGGGAAGAAGAAGTAATTAGCTTCTGATGTCCCTTCCACCGGGAAACCAAATAAGTCACCCAATTCACGGAATGTCATCTTGTAGTGTGTGCGATGAACCCGGAATTCGATGAACCCGTGGTTTTCGTTATCGAGGGGCTTCCCGAACTTGTGAAGTGGCGGACAAGGAAGCCAAAAACTGGCATGTGGCGATCTGGTAGGCGGGGAACGCCATGTCGAAGAACTTCTCGAGACCCATGTTCCTGCAGAGGAGTCTAATATCCTCTTGGATTCCGAGTTCTCCGAGTAGGACATGGTCCGGGTACTTAGTCGCCTTGAAACCAATTCCCATAAGCTTCTTGTAAAGCTCTGAATATGTTGGCGGTTTTTTCTTTTGGTTTAGGGGCTTTCTTCTTTCGAATCCCAGGCCGGTCACCTCCACTTCCGCTCCCGCTTTCATTTGCAACAACTTCTTTTTGCGATGCGACCTTCTTTCCTTTAGCTTTCTCCGCTTGAGCCCTTGAGGTAGTTCCTTTTCTAGGAGCATGTGCTGGTTGTTCGAGGTTTTGTTGAGCACCGGTACGAGTCATTGTGCCTTTTAGGAGAGAAAGAAATCACAATTAGGCAAAGTTTGCAAAAATTTTAATAAAATTTTGAACACATTGATGACCAATTTCACAAATTTGCCAATGTGACACGCTAAATCCTTATGACATCTTTCTAGAATAGCTAAAGCAGGCAATTGCTAATGAGAACCCCAACAATCAAGCAATTTCCTCGAAAATTTTGGATTTTCGTCACTATTCACTCTCATGAACACTAGGTATCAAAATTTCAAATTTTTACCATGAATCTTCCAAATTTGCTCCCGAAATCGACAGCCCACACAACAAGCAGTCAAACCAAAGCATTCTCACCTAAAATCGAGTCTCACTCAAGCAGTTTTAACAATTTCAAATTTTGTGTAAAACATAGGTTTGCCATGGGTAAGAGAGAGCATACCTTGTTGATGAATGGGGGTCGAAATCGATATGAGGATGATGAATAACTCAAGAAATCGAGTACAAGGGTTTTTGAATCACGAAAATCGGTTGAGAATTTAGAGAAGACTCAAAAAATTTAGAGAAAAAATCGCAACTAAGGAGAAAGGAGCAGAGGGTTTTCACGACAAAGGAGAAAGAAGAAGGAGATTTTTCGGTCAAAGGGGTCAAACCCGGTTTGGATCGGTCAAAAATCGTGTTAAACCGGTCAAAATCAAGTAAACCGGACCATTCCAGACCGAGTCAACGCGTAGAGAGAGTTGACTTACCTGGGCCGAATCACATCGGTATGCTGTAGACCGACGCGGGACACCGAGGATTCTCCTGTCTGATTTCTGGGAAGTCACGTCGATGTGCGGTTGACCGATGCATTACCCCAAAATGACTTCTGTTTTTAAACAGAAGTCATTTCGGTATACATCAGCCCGATGCACCATACCGACGTGGATTGAATGTTTTTCTCCGGCGAAATCACATCGGTATGACTTATACCGATGCATCAGACCGAGGATTCTCCTGCTGGATTTCGTGGAGTTGACATCGGGGTGCGGTTGACCGACGCATCACCCCGAAATACCTTATGTTGTTTTCTTGGAATCATTTTCCTCCTCCTTGATCCAAATTGAACCCTCAAAACCTGAAAGCATGAAACAAAAACATAAAAAGGAACTAGAAAGAAATTAAAAACAAATATTTACAAGGATAAACATGGGATTGCCTCCCAAGTGCGCTTGTTTATCGTCACTAAGCTTGACGTGTGGTACCTTTTTAGTCGGGTGATGGGCTCGAGAGAGGAACCGAGATCCCCTCTTCCATGAATTCGGATGCTGAATACGGTTTGAGTATGTGCCCATTAACCGTGAATTCCCCACCGTTGTTGTTCCATAGCGTCACCGTGCCATAAGGCTGTATCTCCTTGACCTTGAACGGTCCCGACCATCTCGATTTTAGTTTCCCGGGAAACAGCTTCAACCGGGAGTTGTAGAGTAGAACTTGGTCTCCAACTTTGAAACCTTTTTTGACAATCTTCTTGTCATGGAACGCCTTAGTTCGTTCCTTGTAGATCTTTGAGCTGTCATAGGCATCAAGACGAATTTCATCTAGCTCGTGTAATTGGATAAGACGTCTTTCCGAAGCCGTCTTAATGTCGAAGTTCAGCAACTTGACCGCCCACAATGCTTTGTACTCTAACTCAACAGGCAAATGACATGACTTTCCATAAAGTAAGTTGAAAGGCGTAGTACCAATGGGAGTCTTAAATGCGGTACGGTATGCCCACAAAGCGTCGTCTAGCTTCTTGGACCAATCCTTCCTCGAACTACGCACGGTTTTCTCCAATATTGCCTTGATTTGGCGGTTTGAGACCTCTACTTGCCCGCTTGTTTGAGGATGATAAGGCGTGGCAACTTTGTGTTTGACTCCATGCTTCTTAAGCAAGCTCTCAAACACCTTATTGATGAAATGGCTTCCCCCATCGCTTATCACGACTCTAGGTACCCCAAACCTCGGAAAAATGATTGATTTAAAAAGTCTTAGAACCACCTTGGCATCGTTCGTCGGGCTAGCAATCGCCTCAACCCACTTGGAGACATAGTCAACCGCTACCAAGATGTATCGGTTGCCATAAGAAGAGGGAAATGGTCCCATGAAGTCAATTCCCCATACATCGAACACTTGACTTCTAAGATGGGGTTTTGGGGCATCTCATCCCTTCTACTTATGTTCCCCTTCCGTTGGCAAGCATCGCATGATGATACGTAGGTGTGAGCGTCTTTGAACAAGTTTGGCCACCATAACCCGGATTAGAGCACCTTTCTTGGGGTTTTGAAGGAAGCGAAGTGTCCTCCATAAACCGAGCCATGACAGTGATATAGCACTCCATTCACTTCTTCTTCCGGAATGCATCTCCGGTAGAGACTGTCCGAGAATCTCTTGTAGAGATAAGGCTCGTCCCAATAGAAATGAGTTACATCTCTAAAGAACTTCTTCTTGTTGTAGTTGTCCATGTTTGGTGGTTCCTTCCCACAAGCTAAATAGTTCACAAAATCAGCATACCACGGCAAACCGAGATCACTCAAACCCTTGAATTCCTCTAGCTTCAAACCCGCATGATAGCTTTTCTTCAACATCCCAACAATCATGAGATGTTCCTCGGGAAGAGAGTCATTGGTGGGAATTGTTTCCTCAACTCTCAATCTCGACAAGTGGTCCGCGACTCCATTTTCAATACCCTTCTTGTCTTTAATCTCCATGTCAAATTCTTGAAGAAGGAGGATCCACCTTAGAAGCCTTGGCTTGGCATCTTTCTTTGCTATCAAGTGTCTCAAGGCGGCATGATCTGTGTACACCACGATCTTTGATCCCACTAAATAGGAGCGAAACTTCTCAAAAGCATAAACCACCGCTAAGAGCTCCTTCTCCGTGGTTGCATATCTCGTTTGAGCGTCATCCAAGGTTCTACTAGCATAGTAGATGACATGAATCTTCTTGTCCTTCTTTTGGCCCAAAACCGCGCCAACCGCATAGTCGCTAGCATCGCACATGATTTCGAACGGAAGATCCCAATCCGGTGCTTGCACAATTGGAGCACTCACAAGAGCTTTCTTGATTTCTAAAAACGCTTCAAGGCATTCTCCATCGAAATTGAACTCTGTTTCCTTGCAAAGAAGCCTTGTGAGAGGTCTTGCTATCCTCGAGAAGTCTTTGATGAACCGTCTATAGAACCCGGCATGACCCAAAAAGCTTCGAATGCCTTTCACCGTGGTTGGCGGTTCCAATCCCATCATCACTTCGATCTTTGCTTTGTCCACCTCGATCCCTTTTTCCGAGATCTTATGCCCGAGGACAATGCCTTCGCGCACCATGAAATGGCACTTCTCCCAATTCAAGACGAGATTTGCTTCCTCGCACCTAGTGAGTACCTTGCAAAGATTTGACAAACAAGAAGCAAACGAGGCACCATACACAGAAAAATCATCCATAAACACCTCAACCATATCTTCGATTAAATCCGAGAAGATCGACATCATGCACCTTTGAAAGGTTGCTGGTGCATTACAAAGCCCAAATGGCATCCTTCGATAAGCAAAGGTACCATAAGGACATGTAAATGTCGTTTTCTCTTGATCATTAGGGTGAATCGGGATTTGAAAGAATCCCGAGTACCCATCTAGAAAGCAATAATATGGATGGTTTGCTAGTCTTTCAAGCATTTGATCAATAAAGGGTAGAGGGAAATGATCTTTTCTAGTGGCGGAGTTAAGTTCCGGTAATCAATACACACTCTATGGCCGGTTATAGTTCTAGTTGGAATCAATTCATCTTTATCATTTATTATAACCGTTATCCCACCCTTTTTGGGAACCACATGAACCGGTGATACCCATGTACTATCCGAAATGGGATAAATTATCCCCGCATCTAGAAGCTTAAGAATCTCCTTCTTAACCACTTCTTTCAAATTCGGGTTTAACCGTCTTTGATGTTCAATAGAGGTCATGGACTCATCTTCTAGATGGATTCGGTGTGTACATAGAGAAGAGGAAATGCCTTTAATATCACCCAAAGAGTAGCCAATTGCTCTCCGAAATTTCCTCAATTCTCTCAAAAGGGTGGACAACTCATTTTCATCTAAACTCTCATTCACTATGACCGGGTAAGACTCATTTGGACCTAAGAACGCATACCTTAGCCCAATTGGAAGCGGTTTGAGGTCCACCTTTGGGGCCTTGAGCTCGCTCCAATCATCATCATAGCTAGTCTCAGCATCGCTAGCTTCTTGCTCGTCTTCGAGCTCAACATCCAAAGCACTCATGTAGCCAATTTCTAAAGCACTCACATTGTGTTAGACACCATCTTTGACAAATCCTTTGTGCTCTAGCTCCAAAAACGAATTTTCTCCAACAAGCGCTTTGTGTGAATTTAGCAACTTCATGTACCCAACACTCTCCTCATGAAGATACCCATTCTCTCCATGCTCCTTTTTCAAGGCAATTTGGAGATGATCCTCCAAGTTCAACTCCTCTAGAAGCTCATCCGCTAACTCCTCCATAGCTTCAATGTAGAAGACTTGACCATCTATAGTGGGCTTCTTCATCATCTCATTGATGTCAAATTTAAGCACATCGTCTGTGCCCAAATGAAGATCAATCTTCCCTTTTCGCACATCTATGATAGCTCCGGCGGTGGCTAAGAATGGCCTTCCAAAGATGAGAGGATCTTTGGGTTCTTCATCCATCTCAAGAACAACAAAATCGGTGGGTACCTCAAAGTCTCCAATTTGTACCGGTAAATCTTCAAGCATCCCTCTTGGGTGTCGCACCGACCTATCCGCTAGCACGAGAGAGATTCTACAAGTTTTATAGACGGTGAAGCCAAGACGTTTTGCCACCGAGAAAGGCATCAAACTCACGCTTGCTCCAAGATCACACAAGCAATGTTTGAACGCTAGTGGTCCAAGAACACAAGGAAGAGTAAAGCTTCCGGGATCTCCCAACTTCTTGGGTATAACTTTCTTTTGAATTATGGCGCTACACTCATGTGAAAGAACAACCATTCCTTCTAAATCCTTGGTTCTATCCTTGATTGCGTGTTTGAGAAACTTGTTGTATTGTGGGACTAACAAGAAAGCATCAACCAAGGGCATAGTCACTTGGACCTTGTCCATTTGCTCATCAAAAATCGCCCTATATTTTTCCATGAGTTGCTTTTTGAACCGGCCCGGGAAAGGAAGCTTTGGCTCATAAGGTGGCGGGACAAAGATAGTCTTCTTCTTTGTAGGTGTTCCCGCGGGTTTGTCTTCTACAATCCTTGTTTCCTTAGCTTTACCCGAAACAACATCTTCTTCACCCACGTCCTCTTTATTCTCAATGACCACCTCCCCACTTTGGTTCTCAATGTCCTCATTGAGATTAGATGGTAACTCTCGTGAAGGAAGTTCGGTTCCACTACGCAATGTGATAGCGTTGCAAAACTCCTTTGGATTAGCTTCGGGCTTTCCCGGTAAAGTGCTTTGTGGCCTTGATGAAGATGAAGAACCTTTGCCCTCCATTTTGTTGAACCTAGACGACAATGCCTCAAATTTGGAGTTGAGGTCATTGTACGAACAGTCCACCTTGTTGTGGATTTCCGCCATTTTCTTACTCAAATCCATGGCTCCTTGAGCTTGGCCTTGTAAGAGTTGTTGAAGCATGTTCTTCATCTCGTTGTCTTGAGGCGTTGTGTTGCTTGCTTGTCCTTGTTGCACAAAACCTGGTGGTGTAGATTGTTGCTTTGGTTGAAACCCACCGTGGTTTCCTTGAAAGTTGTTCCTTTGGACAAATGGTCGTTGTTGGTTGGAAGGGACAAAGTTCTTTTGTTGAAAGCCTTGACCTTGAGTGTTTTGTTGAGGGTACACTTGGTCTTGAGGATTTGCCACATTATTGCTTCTATAGGAAAAATTTGAGTGATTCCTATAGTTGGAGTTGAATCCTCCTTGGTAGCCACCTTGACCACCCACATAATTGACTTCCTCTTTCTTATTATCGCCATCAACTCCCTCGTGATAGTCTTGGTTTTCATCATAATCACCAACATAGTTGACGGTTGATTGTGAAGCTTGGATAAGCTTATCCATCTTGTCGTTTAGAGCTTTGATGTCCCGTCTCGTCTTTTGATCATCAAATTCTCCACTGCCCCTTGAAGATCTATCATAGTCTTCTCCATAATTTCCATCGCTTTGTGCCAAGTTTTCCACCAATTGTAAGCCGTCATCCACTTCTTTTCCCAAAAAATTTCCATTACTTGCGGTATCAAGTAGCATACGGAACTTGGGAAGAACACCGCGGTAAAGAGTGCTAAGGAGAGACTCGTCCGAGAAACCGTGGTGAGGACATTGCATGGTGAATCCTTTGAAGCGTTCCCAAGCTTCACTAAAACTCTCGTTCCCTTTTTGAGTGAAGCTGGAGATCTCATTTCGAAGCCGTGATGTTCTTGTGGTGGAGAAAAACTTTGCAAGAAAGGCCTTCTTGCATTGGTCCCAAGTTTTAATTGAATCTTGTGGAAGATTCTTTTCCCATTGATGTGCCTTGTCTCCAAGCGAGAATGGGAATAGGCGCAACTTGAAACCATCTTCCGAGACTCCATTGATCTTCGTCATTCCACAAATGCGATCGAATTGATCCAAGTGGTCTAATGGGTCCTCCATGGCCAGCCCATGGAACTTGTTGTTTTGCACCATAGAGATAATACCGGATTTGATCTCAAAGTTGTTGTGTTCAACCGGTGGTGGAGCTATCCCTTGGCGGTTAGCATGTGTGTTTGGTGCATCACCGGCTCCAATTGGTCTTGGAGGTCGTGGTGGATGAATTGGAACGCGGTGCACACCAACACCTTGGTGACCAACACCATGAACGGGTGCTTCTTGGTGACCAAGGAGAGGTTCTTGAGCTGCCTCCATACCCAACCTTTCAATGTGTTGAGCACGTCTTCGTTCTTGTCGTTCTCTTGTGTTTGCTCTTTCTAACTCACGGATGTCGTCAACATGTTCAACAAGGTTTGCAGTTCCCCTTGATCGCGTGTTCATGCACCTATATGAGAGGAGGAGAAAACAAGGCGAAAGAGATTAGGTAACAAAGTAAAAATAAAACTTAGTCTCAAGAAGAATTAAAATCCTAATGATTAATGCTAAACCCAAATGGCAACGGCGCCAAATTGATAACGGATATTTTCGTGTTCAAATATCCAAGTGTACTCATGTCATTGTAGCACTTGAAATGTCAATCCATAATGGGTTAAGATTAAAAACTAAGAATACATAAAACTTCTTAATCTAAGCAATTCAAGGAGAGGTTTTCTAGCAACTTAAAAGATATTGAAAGCAAACTATATTTAACCAACGCAAATAAGGTAAACTTAAACGAGAGTGCAATTTACGGTTTAAAGACAGTACTAAAGACGAATCCAAGGGTGAAGTATGCGATTGTTGGTAACTTTAGAGGTTCACAATGATGCCAATATACTCGAGTAATGCTAATCCTTAGGCTACAATCATCAAACAAGACTAACCCAATCCCTTGGAATTAGTCACTTTGAAAACTACCAAATCAAGAACAAATTCCCATTTGTGATTTAATAATTTCCAAGCATTAGAAACAAGATCATTTAGTCAATTAATACCTTAGACAACTATTTCCATATGCTAAGAATGTATAATCCCTTGATTAGTTCATAGGGGAATTTCATCGAACACCTTCCGGGCGTGAAATTCCCTATGATCTAAACCAACTAGATCAAGGTCGATTTAGCATTAAGAACACCAAGCAAGGAAGGATTAATGATAATATAGGCCGTAACATCATTGATTCACACTAAAATTTCCTAAATCTACTTCACCCTAGGATTCTAGAAATCTACTCACAATCCATGTTTATCTCCACAAATCCCATAAATGAAGTATTTAGATTCATGGAAGAAGATAAGAAGATAGATATAAGATAGAATTGAACAAGAACTTGCATAAATCGCTCAAAAATCTCTTACAATCACCCCCTTTCTCTCTGGGGTCGAGTTTTACAAAGTTAAAAACAAGATAAGTGCATCATTAGGTCTCTAATAATTTATACAAAGTTTTGTCGCAAGAGTCACATCGGTGTGCATCTGACCGATGCAGCACACCGATGTGAAGCAGCTGAAATGTCCGGAGGAGCCGCGTCGGTGTGCTGTTGACCGATGCACGACACCGACGTGAGTTAGCCGAGTTGCCCGGCAAGATCGTATTGGTGTACATCACACCGATGTGGCACCCCGAGGATTCTGCTGTCTCTTCTTCTCTACTGGCGTCGGTGTGCATCACACCGATGCAGCACCCCGAAATGACTTCTGTTTTTATCCAAGTGTCATTTCGGTGTGCATCACACCGATGCATCACACCGAAATGGCTTTTGTTTTCCTCTTCCCTTTGTATTTCTCTTCCTTTGGCGATTTTCTTTGCTCTTGATCCACATGTTATCATCTCCAAGCTCCTCAATGCTTCCATAAGCACCTAGAAACACTCTAAACAATGCAAGACTCACTAGGACTTGTTCTAAACTGACTAATGTCTCCAAGTTGATGGAATGTTAAGGAAAAGCTACAAAAATGCATGTAAAGGACATAAAAGCCAAATGAAATGCGCGTTAAAAAGAGTTAAAATATGCAACTATCAGTAGTTCCCAACCTCTCTGCAATAGCCTTCGACATGAGATTCACGCTAGATCCAGAATCGACAAGAGATTCTTTAAAGTCAGCTCTAGAGATAGAGCATGGAACAGAAAATTTCCCAGGGTCTACAATCTTAGACAACTGCTTCATTGGTGCCGGTGTGCTCCTTGCCTTGATGAAGAGTGTCTTAACCTCTTATAGAGTCTCTTTGCAATTTTGGAAGAAATCTAACAGAGGTCGGTCTTCCAAGGCTTCTTCAAACAAGATCTCATGGGGAATCCTCTTCACCAACTTATCAAAACCACTCAGCTTCTCTGTAGGCTTCATGAGGTGTCTGGGTGGCATAGTGTATGGCACCTTAGAAACATATGGTGGTGGGGTGATGGAAGTGTATTTCTTCTCTGCTACAACAGCATGTGTTTCAACCTCATTCTTCAACTCATGCATAGTCTTCATTTCCCCTTGAGCAGTGATTGCATTGCAATGCTCTTTGGGATTTGTCTATACTTTTCCCGGAAGATTTCCTGGCTGTTGCTTGATTGCTTCGGCATTTTGAGCAACTTGAGTATCCAGCTTCTTCACATGAGTGCATACAGCTTCGTACTTGCTGTTGAGATCGTTGTACATGTTATCAACCATGACATTGATCTCCTTAGCAGATTGCTGCTGGTTGAGCAGGAGCTGTTGCATAAGAAGTTTAAGCTCATTCTGAGAGTCGTTCGCAAAGCTTGCAGGGGTTTGGAGTGGGGTAGGTTTTGTTGTCTGGAAGGTGTTGAATGGTTGTTTCTGCTGAAACCCACTTTGGAAATTGTTCACGCCTTGAAAGCCCTGAGAAAAACCTGAGACGCTAGCGTTTTGCACAAAAGTTTTTCCTTGGGGTTGTTGAGCTTGTTGGGGGTAGACTTGATCTTGGGGATTTTCGACATTGGTGCTTCTGTAAGACAGATTCATATGGTTTCGATAATTCTAGTCGAATCCTCTGTTTTGCACATACCCCTGTCCACTAACGAAGTTCACCTCCTGCATCTCATCACTCTCATCTTTAGCTAATCCCCGACAAAAATTTGCATCTCCTGTCTCCTCGCAAGACTGCACACCTCTCTGATTACCCTTAAGCAACAAGTTCACTTTCGCAGTCAGCTCATCAATCTTCTGCGACTCCACACTATTAACACGTTTAGACCTGTCATACTCAGGGCAGCGATTTCTAGAACTTGCATCCAAGTTCTCTATCAACTAGTACGCTCCTTCCTTAGTTTTGGTCATGAAGTCTCCATTGCTCGTAGCATTAATGGCGTATTTGTAGTCTCAATCGACTCCATCGTAGAAGATGCTTAGGATATGCTCATCTGAGTACCCATGATGAGGACACTCTCTGCGGTACTCTCGAAACCTCTCCCAAGCTTCGGAAAAAGACTCTCCAGCGTGCTGCTGGAAAGTAGTGATTTTGTTCCGCAATGAAGCTGTCTTAGACTTGGTATAGAAGTGGTCCAAGAAAGTAGCTCTGCATTCATCCCAAGTAGTCAATGATCCAGCATGGAGCGACTTCAGCCACCTTAGTGCCTTGTCTGCCAAAGAAAAGGGAAAGAGCTTGCACTTGAGGTAATCATCTCCATTCGACTTGGTAGTGCTGCAAATCTCTTCAAAAATTTCGATATGGTCCATCGGATGCTCTGCAGGCAGACCATGGAACATGTGATGCTTCACCAATGCGATCATCTGAGGCTTGATCTCATAATCTTGCCTTGTAATAGCTGGTGGGCGGATGGCAGCTCTGTTCTGGTAGAAGGCATGAGGCGTGTCTGAGTCCCCGATGGCAGGTTGTTGTTGCTGCTGCTGCATTTGCAATTGCAGTTGTTGTAACCGCTGCACTTGTTGTTGTAGCCTCTGAAGTTCAGCAGCTGTAGCGTTTTGTTGGTTGTTGTTTGGATCGTCCATGATGACGGGATTTGACTTTGCTTTTCTGTTCGTTCGTTCGTTCTAACCTTGCTAGCTCTTCGTTGTTGAGCTCGCAAAGGTTTTCGGAGCCCTTGCTACTGGTAACTCTACTCAGCTTTTTGGTTAGTCACCTGAAACACACAAGAAAATAAGATAGAATATGTTAGTAAATGTTAGACTAAATTTCAAATTCAGAATTTAAGGTAACGCTATTGGTCCCCGGCAACGGCGCCAAATTGATTTAAGCGTTTTCACTCAGTCGATTAATACTAAAGTTCACACTACTGCAATCATAACGGTTGTCAATGCAGTATTTTAGGATCGAATCCACAGAGACCAAAGGTACACTACAATTCTCACAATTACGAAATTAAGCTAAGACAAGAATATGGTTGGTTTTGGGAAAGTAACGAAAGCAATTAAAACGATGTAAATTCAATTTGGGAAAAGCGTTAGGTCAAGGGTTTATTCTCAGGAATCCAGAGATCACGAATCAGACAACTATTCAGGGAATAATTAAACACAAGTTTCAAACTCAAACATAAATATTAACCAATCCACTTCCGTGCTCATGGTTACTAAACCTAGCATCCTAATCCACTTCTGTGCTCATAGAATTCAAGATCAGCCTTAACGAGCAGGTTCAATATGTTCACGAATCACCTTAATACACTTCCGCGCTCATAAGACAATTCGTTCGCTTATGTTCTTTCTAGCAACCTAATACATTTCTGCGCTCTTAGATTAAGCCCTAGTTCATAAACCTAGCGGTCAGCTCAAGCCTAAGCATTAAACACAACAATAAGCGAAAACCACAAAAGATAAATCCCTATTTGTGTCTAATTCAATGATTCATGGATCCCCTTGAAACCCTAAACCTAACTAATGGACTACTCAGATATGGAAGCAGAGAACAATCAAATAGATGAAGAAGACATAGTGTAGATTAAGAGAGAAAGGGTTTAGAATTCTTCTCGATGGATACAAAGATTCTTCTCCAAAGCTTACAAAATCCAAAAGCAAAAAGTCTGAATAGAACCAAGAGTAGGATCAAACGGTATCAAGCGGTGCCGTCAAAGAGGCTAAAAAATAGAGTATATATAGGTCTAGGTCGAAATAGGTCAAAATAGGGAGTTTCCAGGGCAAAACAGGAAAAACAGAAATTTCATTTTTCTTCTCGTCGGCCTGCATCGATCGATTGCCGATTCTCTGGACGCCTTGCATCGATCGATGCTGAACTCTCGGGTAAGGGGTGCATCGACCGGTTACATTCTGCATCGGCCGATTTTGTTATTTTCTTCATGGTTTCGTGCGTTTTTTCCCTCGTAACTCTAATTTCTTCCTTGGACGCCATTTTACCTGAGATAACTGAATAAAGGACTAAAAGATTCTAAAAACAAGCTTTGACTCGATAAAACATTTAAAAGAGACATCGAAACATACATTAGAAAACGGTAAAAACCAAGTATATCAAGTAACCACCTCTTCCATGATTCTGTTTAAAGCGTCCTCTTCCTCTCTGATTTTGACCGTAGTAGTTGGAGCTGGATTGTTGAGTTTGGAAGGCTACATGAGGTGTGACAGTGGTTTCCTAATACGACTGGAGTTTAGAGTCGAAACCTTGGACCTCGGAGAAGACATCGTTGAAGGTTGGAGGTGGAAGCTTTGTTAGAGAACTCTGAATGACAATGGTAATTGGATCGTATTCTCTACCGAGACCGTTGAGGAACCCAAAGATTTTCATTGATTCATCAATGGGTTTGCCGATGGAGCTAAGAGAGTCGCATATAGCTTTGAAGTCTCGACAGTAGACTGCAAAAGTCTTATCCTTTTTGTTGAGAAGCTGCAGGTTGCGGCGAAGAGAGAACTCCCTAGCGACGGAGCTTTTGTTGAAGTTTTCTGCCAGAGAGACCCATATATCTCGTGAGGTGAGGAGATTGTGAACTAAACCAAGCACTTCTTCAGACAATGTGCCAAATAGCCACGAGCGGACAAGCTGATCTATGCAGAACCAGTTCTCGTACTGCAGATTGGGTTCTTCTGATTTGATGTTGTTGTTGACGACGGTTCTTGTGGCTGCCGAAGGCGTGACACCTCCATTGACGAAACCGATGAGCTTTTGACTTGACAGGAGAGACTCAAACTGGGTCTTCCATAGCAAATAGTTGATGTCGTTGAGTTTCAAGGTGACAGAGCTTAGAACATGAACGTTAATGGGAAACGGATAGGGATTTAGTGGATCAGCCATTGAAGCACTTGTTAGGGTTTACAATGGCTCTGATACCATGTGAAAGAGAGGAAACGAAAATACTTTTCTGAATTTTATTACTTTACAAGATGAGCTTACAATAGCATATATAGAGTTCTTGGAACAATCCAGAACATTGGTCATCGTTATCTAAAACTATACAGCAATTAGTCGTTGGAGACAGATTGGAGAGTATCAAATTTGTTATACATGAGGATTGTCTTCTTCTTCTTTGTAAGGTCTTTTGCAGGTACACAGGATTTGAGCTTGAGGGAATTTGTCTTGTTCGGCTGAGTCATAGTGGGCTTCACGACTGGGCCTATTTTCTTCTCTTGGGCTATCGAATTTGTTACTTCAATTGGGCCCATCTTCTGTAACTTTGTTTGGTCACTCACAATTTGGAGGCACAAATTGATGGAAGATTTCAACGTATGGAAGAATCTCGAGGACAATTACTGGATGTGGTGCACTCACGACAAAACTCAAAACCAACGTATGACGATGCACTTGCCGTGTTAGAATCATTACCTATCGAACCAATGAATACATTTTGGTGGAAGGCAAACAAGTTGTTAATGAACGATGAAGATATTCGTGATGGGTACGGAGTGATGAAAGTGAAATTCGGCATTTGGAGAGGTTAGCCGGCATGGAATCTTTGTGATCTTATCAACTTAAAGTAACGAGCAGCACTAGCGGAAGTGGTCATGTGGTTTTGTTGGTGGAGGATCTGTTGGGGGGGGGGGGGGGGGGGGGGGNNNGGGGGGGGGGGGGGGGGGGGGGGGGATGGATTTGTTGGTGTATGGCTAGTTGGTGATCAAGTGTTTGGTTTTACCACATGAGATATCAATAACTATGAAAATCATAATGTTTTGCCTATTGGCGGGATTTAGTTCGCAAACTTCTCCAAAATATTCGCTTAACTTTGGGATGTTTGGTTCAGGGGCACATGATACTAGTTTTTCCTCTTTATTTGGCATTGACACTCCTAGATCCGGAGGATCAACTTCTGGCAATGTTCCAGAAATGATTATTTTTTTTAACAGGATTAGGGATAATGATGGAAACAAATAGTGATGGTTTGTGTTACAAATTCAACTTAAAATTAAGTTTCTTTGGTTATGTAAATTTATTGGTGAATTAATAAATGTTTATAAATTTCTAACTCAACTCTATATGAATTACCTGAAACTTCGAATTGCTGAGTTACGTTCATGTGGAATCGAAAATCTTGGTGACGAAGAGATTGCACAGTTGATGTTACTAGAAGAAGAAGATGATGTGCACACATGTATATCTCCTATGTTGCAATATTATATGAGATATTTTAAAATCAACCTAGAAGTACAGACCCGGGAAACGGATGGCTTATTATAGGAGATCAAATCTCATGTCAAACACTTATTCGGATGAGTCTGCATGCATTCACACGGTTATGTGGAATACTACATGAGCAATATGGCTTGGAAAACTCAAGACACGTAAGCACCGATGAGAGTGTCGCAATATTTCTAATCATTTGTGCCCAAAATGATACGCACGTGATATTGCATTAAGGTTTGGCCATGCACAAGAGACTGTTTGCCGAAAGTTTCATGATGTAAGCAATGGAATGAATGGTTGTAGACTATATACACCCACGAACAGTCGAAGAACTTGCAGCTATCTCAAACTGTTTGGAAGGACATACACAATATTGGCCTTATTTTAGTGGATTTGCTGGTGCACTTGATGGAACGCATGTACCGGTTATGGTGACACCGGGTCGAGAAGGCCTCTTCTTTATTAACCGAAAAGGGATTGTGAGCCGTAATGTTTTGGCCATATGCGATGTTGACATGCTTTTCACATATTGTTTTGTCAGGATAGCAGAATCTACCCATGATGCTCGAGATGTCCAATGTTTCCGGTACCTCCAGAGAGTAAGTATTATCTTGTAGATTCGAGATATGCTAATAGACGCGGATATTTAGCTCCATATCGCAAGGAACATAGGGAATGCACAAGATATCATCTCCACGAGTTTTCAAATGGTGGACCACTTCGAATTTGCAAAAAAAAATGTATAATAGGTGGCATGCATCCTTACGTTCTATTAGCAAATAAGATTTGGCGTTTGGAAGACAAAATGAAGGGTGCTTAATGAACTTCCTTGGTCTGACATTGCCATATAAAGAAGTGTTATATTCGCTACAATAGACCTACATAATTTTATTCGTCAACACAATGACAACATTGATATTGAAGATGATGTTGTACAAACACAACATATTGAGAATGGTGAGCAAAAAGAAAATGATGGTCTTAGAGTTGAAGAAGAATCAGAACCAAGAATGTATACGCGGATTGTTTGTGATCAGATTGTTGAACAGATATGGTCAGTTAATCGACGTGGATCTCGACGTCGTCGTTAGAATGTGTATTTAAAGTTTTATTTATTTATCATAAAAAATTGGTGTGAGTAATTGAGAGTTTGCCAAAATAGAAATTTTTGGAGGAAAAACCAATTATGCTAGTTTTTGTTTTTTGTTTTTACTCTCTTACCTATTCACTCTCTCCTCTTTTCTCTCAATTACTCTAAAGTTCACCAATCACACCATATATTGTTAAAGCAATTTTTGGTAGGCAGCCAAAAAAATCTGGCCAAGACACGCATGACATATCCTCATCTATCAAATTTGAGATGGAACAGTGTAATCGCAAAATCGAAGATAGACAAATTTCCGTTGGAAAACTCTATTTCTGACGTTAAGATTTGGGTCCTTAAAAGTATGTGAAATCCAAAAACTAAAAAAATCTTTAACTCGAGAACGGTTTCACATCTATCAATTGTCTCTATTATTGATACATCGACATGGTTCTTGCCTATAGCACATTGCCAATAAACTGTTCTAGAGCGAGCAATATCCACACACTCCCACATAAGGCCAAACTTAAAGACCTATTGGTCGAAAGTCGAACGCTTCCAAGAGTGGGCACATATCTCAATCTCAAATAACTTTGAAAGAGAAGGATCTCCATCAATGAAAAGAATGTAGTATGAACGGATGTGCTGTAACTAGGATTCCACCCAGTTACAATAGAAAGTAAGATCAAGAATGGTTCGAGGAAAATTGAAACAAAATTTCAAATATAAGAAGTATACTGAATCAAACAATTCGAGGAAACAATTTCTCTCTTTTAACTAGTTTCTCAAACCTTGCTTGCAATCTTGGTAGACGTGTAAGCATCATAAGTGATGCAGTGCATCTGCTATCGTTTAAAGCTTTTTTGGTCAAACATATATTGGGCTTTCGTGTTTGACAAGTTATGTTTTGTCGGGCTTTCTTTTCCTTTTACTACTTTCATTAGGGTTTTCATTGGTGTTAGAGTCTTATCACCTCGATTATAAATAGGGCTAGTTTGAGTCTTTGTCGTCCATCTTTGAACATTGAAAAATTAATAAAAAAAAACAAAAAGACAAAACTCAAGTTTCTCATAGAACTTTCGTGTGCAAAGCCCTAAGAGGAGGACTCTCGACCATTGTCTTAGCCACCAACGACGTCTAAGCCAAGATCCGAGTTGTTCTTCAAGCTCTCGACTAGTTTCGAAGCATAACTTGTTACTTAAGCTTCCGCAACTCTATTAGTTGGTATCAGAATCAGAACGTTCCTGATAATTGGTGATTTGCGACGATGCTGCCGAAGAAAACCAATCTCGGAGGTAACAACAACGGCCAAGGGGCTGTGCCGTCAGTGGAGTGGGCCAAGCTTCGTAATACGCTCCTCGCGATGCAGGAGAATATGCAGGCTATGATTCATGCCTCGATTCATGGGTTGGGAGAAGTGTTGGTTACTCGCTTGGGTGAGCGACTTTAACCACGCGAGAACAATCAAAACCCTTTTGCCGAGGGTGAAGAGGAAGACGACGTTGAAGAAAATGAATATCATCAGCGTGTTCACCGCTACAACAATGTTGCCAATCGTGTTGATGACCGTTGGGAAGCAGGCTTCAAAGTCGAGATTCCATAATTCAAAGGAAGAGTGTGCGGTGATGAACTTGTTGACTGGATCGTAACCGTGGAAGAGGTTCTCGAGTTCAAACGAGTTCCAGACGTTTGCAAAGTTCATTTGGTGGCGATGCGATTTCGAGGACATGATGCGTCTTGGTGGAAACAACTCAAATCGACATGAACACATACGGGGAAAGAACCGATTCAATCATGGGAGAAGTTGAAGAAACACTTGCGTAAAACCTTTTTACCTCATAATTATGATCGGACGATGTACAATCGTTTACAGAACTTGAAGCAAGGGAGTCACACAGTGGATGAGTATTTAGAGGAATTCTCGATCTTGTTGACTCGCAATGTGCTTTATGACAGCGAACCCCGGCTCGTGTCACGCTTCATATGTGGTTTACGTGCTCAGATTCAGACTGCTATGGAACAATTTGACCCAACAACTATGTCAGAGGCACATTACAGAGCTGCTACTTTTGAGCAACAACATCGAGTCTCGAATTGGGGCTCTTTTACTTCTCGTCTTCGTGTCTCGGACCAAGCTGCAAATCCGAGTAGTGTTTTCTTACAGAACTTGGGGACACGGCTGGCCAAACAGTGCGAGTAGGTATTCCAAATGAAGATCAAAATCTTTGTCGTTCCCCTCGACCAATGCCTTGAAGTGTCACTTGTGGCGAGTCGGGACATCGACAAACGGCATGCCCGAACCAGAATTGTCGTGAATTGTTTGTGGAAGATGCTCAGTTGGAGGATGATACCGTGTACGATTCGGAGAAGGAATAAAACGAGCTGGAACACGTACAGTCGACTCCAGGCGACAAAGGTGTTGTGTTGGTCTCACGGCATGCTTGTTTGGCTCTTCTGCATCAAGACAATCAGTGGTTGCGCACTAATATTTTCCGATCAACGTGCACAATTAAAAGGCGCATTTGCACTTTTATTATCGACTTGGGGAGTAGTTGTAATATTATCTCCGATGAGGCAGTTCTCAAACTTGTCAAATGAGGAGCACCCATCACCTTGTTCACTTACATGGTTTCAAGAGGGAGTTGTTGTGCATGTGACACACCGAGCGCTTGTTCCCTTCTACATTGGACTTTACTACAAGGACCGTACTTATTGTGATATTGTGGCAATGGATGTGAGTCACTTGATACTTGGAAGACCTTGAGAATTTGACCCCAAAATCATAAATGATGGAGCTTAGAACACATATCGATTTATTTGGGAAACACATCAAACTTTGCTCTTGCCGACTCCATAGACGCCTCGCTCGCTTCCACCTTCTCCCGAGGTTGTTCATCGACATACTTCTCTAGGAGGAGTTAAATGGAGCGCTCCTCTCCTATGTTTGTCCACAACTTTTGAAAAAGAATTCCAGTTGGAAGGAGTCGCATTTGATGTATTATCTACGCAGCCTTGTACGTTGCCGAAACAAGGGTCATCGGCCTTTGATTCGGTGTTACATGAATTCCATGACGTTTTTCCTGACGACTTACCAGCTGGTCTCCCACCAGTGCGTGACATTCATCATCACATCGACCTCTCCCATCAGCTCGACATTACCCAACCGTCCCCATTATCTCATGACCCCAGGAGAACACGAAGAACTTCATCGTCAGGTGGAAGAGCTTCTATAAAAGGGTTACATTCGTGAGAAATTAAGCCCTTGCGTGGTTCCAGCTTTGCTCATTCCTAAGAAAGATGGCACATAGAGGATGTCCGTGGACAGTAGAGCAATAAACAAGATCACCACTCGTTACCGTTTTCATATCCCTCGGGTTGATGACATGTTGGATCAGATTGGCCAAGCCACCATTTTCTCCAAAATTGATTTTAAAAGTGGGTATCATCGGATTCATATTCGACGATGAGATGAATGGAAAACGACTTTTAAGACGCGCGAAGGATTATTTGAGTGGCTAGTGATCATGCCTTTTGGTCTCTTAAATGCACCCAACATGTTTATGCGAATTATGAATCAAGCCTTGCCCCCGTTTATAGGCAAATTTGTGGTGGTGTACTTTGACGATATACTCATCTTTAGTGCATCCGTGGTTGACCATAGCAGACATTTGTTTGACGTGCTGCAAGTCTTACGCTCGGAGAAGTTGTTCGCCGCGAAGCACAAGTGTGAATTTGGTGTATCTGAAATTCTATATGTCATCTCCGACAAGGGTTTATCTGTGGATCAGTCAAAGATTGAAGCTTTAAGATCATGGTCGACCCCTCGTACCAAGCTTTCATGGCTTGGGTTTTTTTTTTGTCAATCATTTTAGCACTATAATGGCTCTTATTATGAGTTGCATGAAAGAAGGTAAGTTTGAATGGAGACCAGCGGCGACTTCAACCTTCGAACTCATCAAGGTTAAGTTAACGACTGCACCTGTCTTGGTTTTACCAGATTTCACAATCACCTTTGAGCTGTATAGCGAGGCCTCCAAGCTGGGTATATATATGGGCGGTGTTGAGCCAATTGGGTCGCCATGTGGCCTACTATAGTGAGAAGCTCGCCGGGCTACGTGTACAGTACCTACGACGTCGAGTTTTATGCGATTGTGCAGGCTATCAAACACTGGTGCCATGATGTGCGTCAAGTTTTAATCTTAATTTACTATACCCCAAATCCAAAGCAATGTTGTTGAGTACTCTAGGGTCAAACCACAAGGAGGACTTATGGGATCTAGAATACAAGAAACCTATTAGTTTAGTTCTAATGATGAGAATATGGTTGTCTTAATACTAATGATTGGAATGTAAAGCAATATGATGCAAGATAAGTAAGCAAATAAATGACTAACAAAGATTGAAAACTTATGAAATGGAATATGGGTTTTCGGCTAAAGTCATTGACTTTGGGTGACTAATAGTTGGTTAATGGTGCTAACAAATCTTAAACAAGCTTAATCCAAAGCATAAGTTCACTTAAATGGACTAATCTATTCTCATAGCCTTAATTCCTTCACTAATCACTTAACTAATCAATCCCTCGATAGAGCTTTGTGAACTTAAGAACAAGAACCTATCTAACTACAAATCACCCTAGGCATGCAACCCTCGTTGGACTAAGTATGAAATGCATAGTTAGGGTTGAGCTAGACATTTCATCAAGCGCCTTTAGTGCATGAAATGTCAACAAGGCTAGACCTAGATTAGCTACTTCTAAACCTAGTATTAATACTTCCTAACCATTTGGATATGTAAATCTATGCACTTAACACCATTAGCCCAACTCCTAATCAACCTAATCTACTTAGCCCAAAGGCCCATAAGAAGACTAATCACTATTAATTGAAGAAAACAAAGTAAATGCATTAAGAGAAGACATAATGATAAGAAGAAATATATTAAACAAAGAAACTTTACTAAATCATAAAAGAGGTAAAAGGGGTTCAAGATCCAAGAAGATCTAAAACTCTAGAGAGAAAAGAGGAATGAGGTTATGAGTAGCTTAAAACTTAAATCAAGAAGTGATCTCAAAACTATTTATAGAGTTGCAAATTTAGACCGGCGACCCCGGATAAACCGGGTCAGGTCGAAAATAAAACAAAAGATGCTCATTGCATCGGTAGTGTGTGGCGGTCAGGCGATCGCCATGTTGGTCACCCGAGCTTGGATGTCTTCTTTCTTCATCATCTGGCTCAGGGAATCGGTTGGTTTCGGCGGTGAATAACCGGTGTGAACGTCTCTAGATCGTTGATCTTAAGCTCGCATGTTGACTCGTCTCATCGGTCGCTCCCATCGACATCTGGACCGCTGTCCCTTGCACCAGTAAGTTCGGCTTCTCCTTGGCTCTTCACGTCAGCTCTTTGCATCGGTCCAGCAACCGATGCAAATGTTCCTCGAGACTTGGTCTGGAATTTCACTCATTTGCTCGTTATGGCGCCTTTTTGCATCGGTCTAGCTCGCTCCTCATCTCCATGCTCCTCTCGCTCTAAGAGTACCTAAAAATGATCAAAATGCAAGTGCAAATGCAATATATACATTCTAGGACTCTAATATCCAAGATTAGAGAAATCTAGACTAAAATGCATGGATGATGATGAAATGAATGCAAAGATGGATGGAAACTAGGAAGAAAACTAAGTGGAAATGATGCAAAACACAAACACACATCACACCACTATCTGGTTCAACAAGAATTCATCCTTTTTACAGATAATGATGCTTTGCGCCACTTGGATAGTCAAGCCAAAGTCTCAGCTCGTTATCTAACGTGGATCGCGTACCTACAGCAGTTTACTTTCTCTATACGCCATCAATCGGGTACTTACAGCTCGCCCTGGGCATTCGGGTATTCGGATCGGTTCCGGGTATTTCGGTTCTCAAGGTTTTGGAACCAAACATGTACCGAATTGATTTTGGTTCGGTTCCGGTTCTGTTCCGGTTCGGTACCTATCGGTTACGGGTCGGTTCGGGTATTAAAATTAAGAACCGTAAAATACCCAAAAAATTTCGGTTCTCAAACGGTTCGGGTATTATGTACCCGAAATCACTTAAAAAGAACCGAAATGCCAAAAAAAAACAAAATCTGACTTAGTATTCGAAATGCACAAACCAAAAACATAAACAAACAAGTTTGTAATCCATAAAACTAGTTTCACAAGATTCAAAGCAAAAGTATAACATGAAAACATGAAGCTAAGGTTAAACAGTTTCTACAAAGTAATAGAAATGCATACAAAAAAAGATGCTTCATGATCGGTTGTCGGATGTAACTTGTGACTTTGTGAGCCTTTTCACCTGAATCTGCAACAAAAAAGAGAAAGCAGTAAAGAGTAAGAACATTATATCGCAACAACATAAAGCTTTAGTCATTACTCATTAGACTCATTACCAAAGAATAAGTTAGCACTCATAAGATGGAATGATGATTGGAAATTTGTTTTAAGATTTAACAATGTAAGTCTTGGATATTCATATCTCCAAACTCTGCAAAGTGTAAGAAGAATTGAATGATAAGAAGAATGTTCTCAGATTTAACAAAAACATTAAACCGAATAGACAACTTACCTCTCTGAAGATCATCATGGTCTTCAATCTCATCAAGAAGTTGTTCAACGGTAATAGTTCATCTACCATCGATACGTATTTCAAACTTCAACCATTGCTCTGTGCACATCAACACTTCTAAAGTGTAGTGTGTCAAGCAACTCCGAAATGGGTCCAAGATACGACCACTTGTACTAAAAGCAGACTCAGATGCAACTGATGAAACTTGCATTGCTAGAACATCCCTAGCCACTTGTGATAGAACCGGAAACTTTTGGGTATTCACCTTCCACCACGAGAGAACATCATACTCGGTTCCTTGAAAAATATGTGGATTCTCCACATTCTCGGACAAGTACAACTCCAGCTCGGTGGTTACTTCCTGAAATCTTGATTCTTGTACCAGCTCCTTGTAAACTACATCCATTCTTTCATAACGAGTACGACCAGCCAAGTCCATTCTACGGTTTCTAGGTCTAACTACTTCTCGAGCTTGAGGTTGAGAAGATGATCCACTTGCTTGTGTCGGATCAGAAGAACCAGAAGTAGATGCAACAGTTGAAGATCTATTCGGAGAGCTACCAAACCTAGGACTATACTCTTCAAATAGCCTCTTCAAAATATCCATGACTGAATCGTGCATTTCAATAGCAGTATGATTATATGGTCCATATAACTTCTCGAAACAAAGCTTAGCAAATTTCATTTTGTTCTCGGGTCAAAAACACTAGCTACTATCAACATCCTATTCATTTCTGTTTCAAATCCAAATGGATCCCAATACTTGCCTAACTTAGATATCATAGCAGCAGCTTTCTTCTTCAACTCTACATCAGGATCTAAACTTAATAAGGTGAGGTTTCTTTCTATGGTTACTATTTCATTGTAGCATTTATGTGCACGAGGTGAATTAGTAGCAGAGAGAACTAAAATCGAATTATAAAAGATAATGAGGAAGCTAAGTAACCTGTCAACTTGGTCTCAATCTTCTTGGACAGGTGGTCCAATCCTCTTCATCCCATCTACTCTTTCTCTGAATTACTCGCCATACAAGTTGTCCTCAGCCACCATCTTCTCAAACGCCAGCCTGAAGTCCATAGCTCTATTCAACATCAGATATGTTGAATTCCATCTGGTTTTGCAATCCAGAGACAAACTACCCCTTGTCATCTTCCCTGTGTCAACACGAAGCTCGAATGATATCAACCGTGGTGTAGAAGACCTCACATATTGCACTCCATTCCGAATGGCAGAAACGTTGTTGTCAACATCGTGCAATCCATCCTTCACAATCAGATTGAGAATGTGAGTAGCACACCGCACATGTAAATACTCACCACCAAGCACTAGTGAATGTTCTCCAACTAGGCTGAATCCTTGTTTAAATCTTCTCAGAGCAGAGGAGTTCGCAGTTGCATTATCCACTGTGATGCAAAAGACCTTCTTGATGTCTCATTCAGCTAAACAATCTAGAAGTACAGCTGATATAGTAGATCCCTTGTGATCAGAAATGTGCTTGAACCCGATGATCAGCTTCTTCCACTGCCAATTACTGTCAATGAAGTGTGCAGTGATTACCATGTAGCTAGCATTGGTGGTGGGAGCTGTCCATATATCAGTTGTCAAGGACATCCTCTGCTTATTGGCGCCAAGGACCTTCTTCATCAGGGTCTTCCTTCTCACAAACATCTCCACAATGTCCCTGGTTGCTGTTCTCCGAGAGACTGGCTTGGGAAGCTTGACTCTGCTGCAGAAATGCCTCCAAGCCAAACTCTCTATAAAAGACAAATTCAACTCACCTAAAACTAACATCTCATTTGTAGCTTCCCTGACCACAGCTTCAGAAACTTTACACAGCTTCAGACCATCATCACCTTCTGCATTTAGCTGTTGTTGATCCGGTCCCTTGGCTGCCACCCACGCAAGATGCTGCTTACAGAAGTCAAGATGCTTCTTCAGATTGGAGGTGTCGGATGATGTTACACAACCCATTGTCTTCCCACAGTAATGACAGTTGCACTTGTCATAGTTAACCTTTGTTCTTGTGAAGTGATCCCACACAAGGGATCTGGTCTTTTTCCTTCCCTTCACACTACCATTCCGTTTCCCTTTCCCTTTACTAGCAGTAGCAGAAGTAGGCGTCTCAACTGTATCATCTGTTTCCTCTAGCTCATCATTCATATCAATATCTGGTTCTTCATTCATGTTTGGTTGATCTTGATTAGAATCCATCTGCAACATATTAAGTTAAGAAAATAATAAGTTAGTAATCTAAGTTAACTTAGGATCAAGTTTATGCATAATATAATGATACCACACACTCACTCATAACTCAGAAGTCGATTACATATATAAACCAAATCGATTTCATATATAAACATAACCAAAACTTCAATCCTATTTCCGAATTAAAAACTTAAATCCTATTTCCGAGTTCTTCTAGAGTAAACACATAATAAACAAAGAGAAAATGAACTCAATTTCATATGTAAACAACGAAAAACACAAATCCCCAAATCGATTTCATATATGAAAAAACCCTACAACTATTTCCGACTCAAAATACTCGATGATTCGTGGTAAAAATGACAAGAACATAAAGGAAATGAAGTCAATTTTGTATTTAAACAATCAGAAACTAAAATCCCCAAATCGATTTCATTTATTAAAAACCCTAAATTCCCAAATTGATTTCAAATTACTCAAAAGACTCGATGATTCGTGGTAAAAATGACAAGAACATAAAGGAAATGAAGTCAATTTTGTATTTAAACAATCAAAAACTAAAATCCCCAAATCGATTTCATTTATTAAAAACCCTAAATTCACAAATCGATTTCTAATTAGTTATGACACTCGATAATTCGTAGTAAAAACGAAAAACAAAAAGGAAATGAAATCGATTTCGTATTCAAACCGAAGAAAACAAGTAAACAAGAAACCCTAATCTTCTTTTCCAATTTGAAAGTATTAAGAGATGGAGATAGATGAGAAGGAGATGGAGCAGAAGCGTACATGTGATTTGTTTCTCGACATCGTGGACGGTGCAGCCGGCGAAGACACGCGACGGCTCTGGGAGGTTTGAGATTCCAGATTTTTTTTTTAATGTGAAAGACCTAAGAAGAGAAAGAAAGAGATTAAGAGAAGTTTAAGAGTTTGGTCGAGAGAGAGAGAGAGTGAAATAGGTTGTATACGTGTGTATAGTTTAGGGTATATGTCTTTTTTTCTACTTTTGTTTTGTGTGTATTTGTATTTATGTATTTTATGTATATGTATATAATATAGATTATATATATAATATAATTATATACAATTTAATTTCGGGTATTCGGTTCGGTATTTCGGTTCTCGGGTAATACCCGGATCCGAACCGATACCCGTGGATCCTAAAAAAAATATCCAATGGGTATTATGCCAATAACCGAAACCGAACCGAACCGGAAATTTCGGGTCGGTTCCGGTTCGGTATTTCGGTACCGGTTTTTATGCCCAGGCTGACTTACAGCAGTTTACTTTCTCTATACGCCATTAATCGAGCAAGACGAACCATGTAGCTGATGCACTTAGTAGGCGCCATTGCCTCCTCACGACAATGCACACATATGTGACTTGTTTTGCGTCTTTTGTCGATCTATATGCTTCGAAACAATATTTTTCACGTTTTTACAACGACGCAGAACAAGGTTTGTCAGCTGAATTCACGATTCAAGATGGGTTTCTCTTCAAAGGTCTCCATTTATGTGTCCCCGAGTGCAGCCTTCGCCATCAGATAATTCGTGAACTGCATAATGAAGGTCACGTGGGTTGTGATCGAACGTTACTACTCGTCACTGCTTCGTATTACTGGCCTTCTTTGCAAAGAGACGTGGAACGATTTGTCGAGCGTTGTCGCGTTTGTCAGCTTGCTAAAGGGAAAGCGACTAACACCGGTTTGTATTCATCTCTTTCTATTCCGACACAGCCATGGACTGATGTTAGTATGGACTTTGTGCTTGGTCTTCCGCGAACACAAAAGGGTCACGATTCGATTTTCATAGTCGTGGATCGATTTTCTAAGATGGCACACTTTGTGGCTTGCAAGAAGACGATGGATGCAGTAAATGTGGCCGTCTTATACTTCTGAGAGATCTATCGCTTGCATGGCCTCCCTTGTTCCATTATCTCCGATCGTGATACTCGTTTCCTTAGCCATTTTTGGCGCTTATTGTGGAAACTTTTGGGCACTCGTCTTGACATGAGTACCGCTTACCATCCACAGAACGATGGCCATACAAAAGTGACAAACCGGGCGCTTGGTAATATGTTGTGTTGCTTAGTTTGAGATAACATTAAAAGCTGGGATATTAAGCTCTATTAGGCTGAATTCGCGCCACAACCACGCCTCCAATCGCAGCTTGGGATTTTGTCCATTTCGCGTGGTGTATGGCCTTGTGCCTCGTTGTCCTCTCGACCTCTCCACTTCACCTAATCGCACTCGTTTACATGGGAAAAATGTTGACTTTGTTGAGGAATTGCAACAAGTCCATCAACAAGCGAAAGTCAATTTAGAAGGGACCGTGGAGAAATATAAAGCCGCAGCTGATGTGAAGTGTCGTGAGGTCATTTTCGAGCCAGGGGATCTAGTTTGGGTGGTCGTGACGAAAGACTGTCTTCCCGCTCATGAGTATAACAAGCTGAAGAGTCGCAAGTTAGGACCAATTGAGGTACTGGAATGTATTAAACCTAATGCGTATCATTTGCATTTGCCGCCTCACATTCGTACCTCTAATGTGTTTAATGTCAAGCACTTATCTCCTTATAGAGGAGACAATGACGACGTCAACAGCAGCGCGGATATACCTTCAGATTCGTGGGCGAATCTTCTCCAACCCGAAGGGACCTTATGCATCGCATCTTCTATCGTTTAAGGCTTTTGTTAAACACATATCGGGCTTTCGTGTTTGACAAGTTATGTTTTGTTGGGCTTTCTTTTCCTTTTACCACTTTCATTAGGGTTTTTGTTGATGTTAGAATCTTGTCGCCTCTATTATAAATAGGGCTAGTTTGAGTCTTTGTCGTTCATCTTTGAATTTTGAAAAATCAATAAAAACAACCAAAAAGAGGAAACTCAAGTTTCCCATAGAGCTTTCGTGTGCAAAGCCCTGAGAGGAGGACTCTCAACCATTGTCTTAGCCGCCAACGACGTTTAAGCCAAGATCCGAGTTGTTCTTCGAGCTCTCGACGAGTTTCGAAGCATAACTTGTTACTTAAGCTTCCGCAGCTCTATCAAGAAGGCCGTTCACCTCCACCATAAATAATTTTTTGCGATCTTGCTTGCGATTTTGGTAGTCGTCGGTATTAATTAACATCAGAAATGGGATGATATAGAAACCAAAGTATCCAGAGATTCCATGTATCTGTAGGAAAACGTGAGGGCCAAGGATAATTGGATAAATAGCATCACAAAGTAGGAGACCAGAGATGTAATGCTAAGGAAGGCACAAGCCATGTAACAGTCAAAACAGCAGTTAGAACTCCGCAGTATAATGCAACCGGCATGCAGAGAAGGGAGAAGAACAGTGATGGTAAAGCTACGTTCAAGGCTCTCTGAACGAGCGCTGGATCTCCCAACTGAGCCCAAATTAGAGTAGCTATTGTTAATACTGAGCTTTGCATTGCTAGTGTGTCAAATAACAGAAAAAAATGAGTTTCGGGTCGTTGGCTAAAGTCTCCATGCCTAGGTTTGGAGCAGAGCTGTTGAATCCACCTGGTATTGTAAAACCTGCAGCGAAAGCAACGGTTGCTACAAGTAAAAGAGTGTTGACATACTCTCTGTTTTTGTCACCATCAAGTGGGTTTGATGGTATTGTTATCCTTTACAATAATGGATGATGATAATCTGTTCATGAGTAAAAGAGTAACAACAACATTTATGTCACCCTCTGTAATCCAAACAAAGCAAATGCCTATAAATGGTCAAGAAGATAGTTTAAGAAATCATGTGGTAATGTGGGAAGTCAGAGATAGACCTCCACGAAAATGTAGTTGGGATGCAGATATGACTCGGCGATATCCAAAAGCTCCCTCACTTTAGAACTCAATACTCTCAATTACAATTCACTCTTCTATATAAGAATATAAACCAACACAAAAACTCATGAACATAGAGCAACTTTGATTTGTTTCTACTACAAATGTACATTTCTTTTTCTACACATAAACCCTCTCAAAAGTCAAAATCTTACAGGTTTCCCATAACGGTTTCCACATATTTACCCTCTGTTTTAACATTTAATCGAAACTCTAAAAGAAATATATCATTAGTACAGACAGTATCAAATGAAATTACAAAATATCATCAGTGAAAAGCATTCTCTTATTTATGTAGTGTCTGAGATTTTGACGTGACCATTGCTTGAGATCTATACAGACGCCGCCCTCTCCATAGACCTGTGATTAGAAGTCTGATGACTTGGCGGAGGCGTCACGACCGCAGCGAAGTCAGGAACGGCCGCAGGCAGAGACGTTGTGACCGCGGCAGATGGGTCTTCGTGAGAATTGCTCGCTCGTTCCGCCTTCCTCCTCGCCTTGGTTGATTTCTTCCTCGTCTCCGTCGTCATAAACAAATCTCAGACAAGTAAATAAGTACAAAACCAATACAAAACGAACCCAACGTCGACGTAGAAGTTTGTGCAGAGGTTTCTGTAGGGTAATGTGAGGGGTAAGGATAAAGAGCATCGCCAACAAGAAGAGCAGATTAATAACGTAAATGACGACGATAAGCCATGTAACATTCCCAGCTGCAATAACCATGCCGAAAAGGAATGCAAGCACCATCGACTCTAGAGCAAAATGCAGTGATGTCAAGGCCACATTAATGGAAGTGCTACGTAGTGCAGGATCCCCTAACTGCGCGCACATAAGAGAAACCACTGCTACTACTGAGCATTGCATTGCCAACATGTCAAATATCAGGAAAATGATGAGACGGGGATCAGTTGCTAGAGTTGGCATTCCTAGGTTCGGAGCAGAGCTGTTAAAGCCACCAGGTATTGTAAAACCTGCAGCAAACGTTACAGTTGCTGCTAGAGCTGCCACTAGTAGAAGAGCATTAATGTATTCTTTGTTTCCGTCACTGACCACATGCACTGATGGTTTTGTTAGCTTCATGAGTCTATCTCTTGGGCCGCGACGGAGTGCTAAGACTACCAGTGTCAACCTCTGTAATCCAACCAAGGGTCACAATTTGTAAACAATCGATGTGGGGATAAAAAATAAGTAAAAGTAATTATATGGTGGAAAATTAGACATACCTCCCGAAAGATGTAGTGGGGTTGCAGATTTGACTCGGCAATATCCAGAGCTGTCAAGCCACTATTGTTCTTTATGAACACGTTTTTGCTCCCCGTAAGGCAACGAGCAGCTCTAGGGCGCCACTTTATGGTGGCTAGATGTAGAGGTGTATTCCCATCCACATCTTGCTCATTAGCCAGATGGTATGTTTCTTCACTTCTCGTCAAATGACTTAGAATTTCAAATTTCCCACTATTTGCTGCAATGTGAAGAATGTTCTGATTTTGTTTGTTCAGCATGTACTTTGAATATGGACAGCGTTTTAAAATCTCTTTGACAACTTTGATGTGACCTTTCTCTACTGCCACATGGATCGGAAAGGATTCATCACCGTTGCGTTCAAAGACGCTTGAGTACTTTGGCTTTGATCGGTTTAACAGGTTGCATACTCCTTCATAGTTTCCCATGGACGCTCCAAACGAAAGACAGGTCCTTCTGTCTTCATCTCGCTCATCCACAAGACTTGGATATACTTTAAGAATAACATCAAGGATATCTGCTCAAACGAATGGAATGTCAATTAGCATGCACACAGAGATTTAATCATCCGTAATTGTGATCTTGCGAATGAGTAAAAAGCAAAACAAACCTGTATTCTTGAGCTCCAAAGCGGCATGCGCGAGATTTTGTCTCCCTTCCAACTTTGTTCTATGTTGAGGGTCATCATTACCTAACATTGCTTTCACAAGTGACACAATTCCGGCTTCTACTGCCAAATGCAATGGAGAAATTCTGACTTTATTCGCAAGAAACGAAGCTTGTCGGTTTGCATTCACCAGACAGAAAGCAACCTTCATATTGTTTCCCTTCAAGGCCAAATGCAGAGGAGTATCTCCATATATATCCTTCACAACACACAGTTGACCTGAAACAAATGGTACCACCGAGGCAACAAGAGCCTCAACAATATCTGAATGACCAGCACGAGCCGCCACATGAAGTGGAAGTTGATCCTTCGAGTTCGGCTCCAATAGAAGACATGGGCATTCAGAGACAATGGTCTTCACTACTTCAAGATGACCCCAAGCCGCAACAAGGTGAAGAATGGAATCTCCTCGATGGCTTTTGAGACATGCCATTGGCGTTCCATGGCTTCTCAGGTTCTCCAGCCATTCTTTGTTCCCATCACTTAGTGCGCCAAACATCTCCGCATTCATCAGCACATATTCACCAGGCAAGTCGAAAAGATCTCTGTGACTTAATTGGTATTGAGACACTTCCGTTGACCTCTGTGACTCAATCATCTCAAACCTAAATCATCCCACAAATTGTTTGAAAACAAATTTTAAGTTCTCGGAACAAAACCAAAAGTCAACCATACCAAGAAGAGAGAGAAAGGGGAGAGAGACTTACCCAAGTGGAAATGCAAGAGGAGTTGTTAGAGCTTGACGAATGAGAGCGCAGAGAGATCACTTAGTAGTATAATCAAAGTCAATGCAGAAACAGAGGGGCTGTATAGAGAGTCGTAGCCAGGCCCGTCTCAAAGTTTTTAAAAGCTTAGGGCGAAAATAAAAAAATTTGGACCTTTTAACTATAATTTTTTTTTTTTTTTTCAAATTGTGGGTTTTTTTATCATATGTAAATTTTTTTTTTTTTTTTTTGGCTTTTTTTAAAAAAAATTTAGAAGGAAAAAAACAAAAAAAATGGGCCTAGGGCCTGTGCCCCTCTCGTCACCCCTCTAAAACAGGCCTGGTTGTAGCCACGTAGGGTATAACGTCTAACGAAGAATCTCAAGAAGAGACGACATCAACACCCAGCCCAACAAATTCTCTCTCCAGCCCAATAAACCAAATACTAAATGAAGCCCAACAACCAACAAATCAGGCCCAAACACCATCAACCTCATCTACGGCCCAAATAACAACCCCAAGTGAAGCCCATTCATCTAACTCTCCACCATCTTCCTCGACGCCACAGCCTCTCCCACAACCACCGCCTCCAAAACCATAAAGCAACCACCAAATGCAAACCAGATCAAAAGCAGGAATATCCAAGCCAAACACTAAATACACCCTTCTCTCC
Organism: Eutrema heterophyllum; assembly: GCA_002933915.1. Taxonomy (NCBI): domain Eukaryota; kingdom Viridiplantae; phylum Streptophyta; class Magnoliopsida; order Brassicales; family Brassicaceae; genus Eutrema; species Eutrema heterophyllum. The sequence continues at coordinate 1,344,216 of PKMM01010274.1, read as the reverse complement.
TCCACCCAAATCGCGGATTCAGAACCAAGGACAATAACCGAAGCACTCAAGGATGAAAAATGGCGGACTGCTGCGAGTGGAGAGTTCGATGCACATGTCCGCAATCACACCTAGGATCTCGTCCCTCCGTCACCTGAGCAAAATTTGGTTGGCAACAAATGGATATTTACAATTAAATATCACGCAAATGGCTCACTTGACAAATACAAAGCGCGACTCGTGGCGAAAGGATTTCACCAACAGCCGGGCATCGACTACACCGAAACCTTCAGTCCAGTGATAAAATCGACCACAATTCGGATTGTACTTGGTGTTGCAGTATCACGTGACTGGAAAATTTGCCAATTAGATGTGAACAACGCATTTTTGCAAGGGACTCTCACTAAAGATGTATTCATGCCACAACCACAAGGTTTCGTTGATCCCGACAGACCTCACCACGTATATCACCTTAGAAAGGCGTTCTACGGACTGAAACAGGTGCCATGTGCCTGGTACCTTGAGCTGAAGAATTATTTCCTCCAAAGCGGATTTACGAACTCATTGGCAGACACATCTCTATTTATTCTCCGCCAAGGTACTTCCATCATCTACATACTTATTTATGTAGAACGACATTGTAGTTATTGGAGGTGAATTTAGCAGTCTCCGGTTTAACCCGGTTTGAATTAAAATCATCTCAACTATCAGCCTCAAACCCATCTACCAGCCTCAAGCCCATCAAGACTGACTTACGAAATAAAAGAAAGATTTTCTTTTATTTGATAAAGGAAAATCCCGAGAAAAGAGGAAATTATCCTTATCGACTTCGGAAAAAAGGATAATCGCCAATATCAATTCAAGAAGGAAAAGGAAGATCAACCGACCTCAAGACCTATAAATAAAGAGGTCATCGCCTCATTCTGAATCATCAAAAAAATTCCTTGTAACAAGAACTACGTCTAGCTTGATCCCTATTTTTAGGGTACGTAGGCAGCCTTCACGGGCACAGTTATGATTCTAATAAAATAATTCTCCTAAACCCTAAACTGATTTTACCAATCTACGATATATGTGAAATTTGGTTCTCACAGTAGTCACAAGGAACAACGGAGAACTCATTATACAGACCATTAAGTTGTTCTCTGCGAGATTCTCAATCAAAGACATGGGAGATTTGCATTACTTCTTGGGGATTGAGGTCAAACGTACATCGTCTGGTCTTCATTTATCTCAAAGGAAATATATATGTGACTTGCTCCATCGCACCAACATGACATCAGCCAAACCTGTAGCAACTCTGATGGCTACGTCACCCAAACTCAGTCTCACCTCAGGCCACAAACTGTTTGATGCAACATAATACATGGGTGTCATCGGCAGCCTACAATATCTAGCTTTCACGCGTCCTGACATATCTTTTGCCGTCAACAAACTGTCTCAGTTCATGCATTCACCAACGACAGATCATTGGCAAGCAGCTAAATGCATTCTCCGCTACTTATCAAGGACAACAACTCATGGTATCTTTCTATCACGCAAGAATGTGGAATCCGTTCATGCTTTCTCTGATGCAGATTGGGCCGGCCATTCTGATGACTTCGTCTCTACCAATGCATACGTTGTATATCTTGGCCAACAACCTATCTCATGGTCTTCAAAGAAACAAAAATCAGTGGCGCGTTCATCAACACAAGCCGAATACCGTTCAGTAGCAAACACCTTCTCTGAAGTCCGGTGGATCTGCTCTCTCTTAGACGAACTCGGCATCAACATCTCATCACCGCCGGTCATCTACTACAACAACATTGGAGCAACCTACCTATGTGCAAATCCAGTCTTTCACTCACAGATGAAACACGTAGCCTTGGACTATCATTTCATCAGAAACCAGATATAAACAGGAACACTACACGTCTCACATGTTTCCACGAAGGACCAACTTGCTGACGCTCTAACAAAGCCACTTGCATGTGCACCGTTTCAGACTCTGACTAGCAAGATTGGAATGACAAAAGCCCCTCCATCTTGAGGGGGCATATCAAAGATACAAGTATGGAAACAAGATATCAAGGATACAAGAATGGAAACGAGATCATTCTCTATAAATGATTTCCTGTAATTATGTAACTTAGAGTCTCTCTTGTTGTATATATTCATTGTAATCATTCATATCAATACATAACACAATTCACAAAGTCTATACAGAGATCTTGGAAATCTACAAAAAATTATTGTATTGTTAAGCATTTTTTTTTGTCAACTGTATTGTTAAGCATTTAAAATAATTAAACAATATTTAAGTTGTCCCTTCGGGGTGATATCCGATAAAGTGGACACGTCCCTGCGCAAACTATGATTATTTGACATTAGGGGCAAAAAAATTATGGCTCTTTAACACGAACTAAAAACAAAAATATATGAGACTTATTTACTGCCAAAAAAAAAAAGTTTAATCTAATCATTGACCTTGGGACATATGCACATCTGTTACACCCATTTATGCCGGATCTAGATTGATCTCGATACCAAGTCCAAATATAGAAACCAAACATTACTAAATTCTTCAAGCCGATCTTAGGGTTATAGAATCTATAAATCGCAAGCAATTCTAAATAGGTGAATACTAAAACACCTCTCTAAAGAAATATGGAAAACACTATATAAATACAAAACCGGGTATACTTCTCAAACATTCAGTATGAACTTTAGCTTCAACATTTAAGTCGTGTATACCTCGCAAACACTAAATCCAACTCTAGTTCAGATGCCTAAGCCGAATCTATCTTGCAAACACTAAATCCAACTCCACTTTTGTTTGGGCGTTTAAATTGAGTATATCTTACAAACATTATAAATCTAAACACAGTTCAAACACTCGAACCGAATTTATTGAAACTTTTCAAGACGATATTTAGCTCACTTACGTAGCTGATATACTTTATCGCAAATAAGTAGATCCAGTTTACAACTTTCGAGTTTATAATTTTTATTCGGATACTTAACAACTCCTACATTCTTAACTTTTAAAACTTCTAAATTTCGATGATATTGAACCATGTAAATTGTCAAATATTATTAGATCTAACGGTCATTAGTGTTAAACTCACTCGTAGTTTAATGACATAGATAAATCACAAATATTACGTTTGAGTAGTTTAATGACTTCAATAGAATATATGTTTTTGTTAATTTTAGCTGAGCGTGTTTGATCTCTTTGAACCCACTAATTAACCAGAGTTCGAGACGCATCGACCCCTCTTTTTTGTTTCTTTCCCATGATCTTTTTTTATGTTGGACCATAACCAATTATTTTTGTATTAATTAAATTTCAAAAGATTTGATAATATAAAGAATTTCTATAAAATCTAAAGTTAAAACTTTTTGGTACTTATTATAAATCTATTGATAAATACCAAAGTTTTTTTTTTTTTAATTCATATGATTTTTTTGGTATCGTTTAAATGTAACGTTTACCTGGCTGTTGCATACCTTGGTTTTCCGATCGAGCAACTTCCGATTCGATATTTGGGTATTTCTCTCACAACAAAGAGTACGACTCGTTTAAACTATGAATCCTTTATTGACAAAATCCGTTCATGTATGGTCTTTTGGTCAAGTAAGTCTTTGTCATTTGTTGGGAGAATTGCAACTTATACAATCTATCATTGCTAGTATTGCAAAATTTTGGTGCTCAACATTCCGATTACCAAAACGTTGCTTTGACACCACTAAGAATATGTGTTCGGCTTTCTTGTGGTCCGGCTCTCCACATGTAACAATTAAGGCGAAAGTTGCTTTGAAAGATGTATGTAAACCTAAGACGGAAGGAGATCTTGGTATTCGAAGAATGCAGGACTCCTCTCGCGTTTTCGGTCTTAAACTTATATGGAGGTTACTCAAAACTCGGATTCGATGTGGGTTGCTTGGACTTGTCACTATCTTCTCCGAAATTTCTTATTTTGGGATGCACCGAAGGGATCACGTGGTTCATGGATATGGAAGAAGCTTCTTAAACTAAGACCGTTAGACGCCACTTTTAGTAGACATAAAGTGGTTGACGAATAAATATTGTTACTGAGTCGGGTACGAGAACCCTTGGTATATGTCGAGACAATAGACCATTGGTAAGGGACAACAATTGGGTACTTTAGCGATGTCGTGGTTTTCACCTCCAAGCACTACAAGAAATATGACTGAAACCGACGGCCAAAACCGACGGTAGCCCGTCGGAAACAGCTTTTCCAGACGGATTTCCGACGGTTTTCAGCCGTCGGATCTATCTACTCGGAAATCAAAATCCGTCAGAAATCCCTCGGAAATTTCCGACGGATTTCTGAGGGATTAATTACTCGACGGATTTCCGAAGACCTAGTTCCCTCGGAACATTTCCGACGGATTTCCGAGGGCTTAATTACCCGACGAATTTTTCCTCGGAAATCCCTCGGAACTTTCCTGAGGGTACTAGGTCCTCGGAAATCCGTCGGGTAATTAATCCCTCGGAAATCCGTCGGAAATTTTCGAGGGATTTAAAAAATTCAATTTTTAAAAAAAAAAATAAGAAATAAGTAATTCAATTTTATTTATTTATGAAATAATTTATTAAAAACGAAAATGTAAAATTAATTAATATTTTAAAATCTTATAAAATTATAAAATATTATTAAAAGTTTTAGAAATTGTTGAAAAATTACAAAAAAAACTAAATCAAAATAAATCTGGCGGGAAATCAGGAAAGTTCGATTTGAAGTAATCCGCCGTTTTCTGAGTCGAGAGCTCGTCCTCCAAAGCCGTTACCTTCTCCTTGAGCTCTTCGTTTTGCCGGAGAATCTCTGGATCCATCGAAAAACTACCCGAAAAAGTTGAAGGTTAGGACGCAATCTTACCCAACCATGGCCGACGACCTTTTTTAACAGGTACCTCCTACAAAAACAATACCAAACATTAGATCTTATTAACAAATAAATATCTAAATTGAAATTATTACTTACCCCGAGCACTAAGTCGTTGATCTCGGCCCGAATGAGCTGGTTGGAAGCGGTGGTGCCGTCCTACGATCTCTGGGTAAGGATCTCGTCATGCACCTTCGTCACCTTCTCGACGAGCTCCCTGACGGCATGATCTTGAATTTGGCCGGTCTTCTTGGTGTTCGTCCTCACCATCACTTTTAGGTGATCCGGAACTTTGCCGTCTTCCTCCGTCTAGAAAATAACTAAACCGTTAGTTACTAATAAATATAATTAAAAACACTAAAAATACTTACCATTTCGATTTCGGATTTTTTGAAGCTCTTCGCCCCGTTTTTGTGGATAGCGGGTCCCTTCCCTTCTCGGGGACTATTCCGGTTCTTGGAGTTAGTCTGAGATAGAGCTACTGTCTTCAGGTCTTGCCAATACGGGATGTAGTCCTTAAACACCTCCGCGTTCAAGCCTTTTGGCTTCTCTCCACGCCTTCGCCAAACTTTCTTCCACTCGTTCATGTTGCGCGAGAATTGCGTTTTAGCCTCCTTCAAAAATTCCGTCTCTACCATTTTCGTGATGGTCCAGTTCCAATTAAATTCTTGTTACAAAACAAGTAGAATTAAAGATGTTAAAAAAATCTCAAAATATATAACAAAAATTAAATAAATGTTAACTTACCGCAAACATCCGAAACCACATGTTTTGTTCGTCTGACGGAATATCCAAAAATTTCTTGTACGGTCTGTCGAGGATGGAGTGCAACATCTTCAGAATCGACTTGCTAATGCCATTCCCGGATATTCCAAACCTATAAAAAAAAACAATTAAAAATCGGTAATTAAACAAAAAAAATTATTAAATAAGAAAAAAAATATTACCAAGTAGATCTCGGAATGCGGAGGTCCGGATCGAGAACTGTGAGTAATTCTCGTCCCGGCTGTTGGACGAGCTCCTCGATGGTCATGATCCCCGGAGGAACTACACTCTCCATGTCCGGAATAGACAACACATGAGGCGCAGAAGGCGGAAAAGTGCTCGGGCTCGGATCTGCGGAAGTACTCCTCCGCCCCGATTGCCTAGAACCGCAATGACGGTCTCGATCGAATTGACCGTAAGACCTACAAATATAAAAACATAAAAACCGAATCATTTTAAAAAACATATAAATAATCATAAATTTTTTTTCTAAAAAATCAATACATTTAAAAAAAAAAAAATACATATATAAAAAACCTTTTTTAAAAAAAGTTTTTATTAAAAAAATATATAAAAAACGTTTTAAATAAT
>PKMM01010274.1:1193440-1337871 GCA_002933915.1 Eutrema heterophyllum | reverse complement strand
TTTTTTTATAATTATATGTATTAAAAACGTTTTTACAAAATTCATTTATAAAAAATATAATTATCAAAAAACGTTTTTAATAATTATATGTAATAAAAACATTTTTATAAATTTATTTAGTCACAAATTCAACAAATACATTCTATTTATAAATATAATCACAAATTCAACAAAAAATAACAATCTAATTAACCTAATTAAATCTAATCACAAATAAAATCTAAAAACCTAATTAACATTCACAAAAAACAAATCTAACAACCTAATTAACAACCTAATCTAATTCCACAAATTCAACTATATATCTAACAACCTAATTCTAACAAGCTAAAATTTTTTTTTTTTTTGTCTTACATCAAATAAGAAGAAGAAGACGAATCGCAGATATCATTAAAGATTTCCGACGGCTCCTTTCCCTCGGTTTGCCGTCGGAAATCAAATTTAATTAACCGTCAATTTTAATTAATTTTCGTTTGGCGGTTTAAATTCGCGGGTAAAATTTCACTATCCGTCGGAAATCCCTCGGAAATTTCCTAGGGATTTCCGACGGCCTTTGATATTTTCATGTTTTATACTTAACATTTTTTCGGGTGTAAAACACTTAAATATCACGGTCCGTCGGAAATCCCTAGGAAATTTCCGAGGGATTTCGACGGGTTTAGGGTTTAGGGTTTAGATTATGAAGATTTCATAAAATTTAGTGTAAAAATAACCATTATTAATACATACTAATAAGAAAAACCTTTGAAAACCAAACAAAACTAGTTAGTTTGGATTTCGTAACAATCGATCGATGAACGAGTTCAAGTATTCATAAAAACACATAGAACATATAAGAACACTTACGTGTCTTATTAAGGTTTCAATTAAAAACTTAAAAATGTTTGATTCTTAATAACATTTCACAAAAAATAGTTTTAATTTGGTACTTCTACATTTATCAAGACCTAACATGTTAAAAATCCGGCAAATTCGAGGGTTATTGCCCTAAACCGTTGGAAATCCCTCGAAAATTTCCGAGGGATTCATGCATTTTCAGTTTTAGCCGAGGGGAATGTCCGGTTTTAGCCGGGGATTCTGAAAATGTCTCGGCTAAAACTGAAAATGTATTGATCCGTGCATTTTCAGTTTTAGCCGGGACAATTTATGAATCCCCGGCTAAAACCCGAAATTGTAAACTATGTTTTATTGCATCATCAAAAGGTGAAAATATGTTTTTATTTCATCAAAATGTGAAAAACATTACAGGGCTGCAAGGGGACCTTCTATAATTAATGGTCCTATCAGCTTAGACTCAATGAAATAAAAGACTCGAAACAACATGACTTGTGAAATTAAATAATACATAGAGAAATAAAATTTATTACATAATTAATTACTCTGACCCCGATGATGAATAATCTGACGTTGCTGAATCGGAATCCTCGTCAAATTCGCCGATCTCTTCCTCAGAATCCTCAAATACCTCGTACTCCATGTCCATGGTGAAATCAACCACGAGGTCAACTTCAAGAGAATGCTCGATCGAAGCTAAGTTACCAATTGCGTTTTCCTGCAAAGGCTCGTGCTCGGAAACACCATAAACTATTCCCCTTGGTGTATCGACGTAACAGTAATCCAAGGGTCATGCCTATTCGTAACCCGTGGGAAACGAATGTAGGAAACCTGATCCGCTTGTGAAGCAAGAATGAAAGGATCATATTTCTGAAGCCGTCGTCGAGAGTGGACAGATGTAACACAAAATGCGTCCTGACGTACACCATCCACTGGATTATACCAATCGCAGTAGAACACAATTAAGCTCAAATCGATCATTCCCGGATAATGGACCTCTAATATTTCGCGAAAGACACCGTAGTAGACAACTTCTTCAGATTGAGACGATATACCATAATTACTAGTTGTCTTTGAGCTTCCTTCCCGATGAGCCTTAAAAGCATACCCTCGGGTGCAATATATCGGGTAAGACTTTGCAATAAACTTCGGGCCATTCACCATCTCAACTAACCACGTCGGAAACGATTCACCTCTAGCAGTCATCTGACCAACCTACATGTAAAAATTACATTTCGACAATAATCGACAAAATGTTTATATAAAGGAAATACAATTTAATTATAAAGCATATATATATATATCATTTTACACTTACATAATATTGCAACCAAGGAGCGAAGTCATTTTGCTTGACGACAAGAAGCTCATCCTCTGTGTAATTTGGATAACAATCGCGTATTTGAGACATGAACATCCTATGTATGAACAAATGCATTAGAAAATAGCATTAGTAAACTTTGTTAACAAATTTAAAAATTAAATTTTAGGTACCTCTCATATTCCAAAACATCGTCGCAGTTTGTCAGAATATACATATGCAAATGTCTTTGTTGTGCACTTGCAGCTTGCTTAAGAGTAAAACTTGTCAAGTCAATTCCCACAACATCAATGATGCAAAGCCCTTGTATATGGATAAAACAGTATGTGACGGCTTGGTGCGGTATTGGGTGGATCCGCAGTCGGTGATTACTGCGGAGAAGTGTTCGGCTTCCCGCAACACCGTTGGTCCGGACGGCAAACTCGTGGCTTTGCCTTATACAGCCGGCCAAACGCCTTTTGCGGGTGTTCGTCTAAAAATGGTAATTAAATTTATTTAAATTATTTCGTTTATCTTATTTACTTGATTTGATCAATAACGTTGTTTTTTTTTTCTTAGGCCGCCGAAAACGGAGGTGTATACTCCCTTCGATGACGAAGGTTTTTGAGCAGACGCACCAGAAGAAGAATGGTGCCTTCGTTTTAGAGAAGGCTGAGATGATCTTCAACGAGGTGACTTCCAAGGTCACCGAGCGAGAGACACAGCTCTCTCAGCTATCACCTGGCGGTTCGTCGGTCCAATCTGGAGGGTTGACCACACCCGATATTGACCAGATCTTCGAGGAAGTATATAGAATAATTTAGTACTTATTAATTTTTAGTATTTTTAAAAATTCTAAATACCGATAATTTTAAATGTAGGTTGCCCCTAAGAAAAAGGGGAAGGTCGTAGGGATGTGATCTATTCGAGATGTCCCAACCTCCTCGTCATTTGCTTCGCGACGACGATCACTAGAAGATGATACAGTCTTCTTACGTACCAAGATTACGAGTCTAGAAGAGACTCAAAACGTATATAAGGAGAAGATCATCGCAATTCAGCAGAAGGTTGAGGATAAGATGTCAGAGTATGACTCGATCTTCGAGATCATAGCACTCGGGAACCCGAAAGTCGGGGCCGTTTTGAAGGAAAAGCGACGACGACCAGCAGCGAAAGCTAGCCGCTGCCGCGGCACAAGGAGTGACAACTAGTCAGCCAACGAGGACAAGCGGTCAGCCGAGAGATGAGGAGCAACGACAACAAGCTCTTGAAGACAATTTGGATTTCGGCGATATCAAAATAGATCTAGATAATTAGGATTTTCATTTTTGTAACAAAATTTTATGATATAATTATTTCTTTATTAATTTTTTTTTTCAAATTTAATTTCGATATTAATTAAATTATAAAACATATTAATTAATAAAAAAAATTTTAAAAAAAAATAACAATTGTCGTAAATCTCTGACGATTTTACGATGAATCTGTTACGACGATTGTTAATGTACGATGATTTTACGACGCATTTTTTACGACGATTGTTAATCATCCTTAATTGGTTGTAGTTTAGTCGTAAATTGCCTTTGAATTTCCATCTCTCTTACGACGTGTATCTATTCGTCGTAACTTCGAAGTAAATTTTACGACGATTGTTTGCCGACGAATTTTGGCCCCTCGTAATGTTGCCGACGATTTCTGATTTACGTCGATCGATTTACGACGGTTCACGTTTCGTCGTATATTCGAGGTATACCTATTTTACAACGATTTTACAATGATATGTGCCTTCGTAAAAGGGATGTTTTCCTGTAGTGATAGGAATAAGATAAACTAAATATTTGGAAACATGTGACAAAATTTAATTGGAAACCAAATAATATAATGAAAAAAAAAATCAAAATAAATAAATAACGGTTACTCAATTAAGCTTCTCTATCGGTGAATGATTTCTTATCAATGTTCTCAATCTTATTTTATTTATTTTCACGGGTGATTTCACCTTTTTGTTTTTTGTTTTTTTTTCACAAGTTATAAAGCTTAAATTATAAACTACGCGCGAGATCTAAACCACGCGCGAGATCTAATCTNTATTTTATAGTTTTGACTTTTATGCCCTGTTTAAAAAAGCGGGCGTCTAGAGGATTAAGCGGTCGCTGGTCAGAGCTTACCTGGTCCGATTTTGAGCAAATCGGAGTAATTAAGCGTCGGCAGAAAAATCGGCCGATTAATTATGTTAGGCGCTTAAAATCGACATTAAATCCAATTTTTTAATTAAACGCCGATCAATGTGAAATTGGCATTTCTCTTATAAAAGCCCGTTTAAATGTTTAACATGATAAGGGATGCACTACTTATAGGATATGATTTTGATCAGCCCTTCCCTTAATATTCGATGTGGGATATTGGGATCTTTCCATTTGTACACTTTTTTATTCCTTTTTTTTTCAACGCGTAATTTTTGAAAAAATGATTGCTAGCTACACGAACTATACCCCATCACATGACCACATGTGCATACAAAATAAATGCATCTTTAACTACACGAAGTATATGGTACCATAGTGACATGTACGAACTATCAGTGGTTATGTCGTCAACTACATGTACAAAATAAATGCATCTTTAACTACACGAAGTATATGGTTACCATAAGCATCATTTGCGTAATCAGAATAGTGTAACCAAAGACGGAATCCGGTACCGTCCGTTTATATCCGACCTATTCAATCTGACCTGACACAACCCTAAAGCAAAAAAAATCTCCACCACCGCTTCTTCTCTTCTTCTCTTCTTCTCCGATCAACCACCGTCGCCCCGTTCCCATGGCCTTCATCTTCCGATCAACCTCATTAGGAAGAACAATTCTCTATCCATCGTGGCTCATTCTGATTCCGACCTTCCATCCCGAACCGCCTTCTCTTGCCGCAGGTTTCTCCTCACGCCGCCACTCCTCTCCTAGCGGAGGAGGAAAGAGGATGATGCAGTAGTTTCGAAGAAGCCATTAGAGAACGATATATATATATATATATAGGTGTGTGTGTGGAAAATAATTAAAATTTTGTGGAAATTAAAATGGAGAGAAACGGACGAGCTCTCCTCGGAGAAACAATGAAGCAGCGGCGGAGAAACGTGCGGCGAGATAAGGCAGTTTGGGATGGAAGATCGGAATCAGAATGAACCACAATGGATAGAGAATTGTTCTTACTAGTGAGGTTGATCGAAAGATGAAGGCCATGGGAACGACGATTACGCAAAATTCCGATTACGCAATGATGCTTATGGTAACCATATACTTCGTGTAGTTAAAGATGTATTTATTTTGTACATGTAGTTGGGGACATAACCACTAATAATTCGTACATGTCACCATGGTAACCATATACTTCGTGTAGTTAAAGATGCATTTATTTTGTCTGCATGTGTGGTCATGTGATTGGGTATACTTCGTGTAGCTAGCAATGATTTTTTCTATATAACACCTCAGTCCACTAAAAAATCTACCACAAGTCTGTAAAAAAGGGGAGAAAGTACAAAGAGAGATGTATCAGTTTTCAACTTTTTACAAACATAGAAAAAATATTGTACTCCTTCGATTTTACAAAGAGTGTCACTTTGACAAATTTCACACATATTAAGAAACTTTAAAATTTTACTAATATACCCATATTTAATTCAAAATGATTTAATTACAAAAGTTATTAGCTTTGGGTAAAGGGTAATTTAGAGAATTAGTTGAAAAAATTGAATTGAAAATGTAAAAGGACAGTCTTTTTGAAATAAAAAAAAATTAATTCTAAAACGACACTTTTTGTAAAACGGAAAGAGTAATAAATAGGTAACGAAAAGTTTCAACCCTAAGGTATGGAGTAGTATCTTGGGATCCAATAAAAAAACTGTTATTATAAGATATGAGTGATAATATGTAATTCATAATAAATAAATAAAAATGTATTGTTACACAAGTGATTAACCATAAATGAATAAAGGAGAAAAAGCTTTAAAATACACGAACTTTACAAAATTTGGACGAAAAATACACGAACTATTTTGGCACCCAGAAAAACACACAGACTAATTTTGGCACCCATTTTAATACACCAACTTTCAAAATTCGTTGGTTTAACACCGATTCTGTCAGCACTGTTAATCCGTCTCACGGATGTTAGAAAATGCCGTTTAGACAAAAACAAACGTGGGTTTATTACATGTGAAAAGACCACTCATGCCCTTGGCTTATTTTCCCCCAAATTCAAACCCTAATCGAGTTTTCCCCAAATCAAACTAAAGAACAAGCCTTAATCGATTTTCCCCAAATCGTTTCCCCAAATCACGAGCCCTAATCAATTTTTCCCAAATCGATTCCCAAAATCGACCTTGTCTCTCGAATTCCCATTCCACACAAAATGATATAGACAATCCCTAGAAGGATTCAAAGAGCTGAAGACGCGAAACGGAATCACGAGTAGGAGAGGATGAGGTATGGAATCAAAATTTTGATGTCGTGGTCTCTAAAGTTGTTGACTGTTTCGATTATGTAGTTAGGTTAGATAGAATCAATATTTTGTTTGATTTGCTTCGATTTGATTAGGGATTTTAAGTACATTTGGTTTTTTCTTCGATAATGCAGTGACACTATCAAAGTGAATCTGTATTATGGAAGACTTATGTATGTGAAGGATTCTAAGTGGATATACAAGGGAGGATCTGTGAAGAAAGACTTAGTTGTCGATCCAGATTATATGACATGGAGTATCTTCGATGAATTCTGTGAAAAGCATGGCTTAGGAGGCGGTGTTGTGGAACAAGTTTGGTATAAGCGTCCACACGCATAAATGGAATCATGTAGGGCTATCTTCCATCTCAGTTATGATGCAGAGATAATGGAAATATGTGCTGAAGGTATGAAAGGAGGAGAAATTGATTTGTTCCTTGAGCAAGTTGTACTTCCTCAAAGGGATGAGACGAAGGAAGGAGTTCAGAAAGAACCTGCTGTGGTTGATACAGAACCTGCTGAGAGACAAGGTGAGGTTGAGACATAACATGCTGAGAGATGACACACCGGGATCGTTCCCAGCGCGTGTGTTTACCCTCTTAACCTGGCTGCAAGTGCACATCAAACGCACTAGTATTTAGGGATCGAATCCACGGGGTGACGTTGTCTACTTTCTATTGATTTCTAAGTTGTGTCTAGACGTAAACTATTTTTAGGGGTTTTATTTGTCACGATTGTAGCTAGAAAAATAAACTAAATTAAGCAATAGAATAAAACAGAAAGTAAGCAAGCAAATGATTAAAACGAGGGTGTAAAACAATTAAACGAAACGTTGGGCAATCGGTATTCTCTAGGGTTCATGGCCGATTTTCACTAAGACTTTGCTAGGATTTCTAAAGCGACTTTTTGTCGTCTTTGGATTCTTGAACTTGGAACACGGACACTATGTGTAGTCTACTTTCGTACACCCTACACACCTACAACTTTAGTACTCGATTGGTAGCTTTCGTCTCCGCCCGCGCAAAAAGTTAGTGATTATACTCAAAAGTCGTTAACGCTCACAATGCCTCCACAAGTATACTTTCAAAATCTTGTGACGGTTTTGCTCGTCTACCTTAGGTCAAGCATATGGATCCAGTACTTTCGTAGTTCTAAAAATACCCAATTTCACTTGCAAGGAGATCAATCAAGCAAACATGCATTAAGAAAGAGGATAGAACGAAGAACCCTAATCGGTATCCTAGTCTACAAACTCAATGAATAATCGAACCATGAGAGCCCCTTTGAAACCTTATACCCAACAAAAGAACTACTCATCCATAGCTGAGATAAACATAATCAATATATTAAAAAAGAAAACAGTAAGAAAAGGGATGAAGAAAAGCTTATTTATCGAAGAACTCCGATCGAGAATCCTTGCTCCAAACCGAAGAACAAAGTTGCAAGAGTATTGCTTCTGCCATAAAGCGTAAAAGAAAAAGTGTTTAGAGATGTGTGTCTGTCGTAAAAGACCTAAAAACAAGAATTTATAGTCTTCACTTCGTTTGGGGTTTGATGTGAAAAGACGGTTTTGGCATCATGTGAAGAAAAGAGTTGATTTGGTCGCAACAGGGAGTGGCCGCGGGTGCGGGTCTTCTGGCCATGGCAAACTGATGCTTGGCCGTGGCGAACTGATGCTTGACCGTGGCGAACTAATGCTTGGCCGCGGGTCGAGCTCCTCCAGGCGCTGTGGAATGGTGTTTGGCCGCGGTGGACTTCTTTTCGAGGCAGCTTCATCTGCCTTCCGTGCTTCGGGTGTATTTGATGATCCAACCATTGGAATGTCTCCAAACCAATTGCATTTGAAAGCTGGTTGCGTCTTCTTTGTTGTGTCCAAATTTGGTGATGATCAAACGATGAGAGGGTCTTCTTTGATTGCAAGTTTATCCAAAAATGTTCTTTTGTTCCGAATGCACTCTTTTATCCCAAGTTACCTGAAATGTCTTTCAAAACACTAAAACATGGAAATCACTAAAAAGCCATTGAAAACAGAGTTAAAACACATGCAAAAGATATTAAAGTGATCCATAAAAATGGTCAAAAACCGGTGTTATCAACTCCCCCAGACTTAGACATTTGTTTGTCCTCAAACAAAACAGAAATCTAAGCTCGGAAAGAAGTTTTCAAAAACGTAGAAACTAACAAAAATCTTAGTGACCGTCATTCTAAACCATAACCAACGTAATGCATCAATCGG
Organism: Eutrema heterophyllum; assembly: GCA_002933915.1. NCBI lineage: Eukaryota > Viridiplantae > Streptophyta > Magnoliopsida > Brassicales > Brassicaceae > Eutrema > Eutrema heterophyllum. The sequence goes on along the minus strand of PKMM01010274.1, from coordinate 1,329,009 downwards.
GCTTAGTCTAGAAAATTCTCACTAAGGTACTACAACGCTAGTCCATGGTATCTGTCATGCGAAAATCTAACCATTCAAAATCCAAATTTCAGTCAACTAGCTCTTAACATTCATTAAAAGGTTGCGTGATTCTTATCAAAAATACTAACCAAGACAATCGAGGCTAGGCATTAAGGGCATGTAGAGGTGAGGTTAAAAGTGTTTCGGGTTACCATATTTCTGCCGGAGGATGCTAGATATTATGCAAAACAGCAAGAGAGGATGGAGCTGTTGATATCCACAGTTTTTAGTCACTTCCTACTCGCATAAGTGTAGTTGCGAATTCTTTCTTCTCCGAGACTTTTCTGCCTTTGACATAACTTTTATGTCTTTCCCCCGGACTTAGATTTTTCTCCAGGAAACGCTTCTCACTCCTTATAAACGAAACATGGTTATCTTGGTATAAAAATGTCAACTACCTAAGACTCTTTAGGCTTTTGTTTCCTTTCTTTTCGGTTTTTTTTTTTTTTTTGAAAGGGGAAACGCTTTTAAGCGGGAGTCTTAGGGAGGAAGAAAATTACCAGTGATAAAAGATTTCCAAGGCAACTTTTAAGCTTGATTTGTTGATACCTCCATAACCGAATCCATCTAGTCTTCCGTCTTCTCGAGTGACTGAAAATTGTGTCGTTTTTCCCTCTCCGGCGTTTTTGCACATATCTGCACATAAGACAACAAGAGAGGCAAGAGTGAGGTTCGAAAATAATGGCTAAGGTTTGGGGTGTGGTACCAACTAAAGATGAACTAGCCATCTAGAACAACAAAGAGTGGTAAAAAGGAAAAGATGTCCTAGATGTATGATTCGTTGTCTCGCCTAAAACCTTTGATAAGAAAATTAAATTTAGATTAAGTTCAAATAAAGTGAGCTAGTATATCATGTCAGAAAGAATCTCTATGGGTCGAAATCCTCTGGGGATGTCGCATTGCAAGCACTCTAGCTACCGCCTAGTCTAGTACCAAACCATAAAAGAGCTGGCACGTGGAGATAGCGTAGAAGCACACAAGTCTAAATCATCATAGATTTTGTTCTTATGTTCCTGAAAAATACTTATAAAATAGAAAAAGATTACACGAAAAATTTAAAATAAAGAGAAAAATAAGATAAAAAGATTCAAATAAAAGAAAATAGATTAGTAACGGATAAACATCCTCCCCCAAACTTAAATCACACTGTCTCCAGTGTGAAAATGTTGGTGAAAAGATGGAAAAGACATCAAAATAAAATAGCAAAATAAATAAAAAAGTTCGAAAATGAAAATAAAAATAAAAGATGAAAGGGAAGAAGATCGATTGAACCGTGGTGACGAAGTGTATGGCTAGGCATCGCCTGGGCCATCTGTCTCTGAATCGGGCATGTTGCCATCGAACTGGTGGTGCTCTTCGAGAAAGCGCATGACACGCTTGTATTGTCTCTCTTGCCGTGCTATCTTCTTCTCCATGGCTGCGTATTCTGGTCCGTGTGCGTGTGATGAGCTCGCGGGAGCGGATGGTGCACGGGCCTGTGAATGTAGAAGTAGTCGAGTACGCTCTGCAACTGCGTCTCGGTTGGCCTTGGCCACTAAGAACTTGCCAATAGTGTACGGTAGACGCGGGGCAGTAGGTACATAGTCCTTCGTCTCCGGTATCCATCTAGGTGCTGCTCCTTCTCGGAGTCGTCATTCGCTCTCGGATTAGAGCGTCTCTTGTAGCATATGGTGACAGTTGCTAAGAATTCTTTGGTGAGATCTTCGTCGGTAGGAAGATTGAGCTCCATGAAAGGTCAAAGTTGAAGTGCATAGAGATACCAAATCACGTCTTCTCTAATCCCGAGCGCATCGAGAGTCGAGTAAACTATGGAAAGAGTGGATTTGATTTGTATCCTCTTGAGCTTCTCGTGGTAATCGATATTCGGGTCCATAGGCTGCCCGACATATCGCACCTTTGGTCTTCGTTCTGGAGGTGGTGTTGGTTCACGTGGAGGAGTAGGTGTCTCGTCGCATGGAGGGATAGGTACACGAGTTCGAGTCGATCATCTTCGACTAGCAAAGAACTCGCCTATATTTGTGTCGTCTTCTACGCTTGTTGTATCCGAGCCTCCTTGGCTCTCCTCGAGACGCCTAGAGATTGATCTTCAGGATGATTCTCCTATGTAACCGCTCTTCTTCGAACGAATTGTGCGCATTCTCACGTGGTCCATTGTTCCTACAAAATAGAGAAACAACTCGGCAAAAATATGAATATGGTTGTGATTGAAAGGTTTCAATGCGCGAGGATACTAATTCGAGTATCAAGAGACACATTCAATAAACAAACGAGCAATATTGAACTTAAATTAAGCAAATCGAGGTAATAATCGTAAATTTTGGGTTTGTGACGCAATTGCATAAAAAAAAGTTCTAAAAATAGGTTTTAAGATCATCTTCATGCACATTTCAGTAGGTTAACGTTTATCAATTATCAATATAACAAGACTTTGCCAAATTAATCAAAATTACTCTCCAATTTCGTTTTTAGTTAAGCTTGAAAATTTCAAACCACAAAAATCTCAAATTCATAATAATTAAGTGCTAAAATTGAAATCTAGACATTCTAGAAGTTCAATCTCAAGTTCTCTAACAATTTCTAGCTATCATAGACATAGATCTAGTTAAATTAAGAAAAAACCTTAGGTTTAGCTCATATGAAAAAGTAGAGGTTTAGGTTCATACCTTGTTGGAAAAGATGAGATAGTTGTGAAATTGGAATCTCATTTGAAAAAGAGTTATAATGGACCAAATTTTTTTGTAAAAGCTTTAAAATCGAAAAAGTTGTTCTTGCTCAAAATCTCCAAGTCTCTTGGAAGAGAAGAAGAAATAAAGCTTTTAATCTTGAAACATTCTTTTTGTTTTTGAAAAGTTGTTTTTATGCAACAAGAAGTTTTCTGTTTTTCAAAAACTTTTTGGGACTTACCTTAGCGGGACACGGGAATTAAACCGGTTTTGGTTTAATTTCATGTCAGGAACATGTTCGGGATTGCATGGTTAAGAGTCGGGAATGGTTTTGGTTCGGAATGGGTCTGGCCGTGGGTTGAGCTGCTCCGACCGCGGCCAACTGCCTCTTCGCCGCGTGACCGGCCAACGAAGGCGCGGTCGATGGCACATTCGCCGCGGGTTGAGCTCCTCCGACCGCGGCCGAATGGCCTTTCTTCTCAGGTCACTTTCTCTTCTTTTCCTTTGGCGTTTCACGATCTGTTTCGAATGTCTTCTTCATTTTTTGTGTTTTCTGATTTTTTGAATGTTTTTGGGTTTTTGGGGTTTTATATAAAGCCTGAAATACTAAAAAGAAAAACGTTAATAGAAAAAGAACGGTAAAATAAAAGAAAGAAACGTACTAAATGGGTTGCCTCCCATCAAGCGCTTTTGGTTAAAGTCGTTAGCTCAACTTTTGGTGGGATCTAGGCGTGAGCAGGAGATGTCCCGGGAACAAACGTTCCTTGGGTTTCATCGAATTTGCAACGTGGTTCGCCTATGTTTTGTATCCCCTTCTCCTTTCCATCTTTTCTCGGAATCTTGGCGTTTTGAAGAGCTTGCTTCGTTTTCTCGATCATCCCTTCCACTCGCTCTTCCTTGGTGTCTCTTAAGTCGGGTGGAATGGTGATCCTGATTTTTGCAAACGGTTTAGAAACAAAAGGCTGACTTACTTTTGGAGTCCTTGGCTTAGTCGACTCGTCTTTCTCTTTTTCTTTAGGGAGGATCGACTTTTTCTTCTTGTGCTTGTCCTCCGGGATTGGAATTCTGTCTGGGACAGTTGGATAGAACTTTCTTTGATCCACATTCAAGAAAACAACATGATAGTTGGCGTGATCAAGGATGGCGCCAACGGTAGCTAAGAACGGTCGACCAAAAATCAATGGTCTATCTTCGTCTCGATCCATCTCGAGTACTTGAAAATTAGCGTGAACAATCTTGTTCTCAATGAGTAGTTGAAGGTCATGAATCATTCCTTAGGGATTCTTTTGTGATGAATCTCCAAAAATAACGCTCACGGTAGACGATGTGAAAGTCTTTATACCAAGCTTCTCAGCAAACATCTTTGACATGATGTTGACGTTGGCTCCCGAAACACAGACAATCTACAAAATTTATCCCGGAAATCGAGCAAGAGAAAGAAAAACGTAACGGATCATCGGCTTTTCTTAGCCTTTGAAACGGTGTTTGTTTTGGTACCTCAAATGGTGGTTCTCGAACCATGTTGGATTCGGTATTGGCTCTTCCATAGAGTGGGACGAATTTTGAAGCTTCTCCTTGCTTCGGTTCATTGTTGACTTCCTTCTTAGGTACGGTAGAAATCACGTTGCAAAATCTCTTCGGGTTATCTTCTACTCTTCTGGGCAAGGCTCCGTTCGGTCTCTTAGATGAGTCCGCGGTTTGAGAGACTTGCATTTCCAACTTCTTGACATTGGTTGAAAGAGATTCGAATTTCCTATTCAAATCATTGTACATACAATCTACTTTGACGTTAAAATCTTTTGCCGTCTTCTAGTTGCTTTGAGCGAGTAGTTGAATCGATTGCTCGAGCTTCGCTATTTGGGAAGCAAGTTGAGTGTTAGACATACCTTGTTGCTGCGTGTTGAGTTGTTGTAAGGAGTGGCTTGAGTGTTGAAAGGTGGTCGTGGTTGGAAGTTCCCATTTCCTCCATAGTTCCCGTTTTGGATACGGTTTTGAAAAGGCTTGGATTGTTGAGGATAGAGCTGGTCTTGGGAGCTCTTCACGTTCTGATTTTGGTACGAGATATTGTTGAAGTTGGCATTGCGGAAGTTGTTGTTGAATCCGTTGTTAAAACGGCCTTGATAAGAATTTTGTGCTCCCACGTAGTTAACTTCTTCTTCTTGAGAATACGAACCGTTGTTGTCGGGTTCGTAGTAAGCATCTTCTTCTTCTCCAACAGTAGCTTCGCAAGCATGTACTTGGCGGTTTTGGTTCTTGAGAAGTTGATTCATCATGTTTTTTAGCTCGGCTATCTCCTTGGATTCTGATACATTCGATCTAGTCGATCTATCATAGTCGGGAGAGTTGTTGCTATTAGCCATAGCAAGATCCTGATGAGAGCTCTTCCTTGGTTGATGGTTTTTGTCGAAAAGTCTCCATTGCTAGCCGTGTCGAGAGAAAGTTGATATTTCGGTAATAAACCTCGGTAGAAAGTGTTGAGCAAATTCGGACCGGAAAAACCATGGTGAGGGCAATCTCTCTCATACTCCTTGAAACGTACCCACGCTTCGTGGAAAGATTCTACCGGTTTTTGATGAAAACTTTGGATTTTGTTTCTCAACGAGTTGGATCTCGACTTGGTGTAGAAATGGTTTAGGAAGGCGGCTTTGTACTCTTCCCAATTAGTGATAGATCCTGCGGGCAAAGATTTCAACCAACGGTGAGCTTTATCGGCTAAAGAAAAAGGAAAAAGCTTACACTTCACATAATCGGCGGGAACTTGGTTTGTTCTCGTCGTGCTACAAATCTCTTCGAACAACTCGATATGCTCCATCGGGTGCTCGGTAATAACTCCATGAAATTGATTTTGATTTACATTTTCCTAATAATATATAATTTTAGAGTTTAATAAAATTTTAAAAATTGTGTGATACTAAACTATTGATTTGTTTGCGGTTTCTATTCAAAAAACCATCTAACTATTAGACTCTCCTGTCATTAGTTGTATAATCCATTGAGTTTTCAGAATTATCGCCAAAACTGCAGATTGTGCTTAGTTTGTGGTTTCTCTTCAAAAATTCCATTTTCTTCTTTCTTTATGAGAAAATTCTCATAATATATACAAAAAGTCTCATACATTTCAATCTTGAGATTCTCCTGGTGGATCGCTATCTTCATCATCCACATATTCATCATAGCGTCGGAGACAGTTAACATTCATAGCAAGACAACACGGAGATTGGAAATGTTCAAAAATCAAGAGGAGGATCATTTAAAACGAAGAGAAGAGTAATTTTTTATTTCCCTAAGCTTCCTCTTGTATCAATTTCCTCTTTTGTGGCAGGCGAGATGGCATGTTTCCGCTCATGTTGAACACGTCTTCTTCGATCTCGTCTCGAGAAAGCGAGACCCAAAGTCTGTGATTCTCGTTCGTTACCTCAACGCCGCCTAATCCGGGAGATTCCGCCGGGATTTCTCTCTGTCTGTTTGATTTGAGCTCCAATCCTCCGCCTGATTTCTAATTCTTCACCTACGAAGCTCCTCCGCCGCATGCCTCCACGGGGAACACACCATTTTCCCTCGACACTGAGAGTTAGAGAGATCGAGATTGAAAGTGAGAGGGATCGAGAGTGAAAAGAAGAGAGAAGAGAGATCGAGACTGGGATCCTCGACACTGAGAGAAGAGAGAAGAGAGGGATCGAGACAAAGGAACGAGAAGAGAGAAGAGAGAAGAGAGAAGAGAGAAGAGAGAAGAGAGAGCAAAAGGGGATTTTTTTTGAATTCCCTAACGTGTTAGTCGACCAAAATTTTTGTGGGTTGAGAGATCAATTTTTTCCCTAAAATTAAATTGGTTCAATTTATTTTACTTGGGCACATAATGAAATTTTTCTTATTCATGGTTAACCTACGATAACATTTTACAATTCATATGTGCTATTATAGAATAATTGGAGAATCAAAAATTAAGTGCGAGCACATTATTTTTGCCGCTTAACATATCATATAGCGTTTACTATTTCAGAAACGCTATGAAAAAGTCATGCATAAGTCAACAATAGCAGAAGCAGATAAACCGCTATCCTGAATTGCTATTAATACCCGTTTTTCCTGTAGTGAAAAAGTTAGTGATTCTACTCAAAAGTCGTTAACGCTCACAATCCTTCCACAAGTATACTTTCGAAATCTTGTGACGGTTTTGCTCGTCTACCCTAGGTCAAGCATATGGATCCAGTACTTACGTAGTTCTAAAAATACCTAAGTTCAGTTGCAAGGAGATCAATCAAGCAAACATGCATTAAGAAAGAGGATAGAACGAAGAACCCTAATCGATATCCTAGTCTAAAAATTCAATGGATAATCGAACCATGAGAGCCCCTTTGAAACTTTATACCCAACAAAAGAACTACTCAGTCACAGCTAAGATAAACATAATCAATATATTAAAAAGAAAACAGTAAGAAAATAGATGAAGAAAAGCTTCTCTATCGAAGAACTCCGATCGAGAATCCTTGCTCCAAACCAAAGAACAAAGTTGCAAGAGTATTGCTTCTGCCGTTAAGCGTAAAAGAAAAAGTGTCTAGAGATGTGTGTCTGTCGTAAAAGACCTAAAAACAAGAATTTATAGTCTTCACTTTGTTTAGAGTTTGATGTGAAATGACGGTTGGCCTCGGGTGAAGAAACGAGTTGATTTGGTCGCAACAGGGAGTGACCGCGGGTGCGAGCCTTATGGCCGTGGCGAACTAATGCTAGGCTGCGGGTCGATCTCCTCCAGGCGCGGTGGAATGGTGTTTGGCCGCGGTTCGGGGCTCTCTGGCCGCGGTGGACTTTTCTTCGAGGTAGCTTCATCTGCCTTCAGTGCTTTGGGTGTATTTAATGATCCAACCATTGGAATGTCTCCAAAACAATTGCATTTGAAACCTGGTTGTGTCTTCTTTGTTGTGTCCACATTTGGTGATGATCAGACGGTGAGAAGGTCTTATTTGATTGCAAGACTTTTGACGGTCCGAGTTTATCCAAAAACGTACTTTTGTTCCGAAATGCACTCTTTTATCCCAAGTTACCTGAAATGTCTTTCAAAACACTAAAACATGGAATCACTAGAAAACCATTGAAAACGGAGTTAAAACACCTACAAAATATATTAAAGTGATCCATAAAAATGGTCAAAAATCGGTGTTATCAAGAGACAAGGTGAGGTTGAGGCAGAACCTGCTGAGGTTGAGACAGAACCTGCTGAGGTTGAGACAGAACCTGCTGAGGTTGAGACAGAACCTGAAAATGGTGAGAAAGACAAAGAAGAATGTGCGAGAGAGAATGTAGATGAACAAGAAGAAGAAATAGTGCAAGAAGGAGGAGATGATGCAAGGTTTCAGGATTTTTTTGAAGAAATTCGTCTTCATGAGGATGGTGGTGATGGTGAAGTGATTGGTGAAGGTAATGAGGATGTTGGTGAACTTGTTATTCATGATGGGCATGAGACGGGCATAGAGACTTTGGTTGATGATGAGGCTGAAATGGAGAGTCAATGTAGGGATGCTGATACAGATGATGAATGGGATCAGTTGTTGATACAGATGATGAATGGGATCTGAAGATTTCAGTAGAAAGGAAATAGAGATGTCGAGAACTGTTTACAGTAATGCGAAAGAACCATACTTGTGGTTAATGCAGACTTTCAAGACTGGTGAAGAGTTTAAAGAGCAGCTACTGAGGTATGTCTTAAAAACCAACTATGATGTCAAGCTGTGTAGGTGGGAGAAGAATAAGTTGGCGGCAATGTGTACAAACAAGAATGTTCTTGGAAGATCTATTGCTCAGTTGAGAGGCTAAAAAAGAAATGGATGGTGAAAAGCTATGTGGATGCACATAACCATATGAAGAGTAGCAAAGCTCGGATGCTGAAAGAGGGAACTATTGGAAAGTTATACAAGGATGAAGCAAGGAGAAGGCCTGGTTTCTTCTTTTAGACGACGGATCTGATCTCGGGCTTCCAATAAGCTCACCTTCTGCCACCCATTTTGCTTTTCTTTATTTGCCTAATTGAAAAACCCATGAACATCACATTTGAAAAACATTTCCCGGATTTTCATCAGTCCACGATTTTGAAAGAACAGTAACTCTACTGCAATGACAGAAAGGACCATCGATGAAGCTCTGGGTGAATGAGTTCGCATCTGACCCTGAATTTTGGCTCCGATCCATCTTCAATTTTCTTGTGGAGAGAGAGAGAGAGAGAGAAAATATAGAAATTGATTTAGGGTTAGTTCAATTTGGGGATAAATGTATTTGGGGGAAAATAAGCCAAGGACATGAGTGATATTTTCACATGTAATAAACCCACGTTTTTTTTTGTCTAAATGGCGTTTTCTAACATCCGTGAGACGGATTAACGTGGCTGACAGAATCGGTGTTAAACCAACGAATTTTGAATGTTGGTATATTACAATGGATGCCAAAGTTAGTGTGTGTATTTTTTTGGGTGCCAAAATAATTAATATATTTTTCGTCCAAATTTTGTAGAGTTGATGTATTTTTAATCTTTTTTCCCTAGAGAATAAACCATAACTGTCAAAAGTGGATAATTTTCCACCACCGGCTTTGTTGACATAGTAGTAATATTTTATTGTTTTCTTATCGGTATAAATACGATGGTAGTGTAACGGGGAAAAATACAACATACAGAGTTAACAAGAAGAAAAATATTCTCTCTCCCCTCCACTTATAACTCTCTCGCCTCTCTCCACTTAACATCTCTCACCTTTATTCTTATATACATATTCTCACATATATACATATACATACATATATAATATATCATTATTTTATAACACGTTATCAGCACGATCGTCTCCCGATCCATTCATATACCGAAAAAGCACGATCGTTCCCCGACTCGTTCATATACCGAAAAAGAAATCATGTCAAACTTGACAAAGCTCGAGATTACTACACTTGATATTTCTGGGAAAAACTATATGACATGGGCAGTAGCTGCAAAAATGCATCTCAAAAGGGAAAAAACTTCTTAATACCATCGATACGTCAGAAACGACATCGGATGAGAACAAGGCAAATGCCATGATATTTTTGTTCCACCACATCCATGATGGTCTAAAAGACCAATACATTACAAAAGAAGATCCTGCAGATCTCTGGAAATCACTCAAAGATAGGTTTCATCACCAAAAATACGTGATCTTACCAAAAGCCAAACATGAGTGGTTGAATCTGCGGTTTCAGGATTACAAAAGTGTTGGTGAATATAATTCCGCTTTGTTCGGGATCACCTCCAGGATGGTGTTATGTGGAGAAGAAGTAAGCAATTATGATATGATCGAGAGAACACTCCAAACATTTCATCCTGGAAATGTAATCTTGCAACAACAATACCGGGCAAAAGAGTATACTCTTTACTCAGAGTTGATGCAAACCCTCCTTGTTGCAGAGCAAAATAATCAGCTCGTGATGCTAAACCATCAGACTCGTCCAGATAAAGATCAGCTCCATTCCCAGAAGCGAATGTTGTATCATCCAGTTACAATAATTGGCAACGACATGAACTGGGTAGAGGTCGTGGTCGTGGTCGTGGTCGAGGACGTGGTCGTGGACGTGGTCGAGGCCAAGGAAGATGATTTCATTTTAATAATTTCAACACCGGGAGAATTGATAAAAATTCTCAAGAAAATAAAACTGGTAAAACTGTGAACAAGCATTATGAAACTGCTTGTTACAGATGTGGCATGAAAGGACATTGGTTAGGCATTTGGCCGATCTGTATCAAAAATCCCAAAAGGGAAAAGAGAAGGAAGGTGAAACCAACTTCATCTCTGATGAATCCGGACCCTCTTTCGATGGCAATGATAATGATGCACATCTCGATCTTTCTGATTTCCTCGTTGATCCTGAAGATATCAACGCCCAACAAGTTGACTAAAATAACCTATTTTTAGGGTTTTTATAAATTTGTGTTATATGTATTTTTGTTATCAAAGTGTGTTGTAAAATAAGTTATTAATGTTTTTTTTATGAATAATTTAAATCCAGAATATGTCAAGATCTGAGATTTGGGATGGAGATTTATGTCTAGCAGACAGTGCCACAACGCACACAATACTTAAAGATAAAAAGTATTTCTCCTCTCTAAATTTAAAAAAATCCGCTGGAAGCGTGGCATGAAAGACTTGGCCACCCTGGTTCAGTCATGATGAGAAAGATTGTGCAAAATTCGAATGGCCACCCGTTGAAAAATCAGAAGATTTTTCAATCGGGAGAATTTTCATGTAATGCATGTTCTCAAGGAAAACTCATAATTCAGCCATCACCAGCCAAAATTGGGAATGAATCTCCAGTATTCTTAGAAAGAGTACATGGTGATATATGTGGGCCTATCCACCCACCATGCAGACCATTTCGATATTTTATGGTGTTGATTGACGCATCAAGTAGATGGTCACATGTGTGTCTATTGACAACACGAAATACGGCTTTCGCAAAATTCATTGCCCAAATAATCAGGCTAAAAGCATAATTCCCTGATTATACAATAAAGAAAGTAAGGTTTGATAACGCTGGTGAATTCATTTCACAAGCTTTTAATAACTATTGTATGTTAGTGGGAATCGATGTTGAACATCCGGTCCCCCATGTACATACACAAAATGGCATGGCTGAATCCTTAATTAAACGGCTGCAACTCATTACAAGACCGTTAATAATGAGAACAAAACTCCCAATTTCTATATGGGGTCATGCTATCTTGCATGCGGCATCGTTGGTCCAGATAAGACCAAACGCATATAATAAACATTCCCCTTTACAATTAACATCTGGCCAAGAGCCAAATGTATCCCATCTCCGTGTTTTTTGTTGTGCGGTTTATGTTCCTATAGCCCCACCGCAAAGAACAAAAATGGGGCCACAAAGGAGATTGGGTATATACGTTGGTTATACATCACCAAGTATAATTCGGTACCTTGAACCGCAAACTGGTGATATGTTTACAGCTCGTTTTGCCGATTGCCATTTTAATGAAGATGAATTTCCAGCGTTAGGGGGAGGAGTTAAAGAAATTCCAAAAGATGTTACATGGTACACACCGTCTTTGTTGCACCTAGATCCCCCTACAAATCAACGCGAACTCGAAGTTCAGAAAATCGTACACTTACAAAATATGGCAAATCAGTTACCAGATGCGTTCACTGATACAAAAGGGTGACAAAATCATATACCCCTGCTGCAAATGCTCCATTGATATGCTCAAATTAATACTCTATAAGTACTAAAGCAGTTGTCGTAGTATATGTAGGGGTCGAACACAAGAACTCCAGAATTCACACAATAGATTATATAGATTCGAATTAAGCTAAACCAAAAGATGTAATTGAAAGCAAGTGCGTAAATTAAACAAGTAGTAAATCAATTGGAAGGAAGATAGGCTTAGGGTATTTCTCATGAATTCAATGAATGTAGATAAACTAACTAACATGATTCAGATTTAGCGCGGTTCTTGAACTCAAATCACTAAAGTATAGCTAACCAACTCTCGTTGCGAAAACTATCTAAGTCTAAATCCTAGAATTCCAAATCTCTTTGCAAATCCTAAAGTCTAAACCAGCTTTTAGTTCAAGTTTGATTTGTTCGCAAAACACTAAACCAAATCTCTTTGCGAATAGTTATTTTGCTCACCCTAAGTTCTGTCAGGTAATTAATCGCACTCTCGTGCCTAACCAATTATCCTAAGATCTAAGTTCTAGATTCGTCAACCTAGATTTAGCTATGGGAACAACCTATGGTGAAGAACTAATTCAGATGGTGAATCCTAATTAACTAATTAACCTAACATTCAGAGAAAACCCTTATGAGAACCCTGAACCTAACAAGGGATTTACTCAGACATGGAGAATGAAAACAACATGATTGAATAGATCATCAAAGAAATCAATAAGAAACAGGAGTTCAGAGTTGTCTCTCCAAAAACCAGAGTAGAATAAAGTTTAATCCAAACGTTCAATAAATCGTAGCCTCCATAATGGCTGAAAAAACTAATTATAATGCTAAAACACGTTTTGGGCTAAATTGTAAATAATAAAGTCTTCTGGGCAATTTTGCAATTCTTCAACTCTTCAAAAAAGTCGCGTTTCCTTCTCCATGGTCGACGTTATCGACTGATACCATGGTGGTATCGATCGATACTCTGACAATGACGCGCTTCCTTCTTTCATGGTATCAGTATCGATCGACACCAGGTGGTGTCAGTCGATACAAGGGTTTCAAATCACTACACGATCTTATGTTTTGCTCCAAAATGCTCCAGAAAGCTCTAATATCTCCAATTATGCTCCAAACGTGCTAAAACCTGTAAAAGACTCTAAAACACTACAAAATAGTTGAAAGACTCTATAAAATAGACCTATATCATGGCTTAAAAGGGGTAAAAACCATGATATATCAACTCCCCCAGACTTATCATTTGCCTGCCCTCAAGCAAATAGAAGGCTAAACCAGAGAAAGAGGTTTGAAAACACGGAGACTCACATGTTCCTGAAACATTGCAATGACCTTTTTCCCAAGCACCCAAATGTCACCTAACCAGTTCCAAGACTAACCACCATGTACTTCTCCTTAGGCATTCGCAGCTTCCCCAGACTACACACATTATTTCGCAGCATTGTTCAATTAAACTCATCATCGCCAGTTTCATCGCTGTGATTAATACCAAGAACCTTCTAGATTCTTTCTCATACAATATATGATAAGGAACCACCCAATTTCACACTTTTTGTATCACTTTCTCTCCCCCAGACTTATTTCTTATTTTGTTCTTTTTTCTTTTTTTTTTTCTTTTTTTTCTTTTTGATTCACATATACACATCAAGGTATGAGACGCGAGTATTGATGGTGTTTGCCACCGAATCCCCGGTTCTTCCCTCTCAATGTATCAAAGGGTGTATGCGAATAATGGCATCATAGGAAAATCCTAGCCTCGCTTCCAACCTTTGTGTGATCATTCCTTACCAAGTAGAATAATGAGATCACTGGAAATTTTCCTAGCCCTCTACTCAGAAGAAAATCATTTCATCTTTTCATGCACTTATTTATTAACTTATAATAGGGGAGAGAGATACTGTTACTTTTAAACACATGGGTTCCTTTGTCAGATATGAATGAGGAATCAAGCTCTGTGAATACTAACCACGTCGATGAAGTGCAAAAGTTTTGGCTCATGCTTTAAAAGAACTCTGCTGGAAACATATGTGTCTTCTAGTTAACTGGTCAGCCTTTGGATTTTTCATTAGTCGATCTGTAACTGATTCTGTAACAATGGTCACTTAGAAGCAAAGTCAAAACAGTAGATTCAAGAACAAGATCATAATCTCCAACAAAATTTTGACTCAATAAAACAAATTTGACACAAAAACGACTGACTCTAAGAAAAACAAACACGTTGTCAGCAACTACCTCCCCCAGACTTAAACAACACTGTCCCCAATGTTATCTAGTCTAGAGTTGGTAAAAGAAAACAGAAGAGTTGAGTGGATTGGTGAAAATCGAAGGAGGCTTACCTGAGTGGCGGGTGTCGACCGATACCATGTTGGTATCGATCGATACTCGTAGCAAGTTTCTGCTCCTTTGTCGCGTGGATGGTGTCGATCGATACCGGGATGGTGTCGATCGATACTGCTCTTCTGAATCTGCTTCTTCACGTGAAACACAAAACCAAAAACCAAAAATCAAAAACAAAAATAATAGAAAAACTTATGTATAACTTACCAGTGGGTTGCCTCCCACCAAGCGCTTGTTTTTAGTTATTAGCTTGACTTTGGCTCAGGTGATCAGTCAGGACGAGGTTGAGAGCTTACTCCCATGCAAGTTCCACAGCTAGATACTTGCAGACTCAGAGTTCTACTCAACATGCTATCTATAACCTTCTTTCCTTTCTCTTTCAGCTCTAGAGTAAGAATGACTCTAGCCTTGGAGAATGGTTTTGAGGTTCATTTGCACTTCACCTTGTACTCAAGCGAGTCCCCATCACACTTCTGAGGGATTAAGGTCATAGAGGGAGCACCTTTTACTCATTTGCTTTTCACCTTCTTCTTTGCCTTAGCTGTTTTGACGTCTTTCTTGGTGATGACAGAAGGACTATCTAGAATGTCCATGACAGTCGGTACGTCAGGAGGCTCTTCCAAAAGATCAACCATCAACGTCTCTCCTGTAGCAACGGTGATGCAAGAGATATGTTTGGGAGCTCTTCCAGAAGGGATGACTAGGAGACCTCTTTGTCAATGTATGAGAAGGAGACTCTCTTACTGGGCGTGTCTATAACTGCACCAACTGTAGCCATGAACGGTCTTCCAAGAATCAAAGGTACTTTGAATTTTCGCTCATCTCCACAACCTGAAAATCAGTAGGAACTAGACAATCTCCTACTTTAACAGGCAAATCAGAAATGGTACCATATGGAGTTGATGTTGAAGAATTCGCGAATGTCAGAGTCATCTCAGCAGATCTAATACCAATTCTCAACCTCTCTGCAATTGCCCTTGACATGACATTGACGCTAGACCCTGAATCAACGAGAGACTCTTTGAATTCAACTCCAGAGATGGAGCATGGAACTGAATTTTTCTGGGTCTTCTCTCTTAGTCAACTGCTTCAGCGGTAGTGACTTGCGTCTTGCCTTGATAAAGAGTACTTCGATCTCTTCCAGAGTTTCTCTGCAATCTCGGAAGTGACTCAGCAGAGGGCGGTACTCTATAGCTTCTTCAAAAGTCAGTGTGTGGGGAATCCTTCGTACCATCTTCTCAAAGCCAAGCAGCTGCTTTGGAGAGATAGGGCCTCTGAGGTGTCTAGGTGGTATAGGATATGACACTTTAGGCTTGTAGACACGTTCCTCGACAATCTTGGGCGTTTTCACAGTTTCTGGCTCAGTCTGCGAGGAGTGTCGATCGATACTAGAATGGTATCGATCGATACAAGGCTTCTCTGTCGTCTCTTCAGATGTGGTGGCGATCGATACAGGTGTGGTGTCGATCGATACTTGTTGTGTCGAAACGTCTTTGGCATATCCTTGGACGGGTATCGACCGATGCTGGGTGGTATCGATCGATACTAGGGCGATTTCAGGAGCCTCTTCGTTGTCACCGACGAGATTCTTTGCAGTTAGGCCAATTTTTACTCCTGGATCGACCTCTTCATCACTTCTTAAGGTGATCGCATTGACTTGTTCATTCTATGCATGAACCATCTTTCCCTTGACAGCTGCTGAAACCTGAGCTACCTGAGTTTCCAGCCTCTTCTGATGAATGCTAAGAGCTTCGATTTTCCCATTCAGATCTGTGTACATAGCATCCATCTTCCCATTAAAGTCTGCTTTCATCTTCTGCTGTCCCTGAAGAATCTGTTCAAACATAGACTCAACCTTGCTCTCTGGAGATTTGGGTGGGTGAGGTGGGTATTGATATCTTTGACTTTGAAATCCAGCACCACCAATGTAGTTAACACCTTTCACTTCATCCTCATCAGCAAAGTTTACAGCTTTCTTCGTCTTACCCATCAGGAGATTGTGCACTGAATTCAGCTTAGCTTGAACTTCAGCAATCTGCGATCCATCAACTCCCCCAGCTTGCTTCTTCCACTCGAAATCAGCATTCTTGGTGCTATTGCTAGACTCCAAGTTCTCAATCAGCACATAAGCATCGTCTGGATACCTGGTGTTGAAATTCCCATTACTCGCAGCATCCAAAGCCATCTGATACCTCCAATCTATCCCTCTGAAGAAAATACCCAGCAACTGAACCTGAGTAAACCCGTGATGTGCACAATCCCTTTGATATGACATGAATCTGATCCAAGCAGCCTTAAACGCTTCAGTTGGTCCTTGAGAAAACTGGGAGATCTTGTTCATGAGCTCTTCGGATCTCGCATCATCATAAAAGTTATTCAGGAACGCGTTCTTAGTCTCCTCCCAAGTAGTCAATGATCCAGGTGGAAATTGCTTCAGCCAGTAAGCTGCATCCCCACCAAGAGAGTATGAGAAAAGCTTAGAGAACAGGTAGTCGTAGGACACTCCATTATACTTGATGCTAGTGACCAAGTCCTCGAACCTTTAAATGTGATCCATGGGATGCTCATGAGGAAGACCATGAAAAGGGTGCTGACCCACAAGTGTGTAGTATGTAGGCTTCATCTCAAAGTCATTCCTCTGAAAAGTGGGAATACGAATCGCAGACCAATTGGCATAGAACTGATCGGGTCTGTTGTACTCTCCAAGCGTCCTAGCACGATTAACCACAGCATTCCCATCATTCACCTCGTTGTTGCGCGCAACCAGCGCGACAATCTCATCGACAGCTACTGGAGGGATTATGATGTTTCCCTCACCATCAAGTCGCTGTCCAGCTTCATTGCACAAATGACCCTCTTGGTCTCTGAAAGCTTCAGCATCATCACGAACTAATACCACTAGATTGTTCATCTCTGCTGGCTTCTTTGCTCTCGTTTTTGTGCGTTCCAAAAGTGCTAGTTCCTCGTTGGAAAGATTAACTAGCTGAGTGTTCTTGTTCCTTCTGGTTTCACGAAGAGGTATGCACCTGAAACACGAAAGTCAAGAACGTAAGTAACCGAAAAAAACGCGACGGGTATCGACCGATACCACTAGGGTGTCGATCGATACTCTACGATTTAGACGAAATTCTTCACTAAAATCTAATGGCGAATTGAGTCCCCGGCAACGGCGCCAAATTTGATATGCTCAAATTAATACCCTATAAGTACTAAAACAGTTGTCGTAGTATATGTAGGGGTCGAACACAAGAACTCCAGAATTCACACAATAGATTATATAGATTCGAATTAAGCTAAACCAAAAGATGTAATTGAAAGCAAGTGCGTAAATTAAACAAGTTGTAAATCAATTGGAAGGAAGATAGGCTCAGGGTATTTCTCAGGAATTCAATGAATATAGATAAACTAACTAACAAGATTCAGATTTAGCGCGCGCGGTTCTTGAACTCAAATCACTAAAGTATAGCTAACCAACTCTCGTTGCGAAAACTATCTAAGTCTAAATCCTAGAATTCCAAATCTCTTTGCGAATCCTAAAGTCTAAACCAGCTTTTAGTTCAAGTTTGATTTGTTCGCAAAACAACTAAACCAAATCTCTTTGCGAATAGTTATTTTGCTCACCCTAAGTTCTGTCAGGTAATTAATCGCACTCTCGTGCCTAACCAATTATCATAAGATATAAGTTCTAGATTCGTCAACCTAGAATTAGCTATGGGAACAACCTATGGTGAAGAACTAATTCAGATGGTGAATCCTAATTAACTAATTAACCTAACATTCAAAGAAAACCCTTATGAGAACCCTGAACCTAACAAGGGATCTACTCAGACATGGAGAATGAAAACAACATGATTGAATAGATCATCAAATAAATCAATAAGAAACATGAGTTCATAGTTGTCTCTCCAAAAACCAGAGTAGAATAAAGCTGAATCCAAACGTTCAATAAATCGTAGCCTCCATAATGGCTGAAAAACCTAATTATAATGCTAAAACACGTTGTGGGCTAAATTGTAAATAATAAAGTCTTCTGGACAATTTTGCAATTCTTTAACTCTTCAGAATAGTCGCGTTTCCTTCTCCATGGTCGACGGTATCGACCGATACCATGGTAGTATCGATCGATACTCTGACAATGACGCGCTTCCTTCCTTCATGGTATCAGTATCGATCGACACCAGGTGGTGTCAGTCGATACAAGGGTTTCAAATCACTACACGATCTTCTGTTTTGCTCCAAAATGCTCCAGAAAGCAAATGAACCCAAAGTTCAGTTAAAAAGGGGAAGGCCAATTGGTTCTAAAAACAAAAATCCCTGAAAGAAAAATAAATTGGGAGAAAAAAATGAAAAGGTTCCCGAAGAACCATATAAAGAAAAATGTCCAGAAGATATATATGAAAATGGTCCAGAAGAACCACATACAGAGAAAAGTCTTGAAGACGAAAATGACAAAGAAAAATATGAGATTTCCATTAACTATGCCTAAGACAGAAAAATATGGGATATAAATGAAATAGAAGATAATGATGGAATTTTCTCATTCTCTGTATCCAAAAACATTGATTATGAAGTTGATGATCCAGACCCAAGGTCCGTATCAGAGTGCCAGAAAAGGCCTGATTGGGAGAAATGGCAAATGGCCATGAAAAATGAATTATTCTCCCTCAATAAAAGAAATGTTTTTGGACCTATTGTCACTACACCCAAAGATGTAAAACCGGTTGGGTACAAGTGGGTTTTTGTACGGAAAATAAATGAGAAAAATGAAGTCACAAGATATAAAGCTCGACTTGTGGCACAAGGATTTTTTCAAAGACCGGAAATTGATTATGAAGAAACATATTCCCCGGTTATGGATGCAATTACATTCAGATTTTTAATGAGCCTTGCGGCATCTAAAAATCTAGAAATGTACCGTATGGATGTAGTGACAGCATATCTATATGGATCACTTGATAATGATATATATATATATGAGGATCCCAGAAGGATTAAAAATGCATGTAGCATTAAACTCTAAACCCAGAGAGATATGTGCGATCAAATTACAGCGATCACTTTACGGATTAAAACAATTCGGATGCATGTGGTATAATCGCTTAAGCGAATACTTGCTAAAGAAAGGGTACGTGAATAATGCAATTTGCCCTTGCGTCTTTATTAAGAAATCATCATCAGGATTTGTAATCATTGTTGTATATGTTGATGACCTAAACATCATTGGAACTCAAAAGGAAATTGATGATGTAAGAACTCATATGAGATAAGAGTTTGAAATGAAAGATCTGGGACAGACAAAATTTTGTCTTGGCTCCAGATAGAGCACTTCCGAGATGGAGTGTTCGTGCATCAATCAAATTATACCAAAAGGATCTTACAACGTTTTTATATGGATAAAGCGAATCCTTTGAGTACTCTAATGGTTAATCGATCTCTAAATACTGAAAAAGATCAATTCCGACCTTGTGAAGATAACGAGGAAGAGTTAGGTCCTGAAGTACCTTATATGAGCGCTATTGGTGGACTTATGTATCTTGCAAATTGTACCCGACCGGATATAGCATTTGCTACAAATCTACTTGCAAGATATAGTTCGTCTCCTACGCGCAGATTAGAATGAGATAAAACATATTTTTCGTTATCTCCAAGGAACGATTGATTTGGGATTATTTTATCCTCGAAACCCAAAAGTTGGTTTAGTTGGTTTTGCAGATACATGATATTTATCAGATCCGCATAAATCACGGTCGCAAACTGGATATGTTTTCACCATTGGAGGAACTGCAATCTCATGGCGATCCCAAAAACAAACTTTGGTTGCAACTTCTTCAAATCATGCAGAAATTATTGCACTTCATGAGGCATGTAGAGAATGTGTATGGTTCAGATCCATGACTCAACACATTCAAAAAGCCACCAGAATAATCACCAGGAAAGAACCAACAATCTTGTATGAAGATAATGCAGCATGCGTTGCCCAAACGAAAGAAGGTTATATCAAGAGCGACAGAACAAAACACATCCCTCCAAGATTTTTCTCTTACACTCAAGAGCTCGAGAAAAATCAAGAAGTAGATATTCGATATATTCGCTCAAGTGACAACGCATCAGATTTATTTACCAAGGCGCTTCCTACCACAACATTCAAGAAACACATTCACAGTATCGGAATGCGTCATTTACGTGATCTATAAAAAGGAGATCATATCCATCATTTCGAGGGGGAGACTGCACTCTTTTTCCTTTGTCATTGTTTTTATCCCATTGGATTTTTCCATGATTATGTTTTTAACGAGGCAATACGTAATATATTAACAGTGATAGATAATTAAGGAGGAGTGTCAAACTGGATAATTTTCCACCACCGACTTTATTGACATAGTAGTAATATTTTATTATTTTCTTATCAGTATAAATATGATATTTATACTGGTAGTGTAACGGGAAAAAATACAACACAGAGTTAATAAGAAGAAAAATCTTCTCTCTCCCCTCCACTTATAACTCTCTCGCCTCTCTCCAGTTAACAATTTAACATCGCTCACCATTATTCTTATTTACATATTCTCACGTATATACATATACATACATATATAATATATCATTATTTTATAACAATAACAAAATTAAGTTAAGGTAGAGAAATTAGAACACCTTTTATATTAAAATGTGTGATTG
Source organism: Eutrema heterophyllum (assembly GCA_002933915.1). Lineage (NCBI taxonomy): Eukaryota > Viridiplantae > Streptophyta > Magnoliopsida > Brassicales > Brassicaceae > Eutrema > Eutrema heterophyllum. The sequence goes on along the minus strand of PKMM01010274.1, from coordinate 1,308,067 downwards.
GACCAAACAATCTCGATCTCTAGACTTCTATCAGAACCATCTTTCTTGTTTTCGTCACTTAATCTGAAACTTCCACTATAACTCCCTTCCGTCAACACTTTGTCGATTGGTATCCTCACTTTACCCAGATTTTTCTGGACATTTAAAAAAAAAATCAAAAAGAATTAGTCAAAAATGCAAATCAAAAGATAACGAAAGTGAGAAAATTTAAAATATACGTTGCGAAATATGTTACTGGATTTGCAGACGATTTCAAGAAATTGTCCTCTTGGAGGTACAGTAAAGTCCCATGTGAATGATTCCTTCCAAACCGGTGAGCTGGTTCGTTTATCAACCTAAACCACAACATTTTTCAGGTTAAATCTAGTTAAAACCGAACCGAATTCAATCGCATTGAACCGAATTCAGTCGCATTGAACCGGAACCGAATTCAATCACGTTGAACCGGATTCAATCACATTAAACCGGAACCGAATTCAACATGTTGAACCGGAACATAATCAATCTTATTGAACCGGAATCGAATTCAATCGAATTGAACCGGACCGAATCAATCGAATTGAACGGAAACTGAGCCGAATTGGACGGAATTGGACCCAAATGGAGCCGAATTAAACCGGAATGTACCTTGGTTTTCTTGGTAGGGCAATTATCGATGATTAAGCTGCAAAACGCGTTTGTGTTTCCCGTAGAGCGTTTCAGATTATTGCCGCGTTTGATCGCCACCGTCAAACTTCCCGGCAAGCAATTCAGGAGGCTGTTCCCTCTCTCATGAAAGCTTCCTTCCGGAGGTTTCGATTTCATCATCAATTGCAGAACCGGAATCGCCTCCGCCGCTAAAACCGCCTGAGACCTCGCCGTCTCCGTCGGCATTGTTATCCACGACTGTCTCAGCGTGTAGATCGTGTCTAACGCCGAATCTCTCGCTTCTTTATCGCCGGATTTCAGAGCTCCGATTAGATGAGGGATACAAGCGGTCGCCGCCTCCGATGAACGGAGTTTGGGAAACGTCGTGAGAATCGCGTTTAGCGTTCTCACTACTTCCACGTTTATCATCGCCGTCGTCCAAAACTCTCTCTCCATCGCAGCTGCAATCGAAAGGTGAGTTAAGAATCGGATAACGAAAAACGGAAAACTTCGATTTCGGAAACTTACCGGTTAAAGATTTGATGATTTCACTAGAGACGTGTTCTTGAAGTGTATGATTAGAGAAAAGAGATTTGATCATTAGTGCTGCTGGAGTAGAAACTTCTGGATTACAAGATCTAAGCATCTCTTGAACCAAACACACACCACCAGCTTCCGCCATAGCTTTTCGGCTTGTTCTACTGTGCATTGCAAAGTTTCCTAACGAACACAGCACAACCATTTGCATCTCGTCGCTTGGTTCTTCCTCAATCAAGCTGATTAGTGCACGACACGCTAACGCCGAATCCGTGGCTTTAGCGAGTCCTTCGTGTTGAGAGATGTCCCCGAGAGCCATTGCCACGAGAAGCTTTGCGGTTTCTGATCTCGTCTCTGTGTCTAGTATGTACTCTGACAAGGGAGTTATTACAAATTTACAGATTTTTGTCTCTCTGACCTTTGGATTGCGTAATATCAGTTCGAGTAATCTTGCTGTGAGTTCTTCGCAGTGGTGTGATCTTAGTAGATCGAGTAATGCGTCGAGTGCACCTTCCTCAGCCATTTCTAGAACACTTGATGAGTCTTGCTTCTCACGGATGATCAATGCGTCGATGGCTAAGATCACCGTGCTCTCGGCTGTTGAGAACAACATTTTTGCCAGAACTGGTACGGTTACTGTAAAGTAATAATGCTCTGAGTTGAATCTGAGAATGTTGCAGAGAATGAAAGCTGCTGATTCCCATAGAGATACAGGAAGTTGAGGATCTTCGTCGATAATAACCTTGGAGAGCTCTTGGATTCCTTCGGCATCTGCTACCTCCTTCGTCCATGTAACTGAGGATTTCTCTAAACCCATCAGCGCTATCTCTTGTAAGTTTCTTACTCTGATCCCGGAAAGTTTCACAAGAGGAGCAATGAGATCCTTGGTCATGATATCTTCTTGAAAACGTGGTGTTTCGAATAGAGAGGTCAGTAGTTCTGCAGTTGCGTGTTGGACCGCTATATATTCAGATTCAAGCAATGGTATCAATGGCATAATGATTGCCGAAGATGCGATTTTTAATGATTCAAGAGCCATTGGCTTCTCCAAGATGTTTGCTATCGCTTGTAAACCACCGAGTTGGCCTTGAAAATCCAAGTCCTGTCTAAGCAAAATCAAGAGGAGCGGTTGTACCATTTTTATCGCCTCTTGGCTTCTAGCTACAGCACCGACGTTCGTCAAAACTCTGAAAAGCTCTGCGATTACAGAACACAAAGAGCTTGGAGGATATGTGGAGAGTTGACCAAGGCATTGCTCGATTATCCCCACTTTAATCAGATCCATTTTACGCGGAGTCTTGTCTTTAGTCATTTTCACAAGACAAGAAATTGCAGCCTCACTGATCAGATAGTTTCCAGAAGCCACAAAGCCGAAGAACAGATTCACACAATCATGATACTCTGCGATCTCTGAGAATCTTTTGTTATCTAAGAGTCTGTCAAGTGCTACCATCCCGGCTTCTACAGCAGTTCTTGTTCCTGACCGGATAAGTGATATAACAGGTACCATGCAATCTGCAGCAGACAAGCTTGTTCTCAAACTTTCGCTGGTAAATATAAATGAGCATATTCTCGCAGAACTTGTCTTCGATTCAAGCGATGAACTATCTGAAGATAAAATCTTGTAGATGTTCTCCAATGGCTTTCCTTCAAGACAATTAAGAAAATCTGGCCCAGGACATTTTCCCATAGTTAGCTTCACTAGAGCCGTTAGAGCAGCCTCTCTTTCACTCTCCAACGTAGTATTCAACATTTCAATAAGAGGTGAAAACGCTTTCCATGCTGATTCAGAATCTCTGATGTGCTCAAAGCTAAAACTTTCGTGGAGAGCTCTTGCAGCGCTGTAGCGGGTACTTCTACAAGCATTATGAAGAACTCCTATGAGCTGCTTCATGGAACTTATAGCTGTTTTGTGATGTGTGACTTCTGGGCAGCGGAAGAGTGATCCTAACAGTTCAGAAACTGTGAACTCAGTCGAATCTTGAGGACTCAAAGAAAGGTACTTTGATAAAGCATCAAGAGCTCCAGCTTCAGCGATAAGTAATTTACTTGTTACTCCCCACTCTGAAATACGACTAAGAAGCCGAACTGCTACCGGAAAGGCTCCAGTTTTATTTGCATTTGGCTTCAAGAGATTCACCAGTAAAGGAATACATTTTTCGGTAAATGAACCGCGTCTTAATCTTTCATCTTCGAATAATGCTTCTAAAGTAACCTCACAAGGATTTTGTAACAGAGATAACTCTTCTGCTAAGGCACCCAGACTCCTTGTGTCTGATTCTGCATTCCCAACCGCTTTTATCAGCGCTTCTATGATATCTGAATTCATGATTTCTGCAATGATTTTATCATTCTTATTACGAACTAAAGCTGCCAACACTTGTGCAGTAAAATATCCATCAATCATCTGATCAGATTGCATGAAAGGAGCTAGAGTTGGTACAAGATTTGCTGTTGCTGGAGATGAGACAACGTTTGGTTCCTGAGACATAACAGCTAAGAATGATAGAACAATCCATTTTTCTTCGGAATCCGAGAAATTCTCCTGCAAAAATTAAAGATCATTACTCAGCAAGACCTACCTACACTTACAGGATTTAGAAGAAAAAACATAAAGAAAAGCTAGTAAGTATACTCATCTACCTGTGTGTTGAAATTGTATCTTTGAAGCTTCTCTGCAATAATTTCAAGTCCATCGGCTTCCATGACGGCAAGTCTTTTCTTGGGATTAGAGGAGCAAAAAATGGAGAGTAACCACATGGAGACTGTGCTTCCCAAGATAGTAATTGGATCAACCATTTCAGAGTCATCCATCTTTAAGCATAAATTGCTTGTGATGAAAGATCCTGGTCTTTGAATTTCAACTCTATATGATGAACATTTAGAGTTCTGCTTTGACATATCAAGAAGAGTGCTTACTAAGCTTTTCGTATACCCCGATTGGCCAATTGCTTCCGCGCATAATTTCTTGTCGTTCTTTGCTGCACAGACAAGCAACATAGCTCCTCGGACTTTTATTTCAGGACTGGATGAGTTGATTGTCCTGTTAGCCAACGAACAAATTGATTTTGATCGTGTCACCAAAAGTTCACCTAACAAGACAAAATGTGTCTTGCAGAAGCGAGACAAAATCTCTATTGATTTATCTTGCACCAAAGGATGTCCTTCAGCTACACAGCGGACGAGAGAGTCTAAACTTGATGGAGCTTCAGTGAACGCGGAAAAGGGGTTATGGGACAAGCTAGCACCATATTTAGCTTTGGCAAGCAAAGAGAGTACTTCTAAAACGTCGATATAAGCGCTGTTGTTCAGGTCAGTTGCGTTTAAGAGTTCAATGAGTTCATGAACAGCAAATCGACACTGATCATTTCCTTTGAACACATCATTAACCTGGAAATGCTTCAGTAACTGATGAAGAGCTTGTGAAGCATTTCTCTTACCTTGTAGTGTTCCCTCTCTTAGTACTCTGGTCAAAGCAGAAACAACATCATCATTTAGTGCTTCGGCTGCAATATTTGGGTCTGAAAGAAGGTTTGCAAGAGTGGACATGGGACTCTCTGCTGATTCGATCGGGTTGGTTTTTGCTGACTTTATCAATGGTTTGATCACTTCGACTTCTGGACCGGATAACTTCTTTTGGCCAAGTTTTTTCTTTGTAGGATTAGATAGAGAGCCCAAGGCGTGGGCTAATTGCGTTGCAACAGCGTGAGTGTTCCCACTTAAAAGCTTTGTGCACGGATTATCATTCTCGTCGAATCCAAGACCGCCACAAAGGTCTTTTCTTGAACTAAATAGATCAGCCAAGACAGAAGCTGCGTTCTCTTTCATTTTCTCATTTGATGAGGCAAGTCTTTGTACTAGAGACCTCAATCCATTATTCGCTGCAGAACCTTTGGTGACAAAATCCTCCAATGAAGCCGATGCAAGAACATGGCCTAGGACTCTTATCAAATGAGCCTTTGATTTAGGAGCATCTCCGAGAAACAAAGCCTGTACTTGCTCGATAACACTTGGATCAGCTGTTTTAATCAGTTTCAGAAGCGTATTTGCTGAAATCTCTTGGGATTTTGGTCCACCATTCTTTAGAAGCCCGAAAAGCGCATAAACAGCTCCTGCTTTCTCAACGCAGACACGGATTTCCTCGCTGTGACAACATAGGTTCCAAAGGACACGGACCGCATCCTCCTTTGCCTTTTGAGACACACCGGTCTCTATAATCTGCAATAATGGAGGAATCCCGCCTGCAGAAGTAACAGCCCATCTGCTTTCATCGACCTTGTCAGTCAAGATTGCTAAGAACTCAACGGACAGTTCTTGATGTTGTTCGCTGGACAACCCAAGAAACGGTATGAGGATTTGTATCCCTTCTCTCTTCCCAATAGCTTCCCAAACATTCTGATATTTGCATAAATTTGACAAACATGTTATCATCCGCTCACGTGGACTGTCCGTGGCCAAGATTGTTAGCCCGACTAAAACCCTCTTAGCATCCACATTGTTCAGTGATTTGGATACATCAACATTTCCATATAGACTTGCCATAGCCTCCAAGATACGTTCTTGGATCAGTTGAGTATCCCGGGGCTTCAATAGTTTCACTAGTACTCCTTCCGTTAGTGTTGGATCAAACGTTTCTCTACCATCACCACAAGTTAGCTGAAACTTCCTCAGAGCATAAGCAAGAGCTCCAAGAATATCAGCGACAGGCTCAGTGAGACGTGGAGACAATGATAGCCCTCCGAGATACACTATCAAAGCAGACATTCCTCCGCATAAGTTTGCCAAAGCTTGTGTCCCATAACTCTGTAAGGCGCGTTCGTTTTCTTCATCTACCGACTCTTTAGACGAAGCAACCACTGCGCTAATCAGAAGGTGGATCCCATCCAAATCTCTAGCCAAATTCTTAGCTTCTTCTGACTTTGATGTGATGGCTTCTAGAGCATTGACTACGCTGGCACGCACGAAAACATTGTTTTCCTCACTTAGAAGCTGAACCAGAACTTGCACAGCACCTGACTCTACTATCTGTGAGATGCTACAAGTGAAAATCCTAATAAGACGAGCTAAAAGAGAAGCTGCATTTGATTGAGATATCGGGTTACTAGACTGTAGAAGCTTTAAGATGATATCGACTCCGCCATCTTCAAGCGTCACAGTCCAAAAACCATCTCTATCGCCGCAAAGATTTCTCAAAGCTCCAACCAAATATCCTTCAACTGTCTTGTCTTGCTTCTTTTTCATCTTTAACTGACCCCACAAACTCGGTACCACGCCTTCCGTGACAAATATCTTAGTACCAACGTTATCATCATCCATTCCACACAAAGAAACTTCATATATGGCCTCGGCCGCGGCTCTTCTTGCATCCACAGACTCAGATTTCAAAAGTGACAGAAGCGGCGGGATGCATCCGCCTATCAGTACTTTAGAACGAATGTTTTCGTCTTTGCATAAAACGGTCAAGATTGAAGCGGAATTGAGTTTCGCCAGAAGGGTTCCGTTCCTGAGAAGTGATATGAAGGAAGGCATAGCGTTCACGTTCCGTCCAATGGTCTTTCTACACTCTTTTTTACCTTTGGCTAGACCGAGAAGCCGAGCTGCGCTGAGCTCTTTCTCTTGCGCCGATGATTTCTTCGCGTGAAGCTGCTCGATGAGACGTGTGATCGTCACTGCTGCTTTCTCCGGATCATCCATCTCCGGGGTCATCATTTTATTGTTGTCCCTGCACTCAAAACCAGCCCTCAGATAGAGAGAGAGAGAGAGGATCAAAGTGGATGTGTCAGAAACAAATCAATACGTCAGCTGAGGAGAGGATACAGAAGGAGTCTCTTGCTCATTTGTTGAGGAGGGAGGTTTTGACATCTTCTCTTTTCTGTATACAAGAAAACTTCAAGAGATAAGATACTGAAGAAAATATGAGTCTCTTCACTTTTATAAAAGTTGCAGTAAAATTTACTGTTTGTTTTGTTATTTCGATCTCATTTTGTTTGTGACGCTTAAGAAAACATAAGCTTTTTAGTTGATTTGATTCAACAACGACAACGAGTCTTACTAAATTCATAATCCCCTTGGTTTTGTATTGTCATTTGGTGATTAAGAAATTTTTGTACCACAATTGTCTTGTGAATCATAATAATGAACTAGTGTTGATTGGCTGTATGGTAGCTTTAGATGAGACGTAGAACTCAAGAAGTAATGTTTTAGATGATTCAAGTAACTTTAAGAAAATAGTTGCAAAAAAAATTAACACAACCTAAAATAGTTGCTTTTGAAAAACTGAGCAAATAACAAGCAGAATTACTGGAAATGTGTATTTTGATAAAATCCAATTTAAACCTTTAATTCAAACGTAATTATATGAATATGATGAAGGGATTGTAAGAAACTTATTCTTCTTTATTGTTTTACATTTATTTTGAAAAATATACAATCCTAGGCCTCATTGATAAATATCCACATGCAGAGTACCAATTGCTGTCAAGAAGGTTTTAAGGTTAATATAGTTCTTCCTAATCACATCTCTATGGTGATGTAAAACTCGAACATTGTAACATATTTTAGATAATTTATAAAAGAAAAACCATATGAACGTAAGAATTTGAAGATTTAACACTTTTCTAAGAATCTCTAAATAAAACAAATGTACAATTAATTTATACAATTATAAATTACCTTTTATCAAAAAACGTTCCACAACTCCCTCCTAGGCGCAGCAAACGCCGCTCCTAATATTCAAATGTTGTAATTTTGCAATTAGTATATGATGATTGGTTTGGATCTTGTGTTTTCTAATTTAAAGAAGAAACAAATGAATTTTCAATCAAATCGACATTGTCATGGTTTCTGATTGTTAAAAAAAAAAAAAAAATTGATAAGGATCTTACCTCTCCTTTGTGGTTGCTCAGACAAGAATCGTTGAATAGCTTGTCCAACAAACAAACAATCAAAAGAAGAAAAAAAACAGAAGTTTTTAAAGGTTTGACAGAGAGGAAGAAGAAATCTTAAATCCCAAACCATACCTATTTGCGCTTTTTTTTTTTACTTTTCTATTCCTTTCACATTTTTTTTCTTCTATTTTTGTTTCTCTTTCTCGGATAATATATATATATATATATATCCAACCCCTAATTTAGTAAGGAATTAATACCATTTGAAATAAATAATGTTTTCATAGTGAAATCAAATAATTTACATTAGCATATCTAAGAAAGCACTCCAAATAAATTCTCGTGAACGGAGGAAACCTCAATGGCTCAATTCTTTGACGTGCTAAACGAGCGAATCAGCCGCAATGTTGAACGCTACACTTACGGCTCCCTAGAAGTACTACTCCATCTAGTCACATTCAAAATGGAGCAACTAATCAAACAGAGAAGATTGGTTTTCACCCGTCCATGGCTTAATCAACGTGGAGCACGCCAAAGCCCGTGGACACGATTATATGGCTCTGAAACATCCGAACCAACGGGTCATGATTATCACGTATAGCAATGACTTTGAGTCTCAAGATTAGCAAGAAGATGACTTTGAAGGCGACGAAGAGATCATGTATTGATAGATTTGCAAGAGTGACTAGGTGAGTTTTAAACAGTCAATTCAATCCCCAATAAATCGTTCAACGATAGAACATCTCCCACACCCATTGTACCATCAAAACTAAGGTATGCAACCTTAATCAATGGGTGTTCTTGTATTAATGTGGCCACACTTACATGATCTAGATGATTTAGGCTTGGAAACAGCGAGGTACTTATGACTATTCTGGATTTGTTGGCTCAACGATAGCACAGAGATATCAAGCTCACCCGACAAGTCGATATCCACTTTAGCATCAGCCCATACAAAGACCAAGCCATATATGAAGTTGTTCCGAAAAGTTGGAAACCTATTTTTCAAACGACCACGGCAGTTTGATCAAGAGACCAACCATGATGGAAAGCTGAACAAATACTTGTTCAATCATTATCTGAACACATTAATTAATGCATGTTTAACTATATAATAACAAATGACAGTTTACTCTATTAGGTTGATTGAGTATAGTAATCGGAGTCATGACATTGGAAAGATTATACCTTCGTGTTTTGAATTCTGGAACGGTTCTTACAAACTTTTAATAGTATCGATAATGAATAGTGTTCATGATTCTCTGTGAATTACCTATAGCTTGATTTGATTCTTATAGTTCGTGGAGTAATTTATCTAGTCTACGTGGATTTGATCCCTAAATTCCATATATTTTTTAAACTTTTGCTATTAAAGCCCCTGAAGTTTTTTTTCAGATTGTTTTTTGGGTCGGGTCTGCGCATGATCGAACGGCCATCTAAATTTTGGAACAATAGGTTTTTGCAAGATCTCTAGACCCGACCCGGTTAAGGAAAATCCAATTTCCCACTCGGGTTAGGCCTCTCTATTTAAAAGAGCAAGAGAAAAAAAAAAAGAGATGTACATATCTTAATTAGGGTTTCCGTCGACAATGAGAAGAAGTCTTCATCTTCGCAAAAAATCGAAAGCCGATGTTGTTCCTTTGGATCTACAGATCGAGATTCTTAATCGACTACCTTTGAAATCCGTAGGTAGGTTTCTCCTCGTATCGAAATCATGGGCAAAAATCATCCGAAGCAAGTGTTTCATCAGATCATTTCCTCATCGATCCTTGAATCAGCCTGGACGTTTCCTAATCGCTTTCAACTCACGAGATAGCCAAACGGGAAACCTAAACTGGTACTTCTTCTCAACGACGTCAACGACGTCGTCTTCATCAACATCAGCATCAACATCAACGTCTTTTCTATCGAGAATAAAATGTCCCGTCTCAAAACCGCGACCCCGCTACTTTACTGTGAGTTACGTCAATGGATTGATGAGCATTGGATATGGTCTGAGACAAATCATATGTAACCCTTGCACCGGTAAGTCCATAACTTTACCAAGAACCAAAACCACTAGACCAAGCCTAGTCAGACATTTTCTCGGATATGATCCAGTCAATAATCAGTACAAAGTATTGTGCATGAAGACAGCCGCTTCTCGTACAGATCCGTGGTCTTGCTTTCAAGTATTCACATTGGGAGCTAAACCGAAATCATGGAGACTGATCGATTGTAGCATTCCGCACCGTCTTTGGTCTAACAATGGTGTGTGTATAGATGGAGTCGTGTACTACATTGCGGGCACAGGAGATAAGGAACTGAGTGTGGTGGGATTCAATGTGAAGTCTGAAAAGTTCGAAATCTTTGTTACAATATCTGAAGGTTTAGATTTTTTCAATTCAATAGGTCCTCTAATTTTGATAAACTACCATGGCAAAGTAGCCGTACACACTATTACCCGTGAGGAAGGAATTGATTTGTGGGTTCTCGAAGCCGGGAAACAGGCTTTCTTGGAGATGTCTTTCGATGAACTTCCCAAACCTACTTTAAAAATGAAAGGTGTTAATCATAGGGGTGAGATTATTTTTGCACCTTCTTATTCCTATGGGGCTTATGTTACCCGCTATGATCGCAAGGGAGCTAGTTTTAAGGAGATGATAATTGAAGTTGACTCCAATTACCATAAGTATTTTACTCAAGACAATTATTTCCTGGATTACGTGGAGAGTCTTATGCTGTTGTAGTAACAGAGAGAAGTTCATTGTTTGTTTTTTTTTGGGTCGAAAGTTCATTGTTTGATAATAACCATAAATCTCTTTAATTATTTACGTTGATTACTCTTTTTGTCACCATATTAATGTATCTTATTGGGTTCGTTTTGCTGGGATGTTGGCACTATATTTTATATATGTCTCTTATCTCGACATGATACACACTTTTTCTTCTTTTCAAAACTATACTTTTTTTTTTAGCAAAAAATAATATGTTGCTGCCATAAGCTCTATACAATCGCACATATATATATATATATATGATTACTGCCAAATTTATATATGTTGATATTGATTCTTTATGCTTTAAGGTTTTGACAGCGGTTTGAGCGGTGCGGGACAAATGGTTTAAGAGGTGCAGTACGGTTTTACTGCGGTGCGGTTGGAAGAAACGCATCATGCGGAACAAGTGCGGTTACTGCGGAACAAATGTTGTCTCTCTTTCTCTCAGTCAAGATGTCGGCGAATTTGTTACTACTGCTGCTTATGGTCGAGAATCCCAACCAGCACCATCACATCACCTTTTCATTTTTACAATATATGAATGGTAAAAAAAACAATATGCGGTGCGGTCCAAATGTGTGAATGGTGAAAATGTAAAAAGCGGTGTGGAATATATATTTTAGATAAATATTTTATAAATAAAAATGGATTAATGATATTTATATGATTATAAATAAAAAATTATTAATTTGTTAATGATCAAGTATTTTTCATAAATTAATTATGAACCATAACTAAATAATTATTAAAATTTTAATAATTTTTTTTGGAATTTTACAATAATATATTTATTACTAAAATCAAATTAATAAATACATCCCCAAAAAACCAAGTAAAATAATATAATACAATATAGCCATAATCAAATTATTTTGAAAGTTAAAGTTTTAATTTATAAATATAACAAACTATATTTGTTGCTAAGAAATACATTAAATTCAAAATATCAAGTATAATACAATACATAAAATTTTTTATCAACTATTTTGATTTGCCCATAACATATTTGCTATATTGTCACTTAGTCGTGTCATATATCCTCCATCTACTCCATCTTCTACATCAGTTTCTCCCATGTCATCTAAATCAGGCTCCCAATCTGTGTTGTTTATTATCGTCTCTGTCATTACTTCTGCAAAGTCTGCATCTGAGAAGTTTGAAATTTTAATAAAATTATCACTCTTTTTTGTACGTGAATATTATATCTTGGAAAATCAGAAAGAATCCTCCATTTCTTCTTCCAAACTCCAAAAGTCCTCTCAATAACATAACGTAAAGAAGCATGATGTCGATTGAATAATTCTTCTTTATTCCTCGGAGGAAGACCAGAGTTGAAATGTGACATATGATACCTCACAACTCTATTACGTGTTGATTTATAGGAAGCCAAAAACCCTTGCTTGTTTGGATAGCCAGAATCAACGACGTAATACTTATCGAAAGGAGGCATAGGGAACTCAGAATCACTTCGTTGTGCCATGGCCAAAACGGTTGTGTCGTGACATGACCCCGGGGCTTCATTCCAAATATATGTGAATATCATATTTAAATCACATATTGTCATGATGTTCAAGGATGCATTATCATGTCGATTCCAATACATTCTTTGTAATTCATGTTTAACTTTGACGCAAACATGAGTCCCATCCATAGCTCCAACGCATCCATTAAAATATGATTATACTCGGTCTACTTGAAGCCTTTCAGGAATTCGTTGTAGTTCTTCAATTGTCGGAGTTCTAATATAATCACATGCAAATATAATCACCACTTGTCTATTGCAGAATAAGTCTCTCCTATCAGTTTCTCCACTGTTACAATCTCATCGGGTGGCGCATCTGATTTCTTCTTAAGCCCAGCCCCTTGAGTGTTTCCAAGACCTGTGTTTAATCTAATAAGCTAAGCAAGACAAGTGGTTTTTGTGTTTAATCTAATAAGCTAACCAAATTTAAAACAAGTAACAAGAACTAGCAATACTAAATGAGGTTTAACACAATAAAAAGACGAATCCAAGGATGAGGTTATGGAACTAGAGTGACCAAATGGCTAATCAATGATGCTCAAACACACACACAATGCTAATCCCTAGGTAGTGATCACTAATATTGACTAATCCTCTCTCAAGACACTAATCACTTTGCTAATCACCAAATCAAGAACAAACTCTCATTTGTGATAAAATGATTAACAAGCATTAAGATTAACATTCAAATCAACCAATAAATATCTTAAACAACTACTCTCATAGGTTAAGCATGTTCATCTCTTACTAAACTCTTTGGGGAATTTCATCAAACACCTTGTGGGTGAGAAATTCCCTAAGATCTAGATTGATTCTCTCAAGCTCAATCTAGCATTAAGATCACTTAGCAAGAAGGGAAATCAATAAATCTAAGCCCTAAACATTATAGATCATCCATTTAATCACCCTAAATCAACCCCATCTTTAGACCCTAAAAGACTACTCACTAGTCATGAGGAACCCAACAAATCCCACAGAGAAGATATTAAATCCCATGATTAGATGATGATTTGATTAAGAAAGAAGAGATAGAAGATAGAAATCAAGAAATCCAAACTTAAATTGCATAAACAAAAGAAGATATCTCTTACAAATCACAAGAACCCTACAAGGGAGGGTTTTAGCTAGAGAAAAACTTAGATTAAAGAAAAATTAGGTTAAAAATATTTATAGAGTGCATGGGCGAACCGGGTGAACCCGGGGTAAATCGGGTGTTGACCCGGCCGAATCTGGGTCGAGGGCTCCACACCGACCGGATGGTGGCCGTTGTTGTTGATCGGTGTAGCTGCTTGGTCTTCACACCGGTCAGGGAAGGGTCGATGTTGTAGCTCGGTAGCCGCTCCTATTCCAACACCGAGCAGGTGCACCGACTGATGGTTGAGCGGTGTGGAAGTGTTCTGAGGTGTAGCACCGAGCTAGTTTTGGCTGGTGTAGAATGTTGCCTTGGTAGGTGTTGAGTGCGAGTGAAGCTTCACACTGGGTGGCCATCAATTGGTGTAAAAGCGAGCTTGGGTCGTTGCCCGTTCCTGTTCCAACACCGGCTACATCACACCGGACCGTGCATGGTCGGTGTTCATCCCTTGAAATACAACACCGGTCAGGAGGTGAACGGTGTTGGAGAGATCTTGGGTCAGTGCGCATGTCTTGAGAGGTAGCACCGGTTGGGGTCTGTGCGATGTGGAATGAGCCTTTGGTCGGTGTAAGAGCTAATCCATTGTCGATGTGCAAGTCTTTGAAGCTTGACACCGGGATGGTTTTGGCCGGTGTGAGAAGTGAGCGCGGTCGGTGTAGAATGGCACCGGATGGGACTTGGTTGATGTTGAGAGTCTTGGAGCTTGACACCGGGACGGTTTTGATCGGTGTGAGGAAGGAGCTCGGGTCGGTGCTTGCTCCTGTCCCGACACCGGATACAGCACACCGGGTCGGGCATGGTCGGTGTTCGTCTCTTTGAAGCGCATCACCGGTTGGGAGACAGTCGGTGTTGGGATGGACTTGGGATGGTGCTGGAAGACTTGAAGGGTGACACCGGCTAGTGATTAAGCGGTGTGGAATGAGGCCTTGGTCGGTGCCCGGCTTTGTTTCAACACCTGCCAGGTGCACCGGCCAAGTGCCGGTCGGTGTGCCCATCTCCAATCTCTTCTTTTCTTCTAGCTTCCTCTCCTTGATCTTAATCCGGATGTGCTTGGTTCCATGGTCTCTAATCTCCTCCAGAACGCTTCCAAGTACCTAGAAAACACTCCAAAACATGCAAGACTCGCTAGGACCTAATGCAAAACACCCTAGACTCTAATTAAGACTAAAACACTAAGGAATACAATGATTATGCATGCATGTGACTCAAAACACTAAGTAATACGCATGCTAAAACAAGTAAGATATGAGAATATCAACTCCCCCAAACTTATTCCTTTGCTTGCCTCAAGCAAACAAACAAGAACAAGAAGGGAGAGAGGGTTAAATTAAAAGCGGGAGCTCAAATCCACAAGTATCACTAAAAGAATTCAACCTCGATGTCTAAGTTGCTAGATCTAAGATGCGATCAAACAAGTCTACTCAAAAAGAGCTAGCCATATCTATCCCTACAAGAATCAAGCTCAAGTCTCAACCTACACAAGCATTCCTATCATCCAATCCTTTGACACTCATTCAATAGTTCAAGCGAATCATGTTCATGCAAAACAAGTGAATCCATTTGGCTTTGGTAAAGATCTTGAGATAAAGATGATCTCAAATGTATGTGGTTACTACAATGCAAGGGTATGAATGAGCAAGTTTTAGCAAAATGCTAAGAGTAAAAGGCAACCTATGCATACAAGGATAGATTTACGTCTACCCAATGCCTAAGATGTCTCTAACCCTAGCATCTCTAACCATGAAGTCTCAAACCTAAGCTACACTTTTTTTTCACAAGGCTTTTCGCCTTCATTCTCCACACGTCTTTCTTGTGTTTTCACTTCATCTTTTTCTCACTTGGGGGGGGGGGGGGGGNNGGGGGGGGGTTTCTTTTTCTCCAATGAATTTTTGTGGCTTGGTTCTTCTCCTTGGTTTTTTCCTTAGCTCTTCTTTTCTTTCTTTTTCCTTGCTTTGCCTCATTCCTCATCACTTGATGCTTTAGCCAAATTTTTGGCTTCTTTCTTTTTTCATTGGACCTTTGAGGCTAAATCTAGATGCTAAGAGCTAACCTTAATACTTTGCACAAACCACTTCGCATTTTTGCATTCCCCTTTTTGCCTTTTCCCATCCTCATCTTCCACCACAATCTCGTTGATCAAACACCTTCATTCATTCCCAATCCCAAAGTTTCCCTTCCTAGCTAGCCTAGCCTAGTCTAACCCTTGATTGGGATAGATCTACTTGCAAACCTATCCTTGTCGCCCTAAACTCAACACTTTTTGCCAAGCTTGCTCAAAAATTAGGCCTTACATTCGCACACTAAAGAATTGGCTTGAAAGGAGGGTAGGTTAAAGGTGTGGTTAACCGTTCCAATGATGGGAATCGGCTATTTGAGCTTACAAGAGGGTGGTGAAAAGAATAAGAAAGCCCAAATATGTATATGGTATCCATGAATTCACTATGGGATGCATAAACATGATAATTAAAATGTCAAAATTATGGTTCTCACTTAAGTGGGATTGGACTCAATTCACAAATTGCTTTAGCTAAGACTTGAGTACTGAGACATGAGATCAAAATATGGTTCATCCTTGATTTCAAACACGAGATCAAAAGCATCAAACAACTAGCAACAAGGGCATTGAATCAAGCTCTTAAAATGATACTCTACAAGGAAAATATATCATTACTCCCAATGCATATGAATGCAATATCTATATGAAACTAGACTCGATCCTAAATATGAAAATGCAACTAGATAATTTCTTTTTGTATTTTCAAAAATTTTCGATTTTTTGTGTTTTTCTATGCCTTATATGAATGCATGAGACTCAAGATGCAAAATCAAAATAAGAATCACAAAAGACATGATTAGATACCGGTTCCTCCCCCAAACTTAAATCACACCGGTGAAATAAATTTAAAGGAGAAACCAAAACAAAAATAAAACGCTAGACTCAAAAGAAAATGAAAAACTATGTACAAGGGTTGGAGTGTTACCTAGAAACTTTGGGATGGGGACGAGGACCCCATGGAGTAAGACGGGTTGCTTGAACACGGTGATGGAGATCTCATGGCTTTCCTCTTGGCCGCTTTCTCTTCATGAGCCAATGAGTGGTTCGCTCCCTCATGGACCACCAACTCTCCTCCATGTAATGCAAGGTCTTGGTCCAATATTGTGGAGCTCTCGCCAATCTCCATTTCTCTTGTCTCTCCGTGTCCGTGGCTAGCCTCTCCACCCTTTGCCTTGAGCTCCTTGACCGTTTTCTTCAAACTCTTCACCGTTTTCACCAATTTCCTCATAGTTTGGTCTTGCCACTTGCACCACTGTTGAAGGAGACTTGTTTGGTGGTGTGCATGGCGAGTGACAAGATTGGGCATCACTCCATCGTAGGGCTCGAAATGGTACTGTTCCCTCTCATATATAGGCTTGGGAGGTGACAATATAGTTTCCTCATGGTCGGATCCTTTGGAGCCCTCGAAGTTGGCCTTGGTTGCGGTCTTGCTCTTCTTCACCTTTGACTTGCAGATGGCATCAATCGGTGGGTCTATTGCCGGGTTGTAAAAGTTCTCTTTGGTGGGATAAAAGAAGACGTTCTTCTTTTCGCGGAGACAAGTGAGAGAGGTATTCGGTAGCAAGACTTGGACCGAATCTATCCTATCGAGTTTGATGTTGTAAGCAAATTTGCTTCCAACCTTCCCCTTGAAGAACTTGGTCCGTGCAAGATAGGCCTCATCACACCGCTTCCATACCACCTTGTCGACCGATAAATTTACCCCCTTGGCCTTTAGAATAGGCGTTATTAGCCACCCGATGCTCAACGCGGATTTCTTCCCCTTAGTATTCCACGCCCAAGCCTTGTAGAAGAGCAAGTGTCTCACTAGAGAAGGGATCTTCTCATTGCCCTTGAACTCCATCCCGTTGTGGAAAGTCTTGAGAAGAGGTTTCAACCCGAGACCCATTAATTCCATTTCATCGATTGCAACTGTCCCACACTCAACCTTGGCGAAGAACATGTGAGCCAACGCCTTGTGCACATACTTGAGGGCCGGGTTTCGGATGCTAGAGTTCTTGCAAATATCGGGTTGATAGTCTCCGGAGGCAATTGTGTCCCACAAATAGTGAAGTTCCTTCTCGGGATAGTGAAAGTACTCTCCACCATAAGTGCCCTCTTCCTTGAAACCAAAAATCTCACATATCTCGTAGAAGGTTACTCTATAGGTGTAGCGGTCCATCTTGAACTCGATGGCCCCAAAACCGGTCTTTGCATCCGCTTTCTTATTTCCTTCGTCATAGAAAACCGCCCTTAGAGTTGCAAGGAATTTGCAAGTAGCGACTTGGTGAGCTTGATCCTTCATTGTGAAATTTTTTCCAAGGCCCATGTTCTTGAAAATGAGCGCCACATCCTCAAATATTCCCATCTTCTCTAACACCTCGGAATCCACAAATTTTCCTTGCTCAAACTTCATTCCCATGAATTTATTGAAGTATTCGGTCTCGGTTGGCTCTCTTTCCACGGCTTCCTCTTCCGAGCTTTCGTCTTCATCCTCCTGCACAACACTCTTGCCTTTCTCTTTGGCACTTGAACTTGTTGCTAGGGCAAGGTCCTTCCCATCGTTTTTGGAGCTTGTTGCCGTGACCTTCCCCTTTGCTTTGGGAGTCTTTGCAACGACCACTTCCTTGCTTTTGGTTTGAGCCTTGGTATTAGCTTGAGTTGGTGCAGCCCTCTCTTTTGCCATGGTTCCTAATTTTCAAAAAGCCCATGAATGTCACGAAAAATGGGCAAAGTCTCAAGGAATTTTTAGCATAGTCAATCAAGATGAGATGATTTTTCCAAGAGTAAGAGGACATTTTAATCCATCAAGAATAATTTATCAATCCCAAATGCTTAGACTAGATGCTTTCATTCTCAAGAAAATTCTCAAAGATGCTAATTTTAAAGCTCTTAAGAACATGACCCCAAATCTCAAAAAATTTCAAGCAATTGCACAAGTTGCTCCATAAACCCTAGTTGTGTAGCCATTTTCTAGCCTAATCCCAAGGTTTAAATTCAAGTGAGAGTATTCCTCAATCAATTTCAAGAAGTTTTCTAGAAAAATTCAAGTTCTTGATTTTTCATGAAAATGATGAATTTAAATGAGATTACCTTGGGATTTTGTGCACAATTGATTTAGACAATGATGAATGCACGAACTAGAGGAGAAATCGAGCTTGGGATAACTTGAATCAGCAAATTCGAGCTTGGGGTAACTTGAATGAGCAAATTCGAGCTAGGAATGAGAAAGATATGAAGAAATGAAGAACATGAGAGAATGAGATAGAGAGAGTGGTGTGATTTTTCTTATCCAATGGGGGAGATGAGTGGCTTGGCGGGCGGATTGGTTGCGCGGACGGGCCGAGGCACTGGGCGGACCAGCGGTCCATAGATCTGCTTTGACCAGATTCGAAAATGGTCAACACCGGTTGGTTTGGCGCGGTGTTAGAGTTCGGTGTTGACCATTTCAAATTTTGAAATTTCCTTGCGCGGTTGAATCCCCTGTATGCACACCGGCCAGACTCTCTCGGTGTCGCGGGTCAGTGTTCATCACTGTCCCAGCACCGAGCACCTTACACCGACCCTAAGCTGGTCGGTGTTCTCTTCGTTTGGCCCAACACCAAACAAGGAACTCGCGGTGTCATGAGCGGTGTGCGTCTCTTCTCCATGTCACACCGGTTGGTCTCCTCTTGGTGTCACGGGTCGGTGTCCGCGTCTGCCTCCACACCGAGCACATACACCGCTCTAACGTCGGTCGGTGCTCTCCTCTCCATCCTAACACCGGCCATGTATGAACTGGTGCCATGGTTCGGTGTTGCATGCAAGATTATGCGTTTTCACTTCTCTCCTCTTTTCCTTGTGACCCGAGACCACTAGATCACCCCGCAACCTATAAACACTCAGCAAAAACATTAAAATGAACTAGAAAAGATGAAAAACGTAAAAAGAAAAGTATATACAAAGATAAACATGGGAATGTCACCCAAGTGCACTGTGTTTAACGTCACTAAGTTCGACGTTTGTTACCCCATTTAGGCGGAAGGAGGGTTAGAAAGAGGAACCTTGACCCCTTCCTCAATGAAATCACCCGCCAAGTAAGGCTTAAGACGTTGTCCATTGACCGTGAACTCTTCATCCATCTTGTTCCACAACACAACCGCTCCATACGGTCTCACCTCCTTGATCTTGAAAGGCCCGGACCACCTTGACTTGAGTTTCCCGGGAAATAGCTTCAACCGAGAATTGAACAACAACACTTGGTCCCCAACCTTGAAATCCTTTGACATTATCTTCTTGTCATGAAACAACTTTGTTCTCTCTTCTATAGATACGCGAGCTTTCATACGAATCTAGACGGATCTCATCGAGCTCATTCAATTGGATAAGACGCCTCTCCGAGGCTGATTTGATGTTAAAGTTAAGAAGTTTAACCGCCCACAAAGCTTTGTATTCCAATTCAACTGGCAAGTGACAAGACTTTCCATAGAGAAGATTGAATGGCGTTGTCCCAATTGGTGTCTTGAAAGCGGTTCGGTAAGCCCACAACGCATCATCTAGCTTCATGGACCAATCTTTCCTTGAGCTCCCAACCGTTTTCTCCAAAATGGCCTTGATTTGGCGGGTTGAAACCTCCACTTGACCGCTAGTTTGAGGATGGTAAGGTGAGGCTACCTTGTGCTTAACCCCATGCTTCTTGAGTAAGCTCTCAAAAACCTTGTTGATGAAGTGGCTTCCTCCATCACTTATCACTACTCTTGGCACTCTAAACCGTGGGAAGATGATAGACTTGAAGAGCTTAATGACCAACTTGGCGTCATTGGTAGGACTTGCTATGGCTTCAACCCATTTAGAAACATAATCCACCGGTACCAAAATGTATTGTTTCCCATAAGATGAGGGAAACGGTCCCATGAAGTCTATTCCCCACACGTCAAAGATCTCGACTTCAAGGATTGGATTTTGTGGCATCTCGTCCCTTCTACTTATTTTCCCCTTTCTTTGACAAGCATCACACCTAGACACAAACTATTGAGCATCCTTGAACATAGTTGGCCACCAAAAACCCACTTGTAGAACCTTACCAACCATCTTGAACGAAGCAAAGTGACCTCCATACGCCGAACCGTGACAATGCATCAAGATCCCATCCACTTCTTCCTCGGGTATGCATCTTCTATAGAGCTTGTCCTTGCAAAGAGTGTACAAGTAAGGCTCATCCCAATAGAAACGGGCTATGTCTCTAAAAAACTTCTTCTTGTGATAGCCATCCAACCTTGGCGGTTCTTTCCGGCAAGCCAAGTAGTTGACATAGTCCGCATACCACATCAACTTCTCATCCTCTAAGCTTTTAGCTTCCTCAAGAACTCTCACCGCTTCAATGCCTTTCTTCAAGACTCCTACCAGCATGAGATGCTCTTCGGGAAGAGAGTCATCTATTGGAATGAGATCATCAATTTGCATCTTCGATAGGTGATCCGCCACTCCATTCTCAACCCCCTTCTTATCAACAATCTCCATGTCAAACTCTTGAAGGAGTATGATCCATCTAAGAAGTCTTGGTTTGGTGTCCTTCTTGGCATAGATGTGCCTTAGAGCGGCATGATCGGTGTAGACTATGATCTTGGAGCCAACCACGTAGGACCTAAACTTCTCAATAGCAAAGACAACCGCTAGGAGCTCCTTCTCCGTGGTAGCATACCTCATTTGTGTGTCATCAAGCGTCCTACTAGTATAGTAGATCACATGTAGCTTCTTATCCTTCTTTTGACCAAGAACTGCTCCAACCGCGTAGTCACTCGCATCATACATGATCTCAAAAGGTAAATCCCAATCTGGTGCTTGGACTATTGGTGCACTCACAAGAGCCTTCTTGATTTCCAAAAACGCATTTAGACACTCCTCATCGAACACAAAGGGGGTCTCCTTGCAAAGAAGCCTAGTGAAAGGCCTTGATATCTTGGAGAAGTCTTTTATGAACCGTCGGTAGAAACCCGCATGTCCCAAGAAGCTACAAATACTTGTGACCAAGTTTGGAGGGGAAATGATATTTTCGAGTAGACGAGTTGAGTTTCCTATAGTCAATGCACATCCTATGACCGGTTATAGTTCTAGTGGGTATCAATTCATCTTTTTCGTTCTTTATAATCGTGATTCTTCCCTTTTTGGGCACCACATGGACCCAAGTACTATCCGAAATGGGATAGATAATACCCGCATCTAGAAGTTTTAAAATCTCTTTCTTTACAACTTCTTTCAAATTTGGGTTTAACCTCCTTTGATGTTCAGTAGAAGTCATCGATTCAACCTCTAGATGGATCCTATGTGTGCAAAGAGAAGGAAAAATGGCTTTGATGTCATATAAAGAATAACCAATGGCTCTCCTAAACTTCCTTAATTCACTCAAAAGGGAGGACAATTCATCACCAATTAGAATATCATTCACAATCACCGGGTAAGACTCATTAGGACCTAAGAAAGCGTGCACAACCTAGGCGGCAAATTGTAAGGTGTGACGATTACTAGCCACAATGAATATTACCTCCCATGTTTCCCAAAAGGGTTGAATCCATCTATAGATAACCCGAGGTATACGTTCCTTGGCTCATACGCAAAACTCGGATACACCTCTTGAAAATGTTTCCACGCTTCTACATCTGAGGGATGCACAATCTCTCCATCTGAGTAATGTTCTGCATGCCATCTCATAGGTCTTGCCGTGCGCTCGGATTGATACAACCTGTTCAACCTCTCTGTTACCGGCAAATACCACATTCGTTTATGTGGGACATGTACTCTGCCACCCATTTCCTGATACCGAGGTTTCTGACAAAAACGACACTTGAGACAGTTTTCGTCCTTTCTCCAGCAAATCATACAATTGTCGATGCACACATCTATCATCTGATACGGCAATCCAAGACCAGCTACAAGTTTATGAACCTCGTAGTACGAAGCCGGTGAGATATTATCTTTAGGTAAAATATCTTTCACAAAATCAGCTATCACATCCACACAATCCTCCGCCAAGTTGAAATCAGTCTTTATAGTCATCAACCTGCTTGCAGTTGATAAATGCGATATTCCCTCTCTACATCCTTCGTATAGTGGATGCTTAGCTGCATCTAGCATATCAAAAAACTTCAGAGCTTCTAAATTAGGTTCCTCTATTCTAATATCATCCTGAACATACGATGCTACGTTTTCACGAAACGCATCATTCACCATTTGAACGTTTGCATCTACTTCCGGTATTGGTTCCTCTATCCTACCCGAATAATTAAAACTACTACAATAATATTGCACCATTGAATCAGTTTCTCTGTGCGTATACCAAACCTTGTAACCCGACATAAACCCATTCCTATAAAGGTGGTTCCAAACTTCCCCAATAGAGACTAATCTATGATTCCGACATTTAGTACATGGACAATATAATTTACCGTATTCCGACGTCATGCTATTGTTTGTCGCAAATGTCATGAATTCCTCAACACCTTGTGCATACTCATTCGTCAGTAGATTCGTCGCTGGATCTTGCCGTGGTCTATCCATCCACGATCGAAAATAATCATTAGGGTTTTGGTTTGAAGAAGACATTTTCTAAGTTGTGAGTGAGGGTGAAGAGATATTTATAATGGATTTTCCGCAGATTCCCGACCGATTTCCAACCGGTTAAAAAAAATCAAAACGACTATAAAACGGCTAGTGCAACGGGCAGATTAACGGATCTATTTTGTCGGAAATCGTTTGGGATGCCCTAACCCATCGAAAATTGGTCGGAATTCCAATCCGATTTCCGACCGGCTTAAAAATCGCAAACGGCTATAAAACGGCTAATGCAACGGGCTGATTAACGGATCTATCTCGTCGGAAATCAGTCGGGAATTCCGACGGATTTCCGACGATTCTAATTTGGTCTCTACCTCATCGGAAATCAATCGGGAATTCTGACTAATTTTCGACTACTAAATGTCGTCGGGAATTCCGGACCGATTCCCGACGGATATTTTTTCCTCGGCATTTCATCGGAAATTGGTCGGTATTTCCCGACCGATTATTTGCCGTCGAAATTCCGGTCGCGAATCGGGGTGTTCTCTTGTAGTGTTGTGATGAGGTTGGCCACCGTGGGCGTGGTGGTTTCCATTACCACCATTGCCTTGTGCTTGCACGTTGTCATTGATGTGACCAACCAGGATCTCTTCGTCTTCCATACCCAAATCCTCAACTAGGTTGTCGTTGCCTCTAGAACGCGTATGCATACACCTAGAATAGAGAGATAGCAACAAAAAGTGAAAGAGATTAGTAACCGAAATAAAAAGAAAGCTTAATCTCAAGAAGATCTAAAATCTAAATGTTGAAAACTAAACCTAATTGGCAACGGCGCCAAATTGATAGTATATATTTTTGGTATCAATTACTCAAGTCTACTAATATCATTGTAGAACTTAAGGATCATTCCAAATGGGTTTTATGTTTTGAGCACCAAGAATGCATAGAACTACTTAATTCAAGCAAGACAAGTGGGTTTTGTGTTTAATCTAATAAGCTAGCCAAATTTAAAACAAGCAACAAGAACTAGCAATACTAAATGGGGTTTAACACAATAAAAAGGCAAATCCAAAGATGAGGTTATGAAACTAAAGTGACCAAATGGCTAATCAATGATGCTCAAACACACACACAATGCTAATCCCTAGGTAGTGATCACTAATATTGACTAATCCTCTCTCAAAACACTAATCACTTTGTTAATCACCAAATCAAGAACAAACTCTCATTTGTGATAAAATGATTAGCAAGCATTAAGATTAACATTCAAATCAACCAATAAACATCTTAAATAACTACTCTCATAGGTTAAGCATGTTCATCTCTTACTAAGCTCTTTGGGGAATTTCATCAAACAAATTGTGGGTGAGAAATTCCCTAAGATCTAGATTGACTCTCTCAAGCTCAATCTAGCATTAAGATCACTTAGCAAGAAGGGAAATCAATAAATCTAAGCACTAAACAACATAGATCATCCATTTAATCACCCTAAATCAACCACATCCTTAGACCCTAAAAGACTACTCACTAGTGATGAGGAACCCAACAAATTCCATAGAGAAGATGTTAAATCCCATGATTAGATGATGATTTGATTAAGAAAGAAGAGATAGAAGATAGAAATCAAGAAATCCAAACTTAAATTGCATAAACAAAAGAAGATATCTCTTACAAATCACAAGAACCCTAAAAGGGAGGTTTTTAGCTAGAGAAAAACGTAAATTAAAGAAATATTAGGTTAAAAATATTTATAGAGTGCATGGACGAACCGGGTCAACCCGGGACAAACCAGGTGTTGACCCGGTCAAATCTGGGTCGAGGGCTCCACACCGACCGGATGGTGGTCGGTGTTGTTGGTCGGTGTAGCTTGGTCTTCACACCGGTCAGGGACGGGTCGATGTTGTAGCTCGGTGGCCGCTCCTGTTCCAACACCAAGCAGGTGCACCGGCTGATGGTTGAGCGGTGTGGAAGTGTTCTAAGGCGTAGCACCGAGCTAGGTTTGGCCGGCGTAGAATGTTGCCTTGGTAGGTGTTGAGTGCGAGTGAAGCTTCACACCGGGTGGCCATCGATCGGTGTAAAAGCGAGCTAGGGTCGGTGCCCATTCATGTTCCAACACCGGCTGCATCACACCGGACCGTCCATGGTTGGTGTTTGTCCCTTGAAATACAACACCGGTTAGGAGGTGAACGGTGTTTGAGAGATCTTGGGTCGGTGCGCATGTCTTGAGAGGTAGCACCGGCTGGGGTCCGTGCGGTGTGGAATGAGCCTTTGGTTGGTGGAAGAGCTAATCCATTGTCGATATGCAAGTCTTTGAAGATTGACACCGGGATGGTTTTGGCCGGTGTGAGAAGTGAGCGCGGTCGGTGTAGAATGGCACCGGATGGGACTTGGTTGATATTGAGAGTCTCGGAGCTTGACACCGGGACGATTTTGATCGGTGTAAGGAAGGAGCTCGGGTCGGTGCTTGCTGCTGTCCCGACACCGGATACAGCACACCGGGTCGGGCATGGTTGGTGTTTGTCTCTTTGAAGCGCAACACCGGTTGGGAGACGGTCGGTGTTGGGATGGACTTGGGACGGTGCTGGACGACTTAAAGGGTGACACCGGCTAGCGATTAAGCGGTGTGGAATGAGGCCTTGGTCGGTGCCCGGCTTTGTTTCAACGCCGGCCAAGTACCGGTCGGTGTGCCCGTCTCCAATCTCTTCTTTTCTTCTAGCTTCCTCTCCTTGATCTCAATCCGGATGTGCTTGGTTCCATGGTCTCTAATCTCCTCCAAAACGCTTCCAAGTACCTAGAAAACACTCCAAAACATGCAAGACTCGTTAGGACCTAATGCAAAACATCCTAGACTCTAATTAAGACTAAAACACTAAGGAATACAATGATTATGCATGCATGTGACTCAAAACACTAAGTAATACGCATGCTAAAACAAGTAAGATATGAGAATATCAGGGGGGGAGAATACTTTCTCCAAGTTGCACAACAAAATAGGAATAGTAGCATCAAGTTAGGTAATAGCATAGTAAAAAACGATTTTACAACGAAATTAACATTGCCGACGTATTTACAACTACAAGTTTCCATGTTAAAAACCGGTACACCTGTAAAATTAAACGTGTTCACCTAACTTATATATCGTCGGGAATTCGTTGTTATATTCCATTGAATATTAATCCTTGGTAATTCGTCGGTAATTAATGACGATATTAAAACATTTTACAAAAACCTCGGTAATTCGTCGGTCGTTAACAACAATCTTACAACGATGGCAAGGATCGTTATAAAATCGTCGTTAATTGGACTGAATTTTACGGCGACTTTACGATGAATAATTTCGTCCCAAATTCACGACGACTTTACGACAATTTGGAAAATCGTTGTAAATTCGTCGTTAAGGCGATGGTGATTTACAACGAAAATAAATCGTTGTAAAAAATCGAAGGGAAAACTGTGTTTTCTTGTAGTGTCCAGAACTTTTCTGTCATTCCCCCAGACTTTGATTTTTCTCCGGGTTATGAATTGAATGGCGTCTCACTCCTCACAAATGAACCATGGTTGCTTTGGTTTAAAAATATCGACCACCTAAGAGATATATATATATATATATATATATATATATATATAAAAGACCTAAAAACATTTATTTATAGTCTTCACTTCTTTGGGGACGTCTAGGGTTTAGAGAAGAATTGACAGAATAAGGCTCGGGATTGAAACGGGCTTGATTGGGCCAAATCTAGGCTGGCCGCGGGCACGATGCTCGGAGCCGCGGCCATGGCCTATTTGTACTTGGCTCGTCTCTGCTTCAAGGCAGCATCATCTGTCTTCAGTTCATTGGGGGTATCTGGAGATCTAACCATTGGAATGTCTCCAAACTAACTTCATTTGAAAGCTAGTTGTCTCCTCTTTGTTGTGTCCAAATTTGGGGATAATCAGACGGTGAGAAGATCTTCATTGCTTGCAAGACTTATGACGGTCAAAGTTTATCCAAAAATAAATTTTTGCTCCAAAATGCACTCTTTTATCCCAAGTTACCTGAAATATCTTTTAAAACTCTAAAACTTAGAAATCACTTGAAAATCATTGAAAACGGAGTTAAAACACCTGTAAAAGATATTAAAATGATCCATAAAAATGGTCAAAAACCGGTGTTATCAACTCCCACAGACTTAGATCTTTGTTTGTCCTCAGAAAAAAAAAGAATCTAACCTTGGAAAGAAGTTTTGAAAACGCAGGAACTAACAAAATCTCACTGACAGTCCTTCTAAACCATAATCAACGTATAGCATCAATCGGGACTTAGTATAGAAAATTCTCACCAAAGTACTGCAACGCTAGTCCACAGTATCCGTCATGCGAAAATCTAACCACTTAAACCCTAACTTTCAGTCAACTAGCTCTTAAAATTCATTAAGGATTGTGTGATTCTCATCAAAAGTACTAACCAAGACAATCTAGGCTATGTATTAAAGGCTTTTAGAGGTGAGGTTAAAAGTGTTTCGGGTTACCGTATTTTCACCGAAGGATGCTAGATATTATGCAAAATAGCAAGGGAGGATGGAGCTGTTTAAATTCCACAGTTTCTAGTCACTTCTTACTCGCATAAGTGTTGCTGCGAATTCCTCCTTCTCCGGAACTTTTCTATCCTTGACAGAGCTTTTTTGCCATTCCCCCCAAACTTAGATTCTTCTCCATGTTATGAATCGAATGGCATCTCACTCCTCACAAATGAACCATGGTTGCCTTGGTATAAAAATATCGACCACGTAAGACTCCTTAGGCTTTTGTTTCCTTTCCTTTTGTTTTTTTTTAAAGGGGAAACGTGATACGGGATATTTTCGTGTCAATTATCCCAAGTGTACTCATGTCATTGTAGTACTTGAGATGTCAATCCATAAGGGGTTAATATTGAAACACTAAGAATGCAAGAAACTTCTTAATCTAGAGCAAACATTGTTTTGGGGTTTTTATATTTATGAGAAAGGAAACAAATGCAAGAAAGAAAACAAAACACAAGACTAAAATGTTGGATCATGAGCTAAGCTATCAATGAGATGGGTAACAATAAAACAATGAATCATTTGGAAGCATTAATCACTATCTTAGAACATAGAACTCACAAATATGACTAATCCATTTCCATGGCACTAATCACTTTGTTAATTATCTAATCAAGAACAGATTTCCATTTGTGATTAAATAATCAACAAGCATTAAGAAACAATTCCAATTAGTTCACTAACACCCTAAACATCAACTTCCATTGGCTAGGATATGCATAGCTCACAAAAGGTTCGGGTCAAACAATTCATTTAAACTTGGGTCATGAGTGAAATGCCTAAGATCTAGAAACGAATGAACAATCCTAATCTAGTACTAACACCGCTTACTCGAATCTATCCCTAATGCATGGGATGAGACCAAAAATCTAACTAATCTAAGGTGTAGTACTAGGTTTCGGTTTATCATGTCAAATCTAGCATTAAGAACCAACCTAAGTGAAAGACTCATCCAAGATCATCCTAAATCATCATCATCTAACCATCAATCAACCATTGACTAAAGATGCCTAAATATTCAATGCACATTCATTCTTATGACTTGGATCACACAAGTAGATTAGTTCACTTCCATGATATTAATCCATTCACAAATCATCTAGTTATCAAGAACTTCCGTTCGCAACTAAATGATCTATAATCATTAAGCATTAGTCCATACAAGTCAACAATTCACTTTAATCATCAATTTCCATTGGCTAAGAATTGAATTGCATGCTTAGAAGTTTTCTAGACATTTCATCGAATACCTTCCGGGCGAGAAATGTCTTAAGTTCTAGAAATGAGTTGTCAATTCGATTCTAGCATTAAGATCCCTCCTAACATGAGAACAAATGTTTATCTAGTCCTAAGCATCAACAATCAACCATCAAACCATCCAAATCAAGCAAAATCCAAAATCCAACAAAAAGTCAACTCACAAGAACATGAAGAACACAAGATAAAAAGACATAGAAATGAAGAACAAGAATCAAATAAACATAATATAAAGATAGAGTGAAGAAATCTTCTCTAGATTGGCATATTTATGAAGAACAATCAAAATCCCTCAAAAGAGAGAGTTTGGGTCGAGCCCCCAATGTAACAAGAAGAAAACTTCACAAAAAAACAAATGTCTCAAGTGTTTAAATAGAAATAGGAGTCTTGAATGGTCTGCATCGGGCACAGCTGGTCGATATAGCTGCCCGATGTGGGTCTTTGATTTTGCTACGGATGAGGCTGCATCGGGCGCAGTTGCCCGATGTGGCTGCTCGATGCAGGATTTTGTCTTTGCTTCGTCTGAGCGCCAGTCAGACATGCACTTGATATATTTGACGTATCTTTTGAACCACTGCTTGGAATGAGCTCAAACCAGTTCCATTGGAATGCTAACTCAATTCCCTATACCTTTTATGAAGAACGTCAAAGCTAAATCGAAATGAAAAGCCTTCTTCTAGCACGATCTTTCAGTCACCTCGGACGGACTCTGCATTTTTGCTCCTGAGGAACCCACATCGGGCATAGCTGTATCATTTTATGATTGATACAAACGAATTTGCATCATTAAAATAACTGATTCTGAAAGTGGTGACTCTAATATCTTGTGTCAATTTTTACAATTGATGCAACTAATTTCATCATTTGTTCTAATTGATGTTAATATATATATCATTTGCAAAAAATGAAGCTAAAATTTGCATCAATCAATATAAATGATGTTAATATTTAAATCAGTTATGAAAAATGATTTAATTATTTATATCAATTTTTCTTAACTGATGTAATAATTATATCAGTTATAAATAAGTGATGTTAATATTTGTGTTAGTTTTTATAAACGATTGTAAAATTTGTATTATTTATCAATAACCGATGATAATAAAATATTTATTATTTTTGACAAAAAAAATATTTATTATTTTAAAATAATATCCAAAATTAATAACAGATTAATTATTTTAAACGTCATAGGGTAGGAACTTCCATTACACTCCTTTAGAAATAGCATCGATAAGCTGGCTTTTAAATTCGCTAAGTTCAGTACTTTAGTAACCCTTTCTTTGTTCTGTCCTAACATTGATTCAAATACTTTTTTACTGGAAAATGAATTGATTGTTAAGCTCTGAAACCAATTCGTTGCAGGTTCGTGGCCCAACTTGTGCAAGAAGACTCGTGAATTATCTGGATGAGAAGAAACAAGATACTGGAATAAAGAACATCATGATCTTGGAATGCGGCTTCAATGGCTGTGAAGCTTCTGGAAAACCGATCAGCGGTGAACATCATGATCGAAGATTTTTTTTTATTACTTTTTTATATAAATTAATTTGGTTAATATTAATAATTATACATTATTTTCGTTAATTTGTTTTTTATATTTTTTCTGAAAATCCACATAATAGTCACGAAAAAATGCTATGGCTATTCGTGTCAAATTTGCAAGAAATTATTTGTGATAATTCGTTACAATTTGCCACAATTATTTTGTATTAATTTGTGGCAAATTTGTCAGAATTGTTTTCTAAATAACTTGTGGCTAATTTACCAGAGAATATCGTCATGGTATTCTGTGGCAAAAATGCCAGAAATTGCCACAAAATTCTGTTTGTAACGACTCTATAGCCACAAATTAATTTTGTGACAATTTGTGGCGAATGGCTATATTGCCACAGATTTTAGGTGTTTGCCACAAAATTATATGTGGCAATAGACAATTATTCTTGTAGTGTAGAACGAGAATAAGTTTTATAGGGTTTTTGGTAACGAAATTGTAGAGAACGAAAAAACGGAAAATTGCACGATTCAATCACGGCCTCTAAGCTCTTAGTAACTGTTTCTAGATTTCAACTCCACGAAATGAACAGAATAAACGGCGTAACCTACTTTCGTACATCCTACGCACCAACAATATATATACTTGACTAGTAGCTTTTGTCTCTGGCCACGCAGAAGATCGTGATGTTCGCGATGGTTCATAAGTTCACGGCACTCCGTAAGTATACTTTCGAAATCTTACGACGCGACACGCTCTTATAGATGAACTTTTCCGGTGGTTAGATTCAGCACTTTTGGTGGTTGTTATAACACCTAGGAATCAGCCTCTAGTTCATGACGCTAGATTCATGCATTAATAACGATTTATAAGAAAGAGCTCTAGAAATCGGCTAGGGTTTTACCATGTGAAATCCTTATCGAACATAGAATTCCCCTTTGATAATCCCTTTTAACCCAACAATAAAACTACTCACACATAATCGAAAAAGACATAATTAAATTAAACATGAGATTGATGAAAGAGAGTTCTCAATTTTAAGAACGATGTTCGGAGAAAACCTCTTCACCGATCTCTAAGAGTATCGAACAAAAAAGTGCAAAAAGTAAGAACAAAAAGCAAGAACAAAACTAATTTAAAATGGTGTAAAAGAGTGCACACGAAATTTTGTCTTTAGAACACATATTTATAGGGTCTTGGGCGCTTCTTTCGTCGGTCTTCAGGGTTTTAAGTTGACGAGAATTGATCGGACTTTGCAATTGGGCTTACGGAACGAAACTGCCTTGACCGCGGGTCCATGGCCTCCAGGCGCAGCGAAACAAACCCTGGCCGCAGGTGGAGCTCTCCTGGCCGCGGTGCACTGCCTCTTGGTCGCGGGTGGAGGGCTTCTGCCAAGGTGCACTGGGACATCTTGCTCTTGATGTAACTTTTGATTGAACCGTTGGTTCGTCCTCAAATCACTTGGATTGGAAAGGTAGCTGGTCCTTCTTGAATATCTCCAAAATTGGGCAGGATCAGACGGTGAGAAGATACTCTTTGGCAGTTGAACTTATGACGGTTTGACTCTGAGCCGAAAATTTGGTTTTTCTCCAATTTGTAATGTTTTTGCCTAAGTAACTTGAAAAGAGTCTTGAAACTACAAATATGCGAAATTCGTGATAAAAACTGAGAAAAGCGAATGAAACACTTATTAAAGTGTTCTAGAATATATAGTAAAACGGGTAAAAATACGGTGTTATCAGTCGGGCCATCCTGGCTGCGGCAAACTGCTTCTTGGCCGCAAGTCGAGCTCCTCCAGGCGCGGTGAAATGGATATTGGCCGCGGGTCGGGGCTCTCCTACCGCGGTGGACTTCTCTTCGAGGCAGATTCAACTACCTTCAGTGCTTCGGGTATATTTAAGGATCCAACCATTGGATCGTTTCCAATCTAATTGCATTTGTTTGTATCTACTTTGTTGTGTCCAAATTTGGTGATAATCAGACGGTGAGAAGGTCTTTTTTTATTGCAAGACTTCTGACGGTCCGAGTTTTTCCAAAAACGTACTTTTGTTCCGAAATGCACTCTTTTATCCCAAGTTACCTGAAATGTCTTTCAAAACACTAAAACATGGAAATCACTTGAAAACCATTGAAAACGGAGTTAAAACACCTGCAAAAGATATTACAGTGATCCATAAAAATGGTAAAAAATCGGTGTTATCACCTACTCTGAACCTTAGCCATTATTTTTGAACCTCATGGATTCTTCTCTTGTTGCCTTGTGTGCAGATATGTGCAAAATTGTGTGAGATGAAGGAACGACACAATTTTCAGTCACTTGAGATGGAAGACTAGATGGATTCGGTTAAGGAGGTATCAACAACAATTCAAGCTCAAAAGTTGCCTTGGAACTCTCTTATTATTGGTAATTTTTGTCCTCCTTAAGACTCCCGTTCTAAAGGCGTTTTGATAACACCATATTTTACATAATTTTAGGGCTTTATTTTCATATGTTTTGATCTCACATTGTATAGTTTTGAGATGTTTTCATGCATTTAGGGTTCAATTGAGTCTCATTGCATTTTAGATGTCTTAGGTTAGTTCTTGCATGTGTTTCTGCATGATGGAGCGTTTTTAGGTACCATTTGGAGCTTATGGAGGCATTGAGGAGCTTGGAGGAAGATCGTGGGGCAAAAGGAACCAGTTTGGAGCAAGAGCTTTGCCTAAAGATCAAGGAAAATGTAGAGGCCATCCGAAGTGCTTTAAAGATCGACTCATATAAAGATCTTCATAGCAGTCGTAGATAATTTAGTTGGCTTTCGTTTGGTGGTGGTTTTATGTCATTCGGAGCAGCCGTTCAAAAGATACAACATATTTAGTGAGTGTATGTCCGTCTGGCGCGCAAACGGAGCAAAACCAGAATCCTGCATCGGGCAAGCCACATCGGGCAGCTGCGGCCGATGCAGTCTCCTCCGGAGCAAAAACAGGTTCTCACATCGGGCAGTCATCAGGTTGTCCTTGTCAGAGACGAATGAGGAGTCAAGCTCTGAAGACACTGATCGCAATGATGAGGTAAAAGGAAGAGCTCAGAAATTAGCTCAGGCTATCTGGATTCTTCTGGAGACGTGGGTGTTTTTGATTAGCCGGCCAACATCTGGATTTTTCATTAGTCTGATTCGGAAATAATTATGCAATAATGGTCACTTAGATGAAGAATTAGAACAATAACTCCAAAAGAAGGTTCGTAAATACAACAAAAAACAAACAAACATATATATATCGTAATAACTTCGTATAGCATACATTATACGAAGTTATACNCGTAATAACTTCGTATAGCATACATTATACGAAGTTATACGATATATATATTTATTTTTTAGACTCGACTAAACGACTCGGGAAATGTAAAAACAAAATCCAAAGAAAGCAAACATCGTTAGTAAGTACCCTCCCCCAGACTTACTTCACACCGTCCCGGTGTGAGAATAAATTGGAGAGAAAGTTAAAAACGTACGTAAACAAAGAAAATCAAAAGTTGATAGTACAAAGGGTAGAGGGAATACGCTGCTCAGCGAGGGGGGTCGTCCGGGCTAACGCTCCTGCTTTGGCCTGTTCGTCGCCTACGTCATGCAACGCGCGCATCAGGATCGGATAACTCCCATGTATCAGCGGTCTCTGAGGTCCCGTGTCCAGCAACAACGGGATCACCGTCCTCGGCTCAGGCAGCATTCACGGTCGGCTCCGCGCGGAAACAAGGAGGTGGTCGTGGGCATCTGATCTTTGCTAATGCACCCCAAATTTTCTGCATCATGCCGTGGTTCTTCTTTTATGTCTCCCCATCCATGCTCTGTATTCTCCCTCAGAAGCCTCTGCAGATAGAGGTGGAAAATCAAACTCACCAGAGTACTTCGGAATGAGCATCTCGATCGGGTCATGAGGCTGCGATGTCTGCCCATGCTCCTGCTGAGGGAAGAAGTCTGGCACGGGATCATCCTCTAGGGGATGTTGTGGGTTGCTGGAGATCCCTCCTCTCCGTCTCGTGGTAGCAGTTGTGTCCGTGCATAGACGCTCTAGTGGAGGCAAGAACTCGATGTTGCCCGGACCGTTCACCGTAGTGATCTCGGGCTGTGGAAGCGCGCAGTGCTGGATCCGTCTCTGTCGATCCGTGAACTCGTATATGTACCCGGTCTTGAGGATGTGGCAAGCCGTCAGATGTTTCTTGTCAATGTAACCAACCTTCTCCTTGCATTCATGTCCTCTGAAGTCGATCCCGTGGTGCATGAATAAAGGAGTAAGCACACTCCCAATATTCTCCTTCTGTATTTGGTTCTCTAAGAACTGAATCTTCTTTGCCACCAAAGTCCGAGCGAATACCAGGCTCAAGTTCACATCGTATGGTACAGGGAAGTAGAATTGGTAGACTTCTGACAAATGTTCCTCAATCCCGTAATGTAGCAAGAGTAACTCGTCAGTACGTACTGCGACGGGCTCTATCTTTGCAAACAAAATGTTGCTGATGATTTTTGCGACCACACGAATGGCTGGGTTCCGAATCAGGGCCTGCTTCGCTGCCCTGGATTTGAAAACACCTGAAGCAATGTGGTTCCAAAGTTCTCGATGGTTCGGAAAATCTTCGGGGAAGTGAGCGCTTGTTTTCCGAAGGTCGAACCCGTAGATCTTGCAGAATTCCGTGATCGATTTCTCGTACAACAACCCGCTAGAGAAGTATGACAATGTGGTGTCATCTACTCGTTCGTACCTCGGGTTGGTGAATGTCAGCCTGACGGAGGCTAGAAATTGCCGCACCAAATCAATATAGACCGGATATTATTTCGTGGCAATATGACCAAACCCAATCTTCTCCAGAATTGTCTCCACGTCTTGGCGAATTCCCATTCTGACGATAAGAAACCTATTGTAGAACAGTGAATCGAAGTCATCCCAAGCTTCTCCGACTTTCATGTGCTGATACCGGGAGTTTTTGGCAAGATCGTCCGGTTGAATGTCCTTGAGCATGTTTAAATAGTAACTCTCAAACCGGACGCCTTCACGTCGAGGCCATGGCGGTGCGGTTAATGGAGCCGCTTCCGAGCTAGAGGCCGCATTTGTATCAACTCGGCGTTGGTTTGTTTCCTTCCGTTTCTTTGCTGCTAGCTGTTTTGCTTGTGATTTGGGACCCATTGTCTGCAAAACAAACAACTTAAACATGTAAGAAGTTTGTACCAAAACACGATAAACGTTCCAAGAACGATATTTGACAAAGTGATGATTCTTGCAATGTAAGCGTGCGGTCAGAGTAAATTCATAATCAACAGTGTCAAACTCACAGCAATTCTCATCTAAAACTTCCACTTTCACAAATTTCTCAAAGTTTATCACAATTCCAAAATTCAAGCTAAACACACAAACACTAGGTGTTTCCAACCAATACCCAACTCAAAATCACAAACACTAGGTGTTTCCAACCAATACCCAACTCAAAATCGGTCTAAAGCATGTGTATAAAGCATGAATCAATCCAAGAACAAGCTATAAACACGATTTTGATTTTCACATTTTTCAACCTACATTTTTCGGACTGAAGAAGGGGAATTCGAGTGCCATACCTGTGCAGATCAAGGATGGCGATAGGAGAAACAGAAAGAGCTCAAAAAATCAAGTGGGATAGACCCAAAAATCGTTCAAATACGTTGAGAAACAAGGAAATTATGGAGAATTGAAGTTGAAAATCCAAAATCCCCTCAACAAGAACAAGTGTGATTCGAAAATTATGAGAGAAAAAAAAGGTTTGATCGTTTTTTATCGGGGCAAGAAGGGAATCTGTTTTCCATTTTAAATTAAGTGTGACTAAACCGATTTTAGACCGAAAAAATGAACCGCGTATTACCTGTTTCCTGAATCGATCGATCCTAAGTTTCTAGATCGATCGATCCGGCTTACCTTCCCGCGTGGATCGATCTGGCCGATCCAATTGCATGTACCCCCCCCCCCCATTTTTTTTTTTCAATCGGAAAATTCAAACCGAAAACTAAAAATTAGTAAGGTTAGTGAAAACAAATTGAAAAAGAAAATTATATTACACTTACCGGTGGGTTGCCTCCCACCAAACGCTTGTTTTTAGTCATTAGCTTGACTCCGGAACCGTTTTAGGCAAGATGAGGATCACCGAGAGGAACGGTGTATTCCTCAGTGATTCTGTTGTCAGCGAGATAGGGCTTAAGACACTGACCATTGACAACGAATTCACCTCCTTGTCAGTTTAGTAACACGACTGCTCCGTAAGGACGGACTTCCTTAACCGTGAAGGGACCGGACCATCTTGACTTTAGCTTTCTCGGAAAAAGTCTCAAGCGAGAGTTGAAGAGCAGCACCTGATCATTGGCTGAGAAATTCCTCGGGATAATCTTCTTGTCATGATAAGCTTTGGTTCGTTCCTTGTAGATCTTGGAGTTCTCATACGCCGTTTAGCGGATCTCATGCAACTCGTTTAGCTGAATCAACTTCTCTGGATGCAGCTTTGATGTCGAAATTTAACAATTTCACTGCCCATGCCGCCTTGTACTCGAGTTCCACTGGAAGGTGACACGGTTTTCCATAGACAAGATGAAATGGGGTCGTGCCAAGAGGTGTCTTGTAGGCGGTTCTGTACGCCCAGAGTGCGTCATCAAGCTTCACGGCCCAATCCTTTCGTGTAATGTTCACCGTCTTCTGAAGAATGCTCTTTATCTCTCGGTTGGAGATTTCAACTTGTCCGCTCGTCTGAGGGTGATAAGGACTGGCTACCTTATGTGTAACACCGTTTTTCTTCAAGAGCTTCTCGGATAGTTTGTTGATGAAATGCGATCCTCCATCGCTTATTACAACTCTCGGAACTCCAAATCTCAGGAAAATGACAGATTTTAACATCTTAAGGACCACCTTGGAGTCGTTAGTCGGGCTCGCCATTGCTTCGACCCACTTGGACACGTAGTCCACAGCAACAAGGATGTACTTATTCCCGAAAGAAGATGGAAAATGACCCATGAAGTCGATTCCCCAACAGTCAAACACCTCAACTTCGAGAATAAAATTTTGAGGCATCTCGTTTCTTTTGCTAATGTTCCCTTGTCTTTGACAAGCGTCACACTTGGAAACAAAAGCATGAGCATCACGGAACATGGTCGACCACCAGAAACCGGCCTGCAACACCTTAGATACGGTTTTAAAGTAGCAAAATGTCTCGCATAGTTCGACCCGTGGCAATGAAATAGAATGCATGTGATTTCTTCCTCCGAGACACAACGTATATTGATACCATCGGAACAATGCTTGTACAAGTACGGTTCATCCCAGAGGTAATGTCTGATGTCCCGCAAAAACTTCTTCTTTTTGTACCCTGCAAAACCGTCTGGCTTCACTTCTGCAGCAAAAAAATTGGCAATTTCGCCGAACCAAGGGATTTCGGGAAGCTTACCAGCCCGAAGGAACAATGAGCTATCATTCCGCAAAACATCGATTGCATATACATTCTCCTCGGGGAGGTAGTCATTGATGGGGACCTCCTCGTCGATGCGCATTCTAGACAAATGATCGGTAACTCCATTCTCGATCCCCTTTTTGTCCTTAATCTCGAGATCAAATTCTTGCAACAGCAACATCCATCGCAACAACCTCGGCTTTGTATCCTTCTTGATAAGTAGATACCTCAATGCAGAATGGTCAGTATAAACTATGACTTTAGAGCCTACCAGATACGTCTTGAATTTCTCAAATGCGTACACGACCGCGAGGAGCTCTTTTCTGTCGTACCATACTTGCATTGGGTGTCATCAAGAGTCCTGCTGGCATAATAGATAACATGCACTCTCTTGTATTTTCGTTATCCCAAAACAGCGCCCACTGCGTAGTCACTGGCATCACACATCACCTCGAAAGGCAACTCCCAGTCTGGTGGTTGTACGATCGGTACCCTGACAAGTGCTCCTTTAATCATGTGAAAGGCTGCCAAACACTCATCATTGAAATCAAACTTCACGTCTTTGCACAGCAGCTGCGTCAACGGTCTAGCAATTTTCGAGAAGTCCTTGATAAATCGCCTATAGAAACCAGCATGTCCAAGGAAACTCCTGATGCATTTGACAGAAGTTGGTGGTTGCAAACTCGTTATCACTTCTATTTTGGCTTTGTCAACCTCGATTCTCTTCTCTGAAATCTTGTGGCCCAAAACGATTTCATCCTTTACCATGAAGTGGTACTTCTCCCAGTTTAAGACCAAATGTTTCTCCTGACATCTCTTTAGTACCCTGCACAAATTAAAAAGACATTCAGCAAAGGAGGGCCCGTAGACAGAAAAATCGTCCATGAAAACCTCCATTATGCCTTCAATCATGTCAGTGAAGATTGACATCAAGCAGCGTTTGAACGTGGCTGGCGCATTACACAAACCAAATGGCATTCTGCGATAAGCATAAGTGCCATAAGGACATGTGAATGTGGTCTTCTCCTGGTCATCGGGATGAATCGGAATCTAAAAGAAACCAAATAACCATCTAGAAAACAATAGTAAGGGTGGTTAGCCAATCTCTCAAGCATTTGATCAATAAAAGGTAGAGGAAAATGATATTTGCGAGTTGCAGCATTCAATTTCCTATAATCGATGCACATTCTATGACCAGTGACAGTTCTAGTCGGGGTTAACTCATTCTTATCGTTTTCAACTACTGTCAAACCACTTTTCTTAGGCACTACATGCACCAGACTCACCCATGTACTGTCAGAGATAGCATATATGATACCAGCCTCTAGAAGTTTCATTATCTCTTTCTTTACAACATCTTTTAGATTTGAGTTTAACCGTCTCTGATGTTCTACAGAAGTCATCGATTCATCTTCTAGATGTATCCTATGCATACCAAGGTCTGGTGAGATTCATGTAATGTCATCTAGAGAATATCCTAGTGCTCTACGATATTTCCTCAATTCACACAAGAGTAAGGCAGTCTCTACGTTGTTCAGTTCAGCATTAACGATGACAGAGTATGTGGAGCTTTCAGTTCGCTCCATGGATTGTCAATAGGTGCGGGAGGCTCAGCAATTGGCGATTGTTCCTCATTTCCGTCAAGTGCAACGAAAGCTACCATCTTCTCCATTATCTTGCTGGAATCAAGCACCTTTGCATACCCCATTGTGTCCTCGCTCAAGTACCCAAATTCACTCTCAGACCGTGTCAAAGCGATCTCAAGGGGATCTCATCTGATACTCCCTCAGTGGCTACAGATACGCAGTCAATCCAAAATGTCTGACCATCGATGCTTGGCTTTTTCAGAATCCTATCCACTTCGAACTTCATTATTAGATCACCTAAATGAAGATCGATCTTGCCCTTCTTCACATCAATAATGGCTCCAGCTGTAGCCAAGAAAGGTCGTCCCAAGATGAGAGGATCCTTTGGCTTTGTTTCTAGCTCAATAACTACAAAATCCGCTGGTATGTAACCATCTCCAAACTTCACCGGTAAGTCTTACAAAATACCGAGTAGAATCTTCACAGAACGATAAGCAAATATCAACGACACTCTTGCTGGCTTGAATGACGTGAGACCAAGGCGCTTAGCAACAGAATAGGGCATGAGGTTAACGCTAGCACCCAAATCGCAGAGAGAATGCTCAAAGGTTAGAGGGCCAATTTGCACATATAGTACGAATCTCCCTAGATCTTCAAGTTTATCAGACATTCTACCTTGCAACACAGCGCTGCACTCTTTAGTAATCATCATCACACCTTCTTCACTTGTGATCTTATTGGTGACCATGTCTTTCACATACTTCTTCAGGGCAGGAACTATCTGAACCGCATCGATAAAAGGAAGCCTCACCGAAAGTTTGTTCATTAGCGTTTTGCACTTTGCCTGCTCAAGATCTCTTTGTGTCTTCTTCGGGCGCCTGGGATAAGGAACTTTGGGCACGTAGACACGTACTGGCGGAGCTATAGGTGCCTCCTCGACTTCTTGTGGTTTGGAAAAGGAACTTGCCTCATCAACTGCACCATCGTCTTTCACGTCTACGATCTCGGGAATCTTCTCTTTTTCTTTAGACTCAACCACGGTTTCAATCTCCTTCCCACTTCTCAATGTGATTGCTTGGACGAACCCATTCTTTGGGTTTTGTTCCCCTTTTTCAGGAAGAACTCCACTAGGTCTTTTGATCGCTTCCGCCGTTTGAGCTAGTTGAGTGTCAAGTTTCTTCACATGAGTTTGAATGGCCTCGAATTTGCTGTTGAGATCCTGATACATTCCATCTACCTTGACGTTAATCTCATTAGCCGTC
The DNA here is from genome assembly GCA_002933915.1 of Eutrema heterophyllum. NCBI lineage: Eukaryota > Viridiplantae > Streptophyta > Magnoliopsida > Brassicales > Brassicaceae > Eutrema > Eutrema heterophyllum. The sequence goes on along the minus strand of PKMM01010274.1, from coordinate 1,267,438 downwards.
TTCTGCTGATTAACCATCAATTGTTGCATCATCGCCTCAAGCTTAGACTCTTGGTGGGTTGAGGATTGTTGAATTGTTGTTTCTGCTGAAAACCACCTTGGTTTGGGAAACTATTATGTCCTCGGTCTTGCCCGAACTACTATCTTGGCTGATAACCGCCTTGGTTAGGCACACACTGTTTCTGCTGGAAGCCACCTTGTGCAAACGGTTTCCGTTCTTGATTTTTCACCCTTTGCTGACCTTGGAAACCCTTAGCAAATATGCTTACGCCCTGATTTGGAATGGTTTGTTTGGAGTGAAAACCAGTTTGTTGCGGATGAACATGATCCTGCGGATTTTCGACATTTGTGCTTATTGGGATGATTTATGTAGTTCTGGTTGAAGCCCTTGTTGAAGAACCCCTGATTATGTACGTAGTTCACCTCATCTTCGTACTCTTGTTCTTGCTCAGCACTCTCCTGGTAGAGTCCTTCCTCTCTAGTGTCTTCACACGAGTTAACAGCCTTTTGATTTCCTTTAAGTAGTGCAGCAATGCCATTAACCTTTGCGAAAAGCTCATCCATCCTTTGTGTCTCAACACCACTCACACATCTTGTTCTATCATACTCAGGATTGCGATGACTTGAGCTTGCAGAAAGATTTTCAATAAGCTCATAAGCTTCCTCTTTGGTCTTTGTCATGAAGTTACCATTACTGGCCGCATTTAAACAATTCTTGGAGTCCCAATCTACTCCATCGTAGAAGATGTTCAGCACTTGCTCGTCTGAATAGCCATGATGAGGGCACTCCCTTAGATATTCTCTAAACCGCTCCCATGCTTCATTGAAAGGTTCACCGTTGTTTTGTTGAAACTGAGTAATCTTGGTTCTGAGAGAAGCAGTCTTGGATTTGGTGTAGAACTTATCCAAGAAGGCTGACCTGATTGCGTCCCAAGAAGTCAAAGAACCCGGCTCTAGAGATTTGAGCCATCTCACTGCTCGATCAGCTAAAGAGAAGGAGAAAAGCTTGCACTTCAAATAGTCCACATGGACTCCATTTAAACTTGTAGTGCTGCAAATTTCTTCGAACATTTCAATGTGGTCAATGGGATTTTCCGAAGCTTTCCCATAGAAAAGATGTCTCTCGACAAGAGCGATTATCTGAGGTTTGATCTCGAAGTTCTGCCTCTGAATAGGCGGTGGACGAATAGCAGTTTTGTCCTGGTATAATTGGTGTGGAGTATCGATAGCCCCGATAGGTCTGTGTGGAGGTTGTCTTTGATTCAACTGGTGTTGAACAGCAGCAGCTTGCCACCGAGCTTCAGCTCGTCTATGGACATCAGCAGCAGCAGCTGCTTGGTTTGCATTGGCGTTTGGATCGCCATCGCCATCATGAGCAAGAAGAGGAGGGTTCAAGAGGTTCCCTTCCTCATTATACTCGTGATGATCTTCTTCATCAACATGTAGATTTTGATTGTCCGGAAAGTTAGCCATTTCTTTTCTTTGCAATCTAGCTCTGTTGTTTTCTCGTTCCACTCTTGCCAAATCTTCGTTGTTCAACTCAAGCAGATTTTCAGAACCTTGGCTCCTGGTCATGTACCTTAGATGCACGGAAGAGAGCAAAAACCAAACGAGTTAGTAACAACAAAAAGTAATTCTTAGTCTGAACTTTCGTCCAAGACTCATAGGCAACAATAAATCCCTGGCAACGGCGCCAAAACTTGATGAGCTCAGGTTTTAACCCTATATGTAACTACCGCAAGTGCACTGCAATACGAAGTAGTAATGTAGGGATCGAATCCACAAGGACCAAGCGTTACGACTATGAGAATGCATGATGAAATTAAAGCTAAGACGAATGACAGAGTTTTTTTGTTGGTTTTATGGTTTCGAAACTAAGAACGACAACTAAAACGGTGTAAATTCAAATAAAGAAAGCGTTCAGCCTCGGGTGACATTGCAGGAAATCATGAACAACGGTTAATGCATCTTAAACAGAGGATTGCATTAAGAATCGTCTAGAACTCAAACCTAATAATAGATTAACCTTCTTCCGGAGTATTAATCCCTACACTTAAAACTATGAAGACTAACTCCCGTTGAATTCAAAGGTTCCAAGCATGCTTTTCTAGTCCGATTTGATAAGTTCACAAAAACGCCTTAACATCAACTCCCATTGGATAAGGACGCTTTGCTCATCTAGGATATTTCCGGCATCTAAACAAACACTCCCGTGCATTAGATAACCTAAGAACATGAACTAAGTGATCAGTTTAATTCAAGCACTAAGAATAACCTAGACGAAGAATCCACCGAATAAACCCCCGTCTAATCTATCCTAAACTGTTAAATCATGAAATCCCTTAACACCCTTGGCTTAAGTAAGAAACTACTCACTCATAATTGCAGAACAAATACAGAGAGATGATGAAGAACACATGATCAACAAAACAGAAATTGAAAAGAGATTAAGAAAACTTCTCCAATATGTAGAATCAAATGTTTGCTTTCCAAGCTTACAAATCACCAAGATCAAAGAGAGTAGTAGAAAAACATATAGATATGATACATCTGGTCAAAAACCAGTTATTTTCGAGTTTTGGTCGTCAAAGGGAAGCAAAAGTTTGGTGAAATAGTAAGAAACACGTTTTTACACTTTTTACAGAGGGTGGATCGATCAATCCTGGGAGGTGGATCGATCGATCCCATATTTTTTTCTTAGATCGGTCGGTCTAGATCGGTCAGTGCTCGATCCAGCAAATGGGCGGCTTTGTGGATCGATCGATCCAGGAGGTGGATTGATCGATCCCATCTTTTTGGCTCGGTTTCGCCGTTTTTCCGTTCTATTCCTCCGGACTCCGTCTCGAAATGCTTTTAGACCTGAAATGACTCCTAAAAGACTAAAACACTTGAAAAAGACTCGATCATGTACAAAAAGCACGGGTTAGAAAACGTCAAAAAACGCAACACATCAAACCCACCTCGGGAAAGTGTAATTCGGGCATTCTACTCTCATTAGGCTCGAAAGGTGCGGTCGGAAATAAAGCCGCCTCAGGAGGCCCACTCATCTCGTCATCTTTCGCGGAGTCGCGATCGAGCCGAGTAGAAGAATTCTTTGACGAAGCCGAACCGGTAGAACCAGACATTATGCCTCGGGAACTGTTGAAGATGGATCGGAAAATACGATGATGGATCGGTAAATTCAGAGAGGATAGGGAGCTACCTTGTTTTCGACAAATGCGGAGAATAAAAACTGAAGAGGGGATCGCGTTATTTATAAGCATTTTGGCGCGTGGCAGCGCGTGACCTCGAGAATAAATAGAAACGCTTGCACTTCCCGAGGTATTTATGACAAAACACGACGCATGTACAAGATGTCCGAGAGAAAAATATATATCCCAAGATATATCAAGACGAAGCAACGGCTCAATGCAAAATATTCTCTGTCTAGCCTTGCCCGATTAGCCCAGCACCACATCGGCGCGATGGTTAACCTCGACGTCAATAAAACTTCACCTCGTTACAATTACCCTGGAATCTGACGAGCTGGGGGGTAAACTGTTGGGGTCGGTTTTCACCCGTCGAGCTTAACAAGTCTGAAAGCCGAAGACATGAACTAAGATGTGGAATCGTCCGAGCCGCAGTCATCCCGCATACTCTACCCACAATCTTGCCTTGACAACCCTATCTTCTGAAGGATAAAGTCGAGCCGAGAATAAGGCAACATCACCTCTACGACCGCTAATGGGTCGAGACAAAGATCTCCACGACATTTCTTTTTGGCCGAGCTAAAGGCCCAAATTATCAATTGCCCTAACCTGAGTCGGCGGCCGCCTAAAGCAATAAGGAAATATGCCTTTTTACGACCGAGAATCTCACATATGAACTTGTATAAATAGTCTTCATAATCGTTTGTAACACCGATAAAAAAAAACCCTAGGCATAAACTCTTAGAAACTCAGATCTTGTACTAAAACGCTCTTGACCAGCAATAATAAGAACCATCTTTGGATCTCTCTTTCTGTGTTTTCATCAGAAACTTATGTTCCCTCTAAAAGTCACGACAAAAATTAATTGTGTGAGTTTCGACTCTCACAATAGGTAAAAGGTCTCGGCGAAGTAACTATTGTGCTTAATAGAGCACATCTTGTGAAGCTCCTCTAACCCGAAAGGGACGCCCGCTTCGTGAGCCCGAACCGCCAGAGCAAACGCGTGGCGAATGAAATTAGGGTTCATATGGGAAAACGCCATCCCAAGCTCCGCCAATAATTCTAGGAGATACTCCGGTATTGAAAAATAAAGCCCACAATGCTCGAAGTAAGTCGTGTAGGCCGCACAGTAGCCCGGCCTCACTGTCTCTGGAGTCTCATCACGGCGAGGAAGAAGTATCTCAGCAGACTCCAGAACCTCATAAATAAGATTGAAGTTCTCGAGATCGCCGTGAGTGACAATCGATTTCATGTGAGGACCAAAACGATCCATCTAAGCGAGGAAAGAATTTTAAGAGATGGATTGTCGAAAAAGGGGGAATTAGAAGCAGAAATTCAACCCCTAAAGCAGAGCAGAATGGATTCCTTAAAACCCATAAATTTTTCTACTACACAAAGACTATGGAGAGATCGCTAAAACTGGGAAACCGAAAAGTTAAAAGTAGAGGAGAAGAGAAGTTACCTCGAACAAAATGGGAGCGCGTGCAGTTAATAGAGGCGTGGGGGATGAATGTATATGCAATTATTACTGCTGTTATCGAGATCGCAAAAATCTCTCACCCCTCGAATCTCAACCATCCATCGTTATTCAACTGACACGATCTTTGTATCTTGTAAAAGATTTGGTGTTATCTCACTGCGAGATAAACAACTTTTTACATCCTCGGTTTTGGACCACTCGATCTCGCATACCTTTCAATCATGAGCGTCGATCTCTCGCCAAAAAAAGGAGATTCAGCGTGTTTCCAAGAATATTATCTCCCTTTGAGCTCGCACACTCACTCAAAGGGTTGGGGGCAATTGTTGGTGTTGGATTTGACTCCAAATCCGGCCCACGAAAAGCCCACTATTCGGCTGAATCTGAACCAGAAAAATGAGGGCCCATTAACCTTGAAAGGAGCCCGCTTCGTGGTAGTATGCCAGCGTGGCAAACTACACCAAATAATCAGGATATTATCTTGATCATGTCAAGATCGAGATAGAGGAGAATCACGGAAATGTAGGGAGCAGGCTGAGCACCCCGAAGATCGTGGAGCTCTCAAGAACTAGGACGACTATAAAAGGAGCTCAAAGGAGAGTTGTTAAGGACATCTTCAATTTATTCAACTTTAGCAGCTCTACGAGCTCTTTTGCACTTGTATTCTCATACCAAAATCAATATAAAATCTAGTTCGTCAGATCTTGTCTAATTTATATCGTTGTACTTATTCGAAATTATTGTCCATCTTCTTTTATTTCATAAATCACTCCAAATTCTTGAGTGTGGATTTTAGGATCCACACCCATGTTACATTGTCTCTTTCATTTGCCCACTTCAAAACTCACACTTCATCTTTGGTCGGATACGATGGTAAATCTTAATGAAATTTATTTATCAAAAAGCCCTCTTAATAGACATGAGGGCCCATTTTATTTTGTTTTCTTTTATTTCTAATTTTGGGTTTTGATGGGTAGCCTTTTTAATGGGCTGGTTATTCTTTTTTTAACCAGATTAATGTTGTTAAATCATCATGAATTTTGTGTTTTTTTTTTCTGGTATGAATCATGAATTTTGTGTTCTTAGTAACTTGGTATCAATTTGGTAAGAATTAGGTACTTTCTAGTTAAATCACCAAGTAAACACAAAACTTTCAAAAAGATATATAACCAAATCATGAAAGCAAACTCCATAACGTACACTTTTACAGAAAATATCTCTTTTCATGATCTGTTGCCTGGAATTCACTATAATCTTCTTTGTGTACAGAGTTCTCAAGCTTGAGAGATACAACAATGGAGGTCAAAGAAATCGAAGAAGAAGAACACTAGATCGTTATTTATGTTTCTCTTCCCCGAATCTTATAACTAAAGTGATTAAGAGTATTGGGCCAGAAACTATTCATCAGGCCCAAGTCTTTCTCCAGCTTCTGTAACACAATTCTTTATTTGGGCTCAGCTTTGACAAAGGCCCAGCTCGGAAGTTGAATCATCTTCTAACAAAAATGGTTAAAAGTTCTAATCTTTTATCAAGTTTTGGCTAGTTTCTCAGCATCGGAAAATGGTTAAGAAATCTTTCTTCTGGTTTTTGGTTATGTTCTCAGCATCGAAAATGGTTTTAAGTTCTAAGCTTTCTTCTGGTTTCGGCTATGTTTTCAGTTCAAAACTTGTGTGCAAGCTCACGGGAGATACTGTGAACAAGAATGAGGAACATATCTGAAAACACGTGAACGGGATAAGATTTCTTCACAAATTAGGTCAATAGACGGTTTACACACGAGATCAGATTCATTGACAAATTTGATGGCTTTTAATGTTTCGATGTTGATAAATTTTGATAGAGCAAGTGGAAAAAGGAACTGGATCAAGTGGAAAGACCGAGAAAACACAAGTAACCAAACCAAGACGCCTTAAGGAAGATACTGATTCCGATAAATCAGATTTTTGGATGCTGAGATCAAGTTCTGGTTCAGAGTCAGAGCAAGAGAGTGATGAAGGAAATTGCAAAGGTTGCTCTTTTTTGTTTTGTTTTGGTTCCACTTTCATCTCATTTTGAAAACTTTGATTAGATTTGCTCCTGATTTTAGTAGAGTTTCTCATTGTGATGCCAAAGAATCTGAGGAGCTCTCAGAAAGGTAATAATCTGAGGAGCTCTCAGAATTGTGTACTTTGGTCTCTTGTACATAACAAAGAGAATGTCAATAGAGATCGGACCAAGTAGTTTTGCTTCAAGGAAGAAAAAGATTAGGAATTTTGTTTAGAGATTTTCTCGGAAAAAAAAACAAATTTTTGTTTATAAATAAAAGCTCTTTTCAAATGACGTGATTAATTACAAGTGATTTATGATAACACGCGATTATAAATTCTTGTATCCGCCTTATCGTTTAGAACCAATACACGTGTGGACACAATAACAGCGGAAAGCCACAAGAACAGCACATGAATATACTTGTATCCGCCTTATCGTGTAGAACCTAATCATCCATACAACGGGTTTTACATAAATAGCATATCGGCCGAGACAGACTATTGTTCGGAAGCAAATCAAATGTTCCCTTTTGAATATATTTCCTCTTTGCAAAAATATACTTTTGTATCACTAAACTGTATCCAGGTCTTGGGTGTATATATAAGATCTTTAAATACGCATTTATGATGAAGAGTGGAGCCACAATCATCGCATTTGTAGAACCAACCTTTTGAATATATTTCCTCTTCGCATATCCCGCAGCAATATGTTGAATTCACATTTTTCTCACCATAGCATAAGGAAAGAGGATGGTCATCGTATCTGTATCCAGGTCTTACCAATCTGGGTAGAGTAGCGCATCTGAAACATAAAGTGACGCCGCCACAATCATCTTTATTAAAACAACGTAGAGAAACCTCACAAATCAAGTCACAAACTTCACACTTCTTGAGTGTCATACGGTATGTAAATGGGAACAACCAATGTGGATGACTTTCCTGTTTAAATGCATCAGAAATTGAAGCACATCGCACATCAATATTGGCGTTCTCTCCAATATATGAGAAACCGGTGTAATAGCGTCGACAAGCTTTACAGATATTGTAGTTGTTATGACCAACTTTGGCATACAAAGTAAGTCTTTGGTTGCTAATCGCGTGCTTTTTCTTCAGAGGGAGTTAGCGCATGCATCATGAAGTATAAAATCACATTGTGTACATCTGTAACAAATTTCAGAATTAAAAGGAAAGGTACATGCATAGCAATGTTTATCTTCCTCGAGTCCTAGTGATGATTTTGAAACCTTCAGATTGTGTTCATGACTAAAATGTTTTATTAGGTTTTGATCGATGACTTCGAATGGCTTACTTTCTTCTTTTTCATCGGGTACCCCTTCGAGTTCGCTCCCATCCCAAATGGAATAACGACCAGTTGCACAATTCGAATGAACAACATAATTAAGAGCAAACCAAGCAAGAATATGCCCCACACTCTCCACTAACAGGCTCACGGCATACCCCACAAATCCACTTCCCCGGGCCAAGAGAGTAAACATGAGAGATACGGTGGTCGTGACGATTGATGTATATAACACGAGGTAAGAAGATGCATGCTATATGGACTATGAAACAACATTGATGGCAAATACACGGGTAGCCTGTACTGCACAAACCATATGCATCACAAGTGAAGGAGAGCTTTACCGATACTTGGTGGAGTTCATGCTCGTGGGCCTTAGTTTGGTTAACGATCAGAGGTTTTCTCGCACATAGGATACATATACAAAAAAAACATTGTGAACATTCATATCTTAGCACGTGATCGGTTTTACATAGATCACATTGAGAACCTTGCTCATACCTATTTAGGAGCTTGAGAGGGTTTTTATGACGAGAATGAATGTTGGTATTGATGCATTCCTTGTGGACATAAAAATCGCAAAAATCACACTTGTAGCCTTGCTTGTTGTCGTGGTGATCTTCGTAACACGCATTGCATTTTGATGAGATTTTTGTAGATTTTAGAGGAGATCATCGTGAGAGATGCATAGTTGTAGATCCATTTCATCCATGGTTGCTATGTTGGAACTTTCTTCTTCCATTTCTTTTTTTTAGGAAAAAGTTTATGCTTTCTCTTTTCTCTTTTTCTTTTTCTATCCCAGAAGATTTGTTGTATATTAAAAAGAACAATGAAAGAAAAACAGGAACAAGAAATGAATTACTCTTATTGAATAGGAGATTTTATAGTTCAGTTTGCCGTGAATTGGAACATTAGATAACCTATTTTGATAATCAAAGGTAACGGATAGCTTTAATGGAAAAAGAATCGAGTCCTTTGCATATTGAATGACTCCATAGTTACAAAGATTCTTATTTCATATAAATCAATATTCTATTGTAATCATAGTTAGAACGAACATTGTAAAAATTGTATACTCCTTTTTTTCGTAAAGTAAATTAGACATGATAAAGAAAAGTATATATATTATTTAAGGAGTCATTTATAGGAAAACAAACTTTGTTTTGTAAGTTATTAAATGCTAGTACAAATAACAAAAGATAATTGAATTAGAAAATGATATAACTGTCTTTTAAAATTATTGAAAAGAATAGGAAAATTGTTTTCCCTTCAATATGTATTCAAAAGTGTATTTAGTTTCTTTACTTATTTAAATATTAAAAAATATTAAAAAATATTTTATTATTTCAAATAATAATCAGTACATATATTCAAAAAAAAAATATTCGTATTTTCAATATTTTCCATTTGTATTTTTATAATTAATTTGTATTTTATTCAAAATTCAATTCAATTGTTTTTAAAAAGTAATAATAATTAAATCAAAATGTGTTTTAAAAGAACATTTTATGGTTTCTATTATAATGTTGATAAATACATTATATTATTTATTTCTAAAAACAATCTACTAATTAAATCTATTGAAGTATTTTGTAGTATTTCTATTTATTTTGTATAACTACATTGTATTATATAATTAAGAGTGTCAGTTCCGGCTAATGACATGTGGATTAGGCATAAATTGCTTTGTCGTGGGACGGTTAGGACTCTAATATTAAAATGCCTATAAAAATGGATATCGCGAGTCAAAATATTAGTTTTTAGTTTTAAAAAAGATATTATAGTCACTTTACTAAATAAATGAGATTTTTTTTGAAAATTAACAATCGTTTGTTATATTATAACAAAACTAAATTTGAAAAAATATTTTACTACTTTTATAAAGAGTTAGACACAAGAATAATTATTTTTCAAGAGTCCGCAGACCGACCACAAAACCAACAGTCATTAAGCAATGCATATTAGAGTTGGTGCTTTCGAAATTCAAGATCGTAGTTCTTTGCGGGTTAGTCCAAAAAATGATTTAGTCCACTATAAAATATATTTAGTACGTGGATTAGCCCGCTTTGACAATCATATCTATGATCATTAATAAGACATATTATATAATATATTAACTAAAAGTGACAGTCTAATATAAAACAAAATCACAAAAATGGATCTAGCGAGTTAAAATATTAATTTTAAGTTTTAAAAATAGATATTATAGTCAGTTTACTAAATAAATGAGATTTTCTTTGAAAATTAACTATAGTTTGTTATATTAATTGTGTTTATAACAAAACTAAATTTGAAAAAATATTTTACTACTTTCATAAAGAGTTAGGCACAAAAATAATTATTTTTCAAGAGTTTGCGGACCGACCACAAAACCAACAGTCATTAACCAGTGCATATTAGAGTTGATGCTTTCGAGATTCAAGATCGTAGTTATTTGCGGGTTAGTCCAAAAAATAATTTAATCCACTGTAAAATATATTAAGTATGCACATTAGCCTGCTTTGAGAACCATATCTATGATCATTAGTAAGGCAAAAAAAATCACAACTAAATTCCTATTTTACAAATATACATATTTAGATTCTAATATGTGTTGGTATGTATATAAGTATGTATATATTAACATCACATCACTTTCACACCTATATTTTATTTATATAGTAACCCGCACAACGAAACTAACTCAAATTCCTATACGACATATATATATATATATATATATATATAAATATTAGGTGTGTACGTAATGTTAATATATATGTAGCTATCTACGTGCCAACCAGTTTTAACTTAACCAAAACTTTAAAATTAAATTTTAAAACAATTATTTTTTAAAAATTATCACGCGCTTTTGTGCGTGTTAAATCCTAGTATATATATTTTATTTGAATATATATCAAAACAAAAGTTGAAAATCTTACTACTATTTTTATAAAGATTTAGACACGAGAAAATTCATTTTTTAAGAGTTCATAGACTAACTTGGAGTCATTAAACGGTGCATATTAGAATTGGTATTTCAAGATTGTAGTTATTTGCGGGTTATCCCGAATAATATTTTAGTCCACCGCAAAATGAGTTATGTAAGCCAGTTAGCCCGCCATGGAAGAGATAGGATTCTAATTTTCAAATGTCCACAAAAACGGGTCTCGCAAGTCAAAATATTAGTTTTTAGTTCTAAAGATAGATGGTATACTCAATTTACTAAATAATATGATTTTTCTATGAAAGTTAATTATAGTTAATTATTTTTTTGTGAATATGCGTAAGTTTAAGTTTAAGTTTATATTTTAGTCCACTGTAAAACGGGTAAGTAAACAGGTTAGTCCGGTTTGACAGCTCTATCTATAATCATTATTTAGGCATATTATAAAATTTAGAAAAATATCAAAACAACTTTTTTCTTAAATTTCAAAACAAAATTTAAGAAAAATTACCACGTGCTATAGCACGGGTTAAGTCCTAGTATACTATTAAAACAGAAGCACTTTTGGAATCTGTTTCCAAACACCCTTTATTTTTTAAAATAAATTTAACATGTTGCCAAACAGATATTAAACATGTTGTCAAACATTTATTAAATCTATTATAAACTTAAAATTACAAATTAAACATATTTGAATCAATAACATTTAAATTAATTCTTATTCCTCATTTCACATTTTATATATTACAAAAAACTTTATCCCGCACGGACGCACGGTTTTAGAATCTAATTTCCTCTTATATAAGAGCTATATGGTATAAAGGACAAATGGTTTGAGATGTAGCTAGTTGGAAGTATTATCTACAAATCAAAGGTAGAATAGACTGATGGCGGAGGAGGCCACACCACACGGCGGGGTAAGTCTGTGTGATACAACGGCGAGTGTTTACGAGGAGTACGTAGTCTCGACAAAGACAAAAGGAAAAGTCGACAAACGTTTTGTATAAAACTAGGGATTGTTATTTCGGGTATGTTCGTTTGCCTGACGCCAGCAGCTACTACCTGCAGCCAGACGCCAGATGCTACGATTGTTGTTTGTTTAATAGTCGCGCAGATACAATGGATCATAAACTATAACAAAAGAAAAGTAATACACCAAGTCATAAATAAACTAAAATAATAAAACAAGTCATAAACTAAATATTTAATAAGGTAATCGACGTCCTCTACCATATTCATTTGTGATGGTGTCACACAAAGCTTCCATCGCTCTAACACCGGTCGGTTCATATGGAATATGTCCACCATGATCATCACTGCTACTATCATCAACTTCTTCTTCTCCTACAAATTACTTACATCAATAGCCATATTTCTTGATTATCTTTGATCCTTGCTCAAAATCTTGGGAGTGGATTTCAGGAAATCTGCAAAAGACAAAAGAAACAACTCAATTGCATTGATAAAGAACAAATCAAAACACAACTGAAACTAGGAACTTTAAATCATTGATCGGTTTAAGACAGCCATAAGAAAGAATCACTGAACCTTCCAAGCACTAAGTTAGAAACTAACAAAAGAACAATGGCTAAACAATTCATCAAATCCTTCGTTTTTATCCGTCAAAATTAAATTCTGAACTAACAAACTAATAAGACTTATAAGAAAAACGAAAATCCTGATTTCCAAATATGCTTAGTTCTATTTACCCAAACATTCACCTTTTGATAATCAAATTAACCACACAAAACATTCACCTTCTGATAATCAGAATTAAACACTAAGATAACAAAATCACTTTTTGATTGTTAAATATATGGAACTCGTAAATTTAGATAGAACTCTACAACACAACTGAAACTAAGGAACACTTCTTTTTTTAATAGAACAAAACTAAGACCAGCTATAAAGTGAAAGGATAGACTCCAACAGCAATCAGATCAATGAAATCTCAATATATGATATTAAATCTAGGATTGATGTGATGTCTACCCCGCACGCCTACAAGTGCAAATGGGGTTCCTCCTCGAAGTACAATTACCGTATTTTGGAAATTCAATCTACAAAAGTTTTTTTATTTTGAAATGAATGTAAAATTATATTCAATCTCAAAAAAAAAAACCTTTTTTACAACCAATGTGTGGCTTTGTTCTGAAAGTTTTAAATTGAAATTACACTAGCATCAGATGAAGTGGATTTCTTCTTACGTTCTAGACCCAAACCAGATTTGGAGTCAATCTTCAAATCGTCTGTCTCCCAAGTCCCTAATAGATTGCCTGCATCGAATCTGTTTATCAATGAAAGCGGAAATTCTTGAGGCTGATGAATGAGCTTCACCATGGCGACGAGAATTTCTTTCTCTCCAAATACAAAAGTTTTGATTGTATAATAAACTAAGTTTAAGCTAGTATGCAAAATCCATTTATATTGATCACCAATAAATATTTAAACAGAATTGCATATGTAAAATCCTTTTTTGTTATTAAGAAATCTTTAATCAAAAACCAAAAAAAAACTTTAAACAAACTTTGAAACAAAAAAAAATCTCTAAAGCATCTTATATTTTAATTATATTTTAAAACATATGGAGTATTAGTTATCTCTTTCTCTATGAACTGGATTTGTGTTCTAGAGCAATAGCATGAAATTGGCGCTCTCATAAAATTCTTTATGGTATCAGAGTTGTGTTGACAAATTTATACAATCACATTTGTTATAACTTAATTTTGACAAATTTAAGACTTATTTGTTTTTTTTTACTTTTTTGAGATTTTCAAAATATGTCTTAGATAAGTTCCATGTTCTAAAAGTCGGCCGCCTAGCCGCCTAGACGCCCGTTTAGACGCTAGGCAGCGGTCCACCGCCGCGATTTGTACCTGGGCGGTGAAGAAATCGGTCAACGAATATTTCTCCCAATTTCAACGTTTTTTTAACTAATCGGCGATTTTTTTAAAAAAATCGGCCCAATCTTTATAAAAAGATAGGCTCAATTATTAAAAATTCAATCCAATTGTTAAAAAAAAATCAAGCCAATTGTTAAAAAAAAATCGGCCCAATAGTTACACAATCTATTGAGTTGTTTGGGAGAGTAATCAAGAGTTGTATTTATAATACAACTTCTTCTCATAGTTTCTCAAAGATTTCCGATGGGAACTTCTTCTTTTCTTTTTTGGTCGAGAAAGTGGTTTTCTTTAAAACCAAATGGTTGAAATTTGGTACAACTTTTTGTTGGGCTTTCATGGGTCTGATAAAAATATTTCGTGGGTTTTCATGGTCTTATACAAAAATATTTGTGGGCTTATAAAAACATTAAATGCTGCAATATATTTGTTTACATATATAATACAATATATTCTTTCATGAAATTAAGTATACAATACAATATATTCTTCCATGAATTTATAATAACTTTTACTTAATATCTTATGTTTTTATTTTTTATTTTATAAAACTATATTTTATTAATACAGATTTTCCACATAATATTCTATATTCAACATCATATATATAATTTTAATATAAATTTAATAAAAAAATAGTTAAAAATTAATCCCCGATTAATCCTCGATTAATCTCCGATTAATTTCCGATTAATCGATCTCCAATTTTTGGGTTAGGCGCTAGGCCCAATCCAACCGTCCGACTAGCGTCTAGCGATTTTTTGAACATTGGATAAGTTAATACTTATGAGTAGTTGAAGTCTATTTTACCCGCGAGTCGATAAAGTCGTGTACGGTACATATTCTGTCATGTCTCTACAGTGGAAAGCACACAAACATTTAAATAAATTTAATCAAAATAATTTTTAATTAAATTGACCCAAATCTCAATACAAATGAACATGAATTGTATATACTTTAAAAACACAATTAAATTTATCAATCGACACAATTAAATGAACATGATTGACAAATACTTTGAAAATATCTTTTTTTTTTTTTCTTTTTTTTTTTTTGGTCAAAACTTTGAAAATATCTAAACTACATTGTTAATGCTTTGGATAAAGTAATCATTTATTGAACATCCACCATAATTTAATGACCGTCACAATTACTATGTGGACAGAATTCATTATTTCATATATATTCACATACGTCTATATGTATATAATTTTGAACATGGTACCAATTTTTGGGATTTAGTTACAAGTTTACAACCATAATTTTAGGTTCACGCTTTTAGATTTAATGTTTATAGTTTCACGTCCTGTTGAACAAAAAAAATAGTTTATAGTTTCCTGGTTTGGGTTTAATAATCTTCTCGGTTTGTATTTAATAGTTATATAGCGTGCTTTAGCTTATATCTGTTAGTTAAGTGTGCCCTAGTATTTTTTGCCAATTTTGTTTCGGGGTTCCTTTCCTAGTTTAGACCTTTTCCAATTTAGAATTTGCTTTTCCATATTTAGATGTTCGTTATAGATTTCCATTGTTTACGATCCATGGGTTAAGTTTATTAGTACATAATTATGGCCATGGGCGGATCCATATATTTATTTAGTACGAGGCATCTAGTGTAACTAATATTAAGATTAAAAGCATTTAAATAAACTTTATACTACTAACTTAAAGAAAAAAAATCAGTGTGGGGCACATGCCACACCTTCTCTTTACATGCGTCTGTCATTGTTTAACATTCCACCGTTTTTGTTAGTTACTTTTGTCCTTGTACTTTCGCCAATTTTGTTTAGTATGTATGGTTTAGAGTTTAGGGTTTAAATTCATTATCCCCCTTACGGTATTGTAACTTTTTTAGGGTCTACTTAGAGTGTAGGTTTTAGGGTTTCCTTAGAGTTTAGGATTTATGATTTATTATTTCCTTTAGGGTTTAGGTTTACTATCCTCCCTATTGTTTAGTATTCCAATAGATTTTAGGGACCAAAATTAGTATGTTGATCAGTAGTGTATTCGATATCTTTATTACCATTGTGTTTGTTGTGCACTTGCAAAATTAGTGTGGGATTAAAATCTCACACACATCAAATTTTTGCCGTTGATGCCGCAAATCAAATCCAAGTCACCTGCGTGACGGGCGGGAATATTTACCACTATATTACAACGACTTGGTGTGTATCAGGTTTTACCCTAAAATAAAATTGCAAATGCACAACAAACACAATAGAATATGAGGGATTGAATAAACAAAAACCAATGAGTTACGTTATGATGAGTAAGTTAATACAAGAACATATGGATGTTTATTTGTGAGCTGTGAAAAATGAGAGAAATACTAAGTAAAAGCAATAAATAAATGATGTAAGCAATCAAAACAAAATCGTTGGGCAGCAGGGTATCGCCAATGATCATGGATTCTTCATGCATGAAACACCATTCTCACAAGTTTTGGAGGGGATTCCCAGTGAAGTTTTAGTCTCAAGCAAAAAATATTGAATCCCATAACAAAGTATTTAAGAATGAACTGCTTAGTAGTAATGTAGACCTCATAGAGAATCAGTGAAATCAAACCCTAATACGAGTCTAGAATTACAACAAGTTGCAGTCGAATATTACAATTCTGAATTTAACACCATAAAATTCAACAAAAAAGAGTTAGTCTTGTGATGAGTATTTTAAAATACTTATGAATAAAAACGAAGAAAAATTATATATGGTATCAGAATAGTGTTGACAAATTTATACAATAACACTTGTTATAATTTTGAAAGGTTTAACTTACTTTTCTTCTAGTTTTTTTTTTTGTTAAAACATATCGCACAATTTTTTTTTCAACGGCCAAAATACTCATTACGGTTCAGAGATCCAAACCGGGGTAGCGAGTTACATAAGTAATATCATACGGGTAGACGCGATCACTCCGTACTCACTTATCCATATTTATGTTGTTTGCGTGAGGGAAAAAAAAAACACCTTTTTACTATTCACGGATTACTCTTCGAACATTATCTTCACAAATTCAGAACAATTTGTTACGAAATCTATCGCGTCTTCTAATTTAATATATCGCATAATTAAAAGATGGAGATCTAAATTCCTGCAAAATGTTAAGAAATAAAAAAACAATTCTTGTCAATTCTTACACTTGTTATGATTTGGTTTTCCACTATCATTTCCATCTCGTTACTTTTGCTTTCAACATATAAATTAATTATAACCCAATTTTCTCTTAGTTATTTATAATTTAGTGCGTATCACGAGTCTTGCTAGTTCCGTGTGTATCACTGGTATCAGTTTTAACAATTGTTGTGTAATGGTATGTAATTTAACATGTAAAATTTTCAAAATTTTGGTGAATGTAAGGGGAATATCATTTGACTACATTTATTTAATAAGCGATAAGATTTTGTATTTTAATGAATAAAGTAAAATATATGTTAGTTAGGTAAGAAATCTTTGGGTACAAATGTTTCAACCCAACATTTTTTTTTCTTTTTTTTTGCATTTGAAAAGTTTCAAACCCTAATTCTTCTCTCTATGTTTATAGCCTCTCATTCTCTCAATGTCTTCTTATCTACCCCCAAATTAACTCTTCCATGTTTCTTCTCAGAGAGATTCTGTTTTCGCATTTCTTATGTGGCTTCGTTTCTAAACAGTAAGTTTTCTGCTTTTTCTAAGGTTTTTGTTGATCAATCTAATAGTAGAAAAGTATATTGGGTTGTTTTTATAAGGGTTTTTTTCGCCATCGATCGCTGTGACATAGAAGAAGACTTGTTTGATAGGGATTTTTTTTTTTTATAAGTACTTTATGTTATGATGATTCATTTTGAATCGTAACAATTATGTGTGTTGTTGCTTTTTTCTTCTAGATCTAGTTTTGCGTTGTTTGTAAATAAGAGAAGTATTGTAGAGTGCAAAGATATGATGGTTTTTCTCGAAGGTGTTTATAGATTTCAAGAAAAAAATTGTCAAAACTTGTTCACTCGTGTCAATTAAAGAGAATTTGTCTTACATAACTTGTCCCACAAAGGACTGTGTAGTCTATGTATGAGGGATTCCTATGTTGTTTGACTTAAATGTTTTCTCAGCAATATATTGGCGAGTTGAATAATGCCAATACTTGTTTACTATTTTAAAAGAGCGAATATGAAGATGCAGCTTTTGAAATAGTCGTCGTACTAGTCGTTGTACCAATGAAAATAGCTCAAGAAGTGATACATGTGAGCAGCTATATGACTAATGACGAGGAGCAGAAGTTATGGGCTTGGATTAAGCTTGTGGATTAAACTCATAAGTGAATAAGGACGTGCCAAGAGAAAATATTGAGTTGGACAAGCATCTTGGAGAAGATATTGAAGATTGGAAGATTTTCTTATTCTTAGGAGAAGAAAAAGGAAATATGACATATCCGTGGAGATTTGGCTTTATCCCCAAGGCGAGTATTGATACAAGATAATTCCCACTTCAATTACCCAAGTGTACTCATGTCATTGCAGCACTTGAGATATCAATCCAAAAGGGTTAAGATTAATGCACTAGAAATACATAAACGTTCTAATCTAAGTGAATCAATAAGGTTTTGGTTTTCTGTCTAACAACCTAATTTAATGCAATAAGAAGACGAGTAAAATGAAATAACTAAGATGATCAAGAATGCTAAAAACGAATCCCGGGATGAAATGTACGATTTCGACTATCTAGAGCTTCACGATGGTGTCAATGCTACAATGATTCATGGGATGCAACTTGTTAAGTAGACTAATACAATTCCTCACATTAGTCCCTATGTAAAATTCTGAGTCAAGATCAAACTTCCGTTTGTGAAATAGGATTCTACATGCATTGAAAACAAGACTACTTAGTCAATTAACACCTTAGACAACTACTTCCGCATGCTAAGAATGTAAATCCCTTGATTAGATTCATTGGGGAATTTCATCGAACACCTTCCGGACGAGAAATTCTCTATGATCTAAACCAACTAGATCAAGGTTGATTTAGCCTTAAGCACTCTAAACAAGGATGAATCAATTATCTATTAAGTCCTAACACCATCGATTCGCCCTAGAATCGCCTAATCTACTTCATCCTAGAACCCTAGAAGATTACTCACTACCCATATTAAACCCAGCAATTTTCTTGGAAGGAATAATAAACATAGAGAGAAAGAGAGAGATGATGAAACAAGTTGGTGCAATTGATTAAAGCTCTTCCAATCCCTTACAAAATCTCTCAAGGAGTTTTTCTTGTGTTTTTAGAACATAAAACTGGATAAAAACTCTTCTAATCTCGATTAAGAGACTAAAAGGGTGATTAAAATCGGATCCGGGTCACCCGGAACAAACCGGGTTTGACCCGTTTTTTTGTTGAGTTCGCTGGGCTCGCAGCGACTGGCTCCAGTCGATATGGCTGGTCGCTGCGAGCTTCTTCGCTGCCCAGAAATCCACAGCGACCGCGTTTGGTCGCTACGTGGTCGCTATGGTTTTGCTGGGAATCGCCTCCATGGTTCTGTAGCGACCGCTTCTGGTCGCTGTGACAGGTCGCTGTGAGTGGGGACTTCGCAGCGACTGCTTCTGATCGCTGCGTGGTCGCTGTGATATCCCTGGGTTTCGACGGATGGATTTCACAGCGACCCCTCCTGGTCGCTATGCGTCAGTCGCTACGGAACCCCATTTCAAGGTAATGGCAGCGAGTTCTCCTGGTCGCTATGGCTGGTCGTTGTGAACTCCAAACTTGCCTTTTGACTCCAAATGCACCTGAAAAGACTCCAAAAACCACCAAGACTCTCTAGGACCTACCTAAGACTCACTAACCTCTACTTACTATGCAAGACTCCCTAAAAAATACAATGAATGCATGAAATGAGACATAAAACCGAGACGAAATGCATGCTAAAAAGAGTGAAAATGCATGAATATCAACTTCCCCGAACTTGCCTTTTGCNTTCAAGGTAATGGCAGCGAGTTCTCCTGGTCGCTATGGCTGGTCGTTGTGAACTCCAAACTCGCCTTTTGACTCCAAATGCACCTGAAAAGACTCCAAAAACCACCAAGACTCTCTAGGACCTACCTAAGACTCACTAACCTCTACTTACTATGCAAGACTCCCTAAAAAATACAATGAATGCATGAAATGAGACATAAAACCGAGACGAAATGCATGCTAAAAAGAGTGAAAATGCATGAATATCAAGTATAGTCTAGGGATAGCCATGTGCCTATTGTGTATAAATAGGGGTGTTGAAGCATTGTACGTGCTTAACACAACACATAGAGAATTCTTAGCATAGGGTGAGTGATTGTCTTGTAAGAAATCAAAGGCTAAGGGCTAAGGGGTTCATCTATAGGGTTCTTGGGTCATGTATAGATCTTTGAACGTGTATAGCTAGTTAGACAAGTCAAAGTGTGTCTTGAGCTTGGTTTAAAATCGTGTTAGGTTGAACTTTTATGGTTACTTAACATATTTTCTAGTAATAAATCCTTGTAAGGAAAAACCTTGTGTCATATTGTGTTCCAGTTCCTGTCTCAGTATAGTTCTTGCGCTTACAATTGGTATCAGAGCGGGAACTTGTGTGTAATACAAACAGGTGTGGTCTTGCGGAGAAGATGCAGAGCTATGAGGATTTAAGGAACTGTTTGAAGATGATATCGTATTCAAAAGATGAAGAAAAGTTGAGCAACTTTGTTGTTTTTGTGGGAATCACCGAGTTTGAGGAAGGAGAAGAGCTTTCTGGATCTGAGTCAGAGGAAGAACAAGATGACAGTTTAATTGAGAGTTGTAAAGAAGCACGTGAGATGCTGATCAAAGTCGGAACAGATAACTCATAATTGAAGAAGGAAAAAATTCGTCTTGAAGCACTCGTTGAGTCACTACAGAATGAGCTACAAGCCGAAAAGAAGATCAGCCATAAGAGCGTAAACTTGATGAAAGAAAAGTTGGTTCTTGCAAACAAGGCTGACAAACTAGACCAGGAATTACAAGTTGAAAGGAATGCGTCTGCACGTCTTCAATCAGAGCTTGATCTTCAACACAAAAAGATTCACATGTTCGCGGGTACTAAGCAGCTTGATAAGATTCTAAGCTATGGACGAACAGTGGATGTGAAACGAGGCCTCGGATACACTGGAAGGGAAAGGCCAAAGACTGAGAAAATCAACTTTGTGTCTGCATATTTTCAACAACAAGCAGAACCTAAGTCTGTGAGTAGTACAACACGAAGGGGTGGATGTTACTTATGTGGAAAGTATGGCCACATCAGGGCATACTGTTACAAGTTCTGGGATAGAGTGAAAAAGCTTAGGAACCAAGGCAAATTCACATGGAATGGTTTTCGGAATCAGATATGGGTGAGGAAGTCTGATCTACTACATGCAACCTCGAAGCCTGATCTACAACAAACAAGAAGTACATCAAGTGGTACTACATGATGTGGATTTCAGAAAAACACAAGAAGTGCATCAGGCCAAACATCAAGACTTGGATACGATTGCTCAAAAATCCGGCGTGATTTCAGAAGCAATGTGGCCTTTGTAGCAGATGAAGATGATGATACATGTCCTTGGTATTTCGATAGTGGTTGCTCACGTCATATGACAGGTACACGAAGCAACTTGCAACGTATCAAGAAAATCAAAGGAGGGAAGGTGACGTTTGGAGATAGGAGTCACAGAGCCATTCATGGAAAAGGAAGAACGTGTGATGCAGATCTACCTCAGCTGATGAATGTCTACCTGGTTCAAGGGCTAAAAGCGAATCTAATCAGCGTAAGTCAACTATGTGATGAGGGATTAACAGTTGCTTTCACCAGTGTAGATTGCAAGGCGATTAATAAAGATGGTGAAGTTGTTATAAGAGGAATCAGGTCTGTGAATTATTGATACATGTGGGAAAACTCAGCTAGCTCAGCTAGGTGCTTCAATGCAAGGGATGATCTCAATTTGTGGCATCAATGACTTGGGCATATGAATGTAAGGAATCTCACCACTCTTGTCAATCAAGAAATAGTACGAGGAGTACCTCAGATCAAGGAAGAAGACAAGATGGTTTGTGATTCATGCTACAAAGGAAAGCAGGTGAAAGTTCAACATAAGAAGGTACCAGATGTGCAATCGAAAGCAGTGTTGGATCTGGTTCACATAAATTTAATGACAATGCAAGTTGAGAGCTTAGCCGGCAAGAGGTATGTGCTTGTTCTTGTGGATGACTATTCCAGAGCCACTTGGGTCAGATTTATTCGTGAAAAAACTGAGACAGCTGACAGCTTCAGAATATGGGCACTCCATATGATCAACGAAAAAGGAGGTATCAAGAGGATTCACATTGACCATGGTGATGAATTTAAAAGTAAGTCCATGAAGATGTTTTGTGAAAGTCATGGAATTGAGCATCAATTCTCAGAGCCAAGAACACCTCAAAAGAATGGAGTGGTGGAAAAGAAGAATATAACTCTTCAGGAGATGGCACATGCAATGATTCATGGCAACAATGTTCATATGAAATTCTGAGCTGAGGCATTAAACACAGCGTGCTACATCATTAACAAAGTTTATGTCAGGAAGGGGATGACTAAGACGCTATATGAGCTGTGGAAAGGGAAGATGCCTAATCTGAGCTACTTTCATGTATTTGGATGCAAATGCTACATCTTGGATGACAAGGATCATTTCGGAAAGTTCAATGGAAAGAGTAATGAAGGAATGTTTCTTGGCTACTCAGGTAGTAGTACAGCCTTCAGAGTGTACAACACTCAAACTGATGTTGTCATGGAATCAGTTAATGTGGTGTTTAATGATTATTTTCCCCTGAATGGAATGGATTTAGTACAGACAGCGACTCAGAAGATGAACCAAAGCCGCGTACTACTTCAGAAGATCAGTCTGGTTCTGTCTCAGAACAAGGAGTGATACAGCGAGTTCATCGGAATCATTCACTATCTGATGTGATCGGAGATGTGACTGAAGGGAGGAAAACCCGTGGAATTCAAATTAACTTTAGAGAGATGCTTCAATTGAAGTCGAGATAGTCGTACCGAGCTAAGTATGAATACTGCTTCAAGTGCATGTGTTTTTAACTTGTGTGTGCTCACAAGCAGGGGGAGATGAGAATTGTGGGGGAGGAATCAAATCAGATTTCTGGGGGAGTCAAGAAGATCGTTGTTACTCAGGTGCTTGAGAGACACACAAAGCTAAAAAGGGGGAGATTGAAGATGCAGCTTTTGAAGTAGTCGTTGTACCAGTCGATGTACCAGTGAAAGTAGCTCATGAAGTGGTACAGGCGAGCAGCTGTGTGACTAATGACGAGGAGCAGAAGTTATGGGCTTGAATTGGGCTTGTGGATTAGACTCATAAGTAAATAAGGACGTGCCAATAGAGAATATTGAGTTGGACAAGCATCTTGGAGAAGATATTGAAGATGGAAGATTTCCTTATTCTTAGGAGAAGAAAAAGGAAATATGACATATCCGTGGAGATTTGGCTTTATCCCCAAAGCGAGTATAGTCTAGGGATAGCCACGTGCCTATTGTGTACAAATAGAGGTGTTGAAGTATTGTACGTGCTTAACACAACACATAGAGAATTCTTAGCATAGGGCGAGTGATTGTCTTGTAAGAAATCAAAGGCTAAGGGCTAGGGGGTTCATCTATGGGGTTCTTGGGTCATGTATTGATCTTTGAACGTGTAGAGCTAGTTAGACAAGTCAAATTGTGTCTTGAGCTTAGTTTAAAATCGTGTTAGGTTGAACTTGTATGTTTACTTAACAAATTTTTTAATAATACATCCTTATAAGGAAAATTTTTGTGTCAGATTGTATTCCAGTTCCTGTCTCAGTATAGTTCTTGCGCTTTATTTTACATAGAGCCGCAATAGAATGTCAACGAAGATATATATACCCAATGTGGATTATTGCTAGTTTGCTTATTGTCAGATCTATAATGATTAAGTTGTTAATTGTAAATGATCCAAATCTCTCGTATGTGCTGTTTTTTCTATCTCCTTTGCTTGTAGAGTAGAAAACTGATAATATATTAGTTTCTTTAAAATCATGTCATGAAATGATTAACGGATATCTATCCAGAAAACATTTCAGATATTTTAGTTTGTTTAAAATCATGTCATGAAATGACTATGTGATATCTAATCAAGTTTTAAAACATTTGGGTTTCCTACAATTAAGAAAACTCTTGTTTAAAAAAAAATCTCATTCAAACTCTTAGATTGGTAATTATCTTAAAAATTTGGGAAACATTTTTTTTTTGTCAATGGAAAACTCTTTTTTTTTCTTTATCATTTCAATGCAAATAGCAAAAACTATAATAAAAACTAAACCATAATATAGAATATATCATAGAGTAAGTCTTTTCATGAAAATGAGAGATTTATGTTTTCCATCTTTATTCACCTATGTTGTAAATATTACATAACCATTTATTTGTGAAATAGTAAAGCAAAAAAAAAAAACATGTTTTGCCTTTTATGCAGAAAATGCTATATTTATAGATGTAATTAAATCTAACACAATTAGTAGGTGTTAGGGTAATTGAGAGAAATAATTTAGAAAAGTCTAAAAGAAGAATAAAAATATAGATTTTTTCCCAGATTAAAACCCATAGAAAAAGTAGTTAGTAAAAAATAAAATTATAAATTTTTTTCTATGGTTTTTGAAGTGGAAAAAAATCTACATTGTTATTCTTGTTTTAAAATTTTCGGAAAAAATCACTCTCAGTTACCCTAACATCTACTAATAATTATTAGTTTTGAATTACAACTATAAACAGAATATTTTCTGCATAAAAAGCAAAACCTTTTTTTTGCTTTGCTATTTCACAAATAAATAGTTATGCGAGTATTTACAACATAGGTGAATAAAGATGGAAAACAAATCTCTCATTTTCATGGAACATTTTATTCTATGATATTCTAAATTATGGTTTGGTTTGTTGTAAGTTTTGGTATTTGCATAGAAATGATGAAGAAAAAATTAGTTTCTCATTGAAAAAAAAAAACCTTTTGCACATTTTTAGGATAACTACAAATCTAATTGCTTGGATGGATTATTTTTGTTTTTAAGAAAAAAAAAGTTTTCTTAATTGGAGGAAAACCAAATGTTTTAAAGTAGGTGTCAAAAAATTTGGCTCCATGGTTGTTGTATTAGGCGAGATTAGTATGCTATTTCAGCCAGCATGTGTAATCTCATTTATGTTATCAGTGGCTTTTCTTTTTATTTGTTTATAAAATGTTAAATATCAAATGATTTGTCTCTTAGAAAAATGTTCAGTCTTTTCTAAGAGAGTCTTTGATGTCTTATCTACACAGCAACAACTATAACGAAGAGCATTATAACCGAAGATCAAATCAAATTATAAGTAATCAGTTAGATCCTAATCAATGGCGGATCTAGAAAATAAATTTAATGGTACATAATTTTAATACTTCAAAATGTTTTATTTAATGTTTAGCATATAATTCAATAGAATATGGATTCACTTAAGTTTAAAGTTTTTTTCTTTTTGCTACATCCTACCATGGTCCGGTCCTGGTGGTTTGTTTAGAGATTTTTTTTTTTTTGGTTTCTGTTTAACGATTTCTTAATAAAAAATAATTCTTGATCAATATAAATGAATTTTACATACTAGCATAACCTTAGTTATTACAATCCAAAATATTGTAGACTGAATATCCAAAATATCGTAGTTGAATTTAATCTAATATCATATATTGAGATTTTATTTTATCATATTGTGGGACGAGAGAATTCATAGGTTTGGGGATCGTTTGTCGAATCTTTGGTCTCCAGTAACATTCTTCGAAGCGGCTAGGGTATGTTTTCTAGGGTATTGTTTTGTCTATTTCCCCTCTTTTTCTCTACTTTAGGACTTCTCTATTTATAAGCCCACATCAAACCCTAAATTCTCTCAGCTTAGGATCAACGTATCATTATATCAGTCTCAATATATATGATACCACAAGAATTTTCCGTGACGTGGCAATATCAGTCTCAATATATATGATATATGGCTAATGAAATTATTTTATCCAACAACTTACCCCTTACTCTTCAAATCTACATAAGAAATCAAAGAGTACGGACGGAGCCACTTATTGGGTAAATTTTTTTAATTAGCCGGCTATATATCATATATATTGATATTGATATTGATATTGCTACGTTAGGAAAACTCATTGTGTAATTATTATTTAATAATGATACGTTAATCCTAGGCTGCAAAAAATTAGGGTTTGATGTGAGCCTATAAATTGGGGTGTCCTAAAGTAGAGAAAAGGAACGAGGGCAGACAAAAAAAATAACATAGGGAACATACCCTCGCCACTTCGAAGAATGTTACTGGAGACCAAAGATTCGGCAAACGATCTACAAACCTTTGAAGATCTTTCACCAGCAACGGTTGAGCAGATTATTAACTGTAATTCAAAGCGATATATATTGTTCAAAGATTATTCTTAAATAAAGAAATATTATTGTTGGGGTCGGATTCCACCCGCTCGAGATTAACCGTTCGGAAACAACTAAGTATGGAGACGTCATCTTGGTCGAACCGAGCTGAAGACGAGAAGAAAACAACCGAGCTGAAGACGAGAAGAAGACAACCGAACTGAAGACGAGAAGAAGACGACCAAGACAAAGCCTGGCTCGGTCCCATTCCGTTCACTTCGACAAGATCCGCCTCAGCTAGATCACGTCGGGCAAAACGGGATCGAGCCGAGGCGAGATCAATATCATTTCTTAGACCAAACCGAGATTAGATCAAGACTGTATCGATCCAATCCATCTCGGTTTAAAATCATGGGCCAAAGTTGAACGCCTTTAGCCGAACTGAAGAACATGCTCGCCGCGCTGCTGAAGAAGGCGGAGGAGCAAGACAAGCTGAACAAAACCCTGTCAGAGAGGGTAGAGACGCTGGCGTCGGAGAGCCGAACTAGAGATCTACATAATGGATACCTCGGCTAGGCGATGAATCCACCAAGAATGCCAATGAGGAGGCTCGGCCTCAACCCGACGGTCCTCGATTTCTCAACACCCGTAGGTACCTCGGTGAACGCAGGAGGATTACCACCGATGAACCCGTCCGACGAAGTGACACCCGCAACAACGAGGCCACTCCTACCCGATATACTTCGGTCGGATCGTGGAACGGACCAAAAAACCGACGATCGCACAGGACTTGGTCTCGGCATAACATCCGCGACGACAAACAATGGAGGGATCCGAGGTGGAAGAAGCAACACCTCAAGCTGTATCACAAGCGGCGAACTCGCCTCAGCACTGGAAGGTGCAAGAGTTGCAGGGGACATCCCTAGCTCAAGTCGGCTTGGCAACAATTTGACAGAAGAGGAATAAAATCTTCTCTGGTTGGAACAGACGCAACGCACTAACGAGCAGAGAAGGGCGAATCAAAGTTAATATGACGAGCCAAGCCCAGATAGAGCAAATGAATGAGATTAAAGGTTCTTTGGCCCGGAATAATGCCGAGATGCGAACCATCCGTTCGAAGGTACATCACGTAATCAGCTCGGCGCCCGAGATCGAGGCAATCTTGTCCAACCCCGGAAAAATCAGGATTCCATTCTATGATGGAACAACTGATCCGAAAGCTCACATAACAGCTTTCCGCAGAGCAATGGGCCGAGCCAAACTCTCCTCCATCATCATGCCGTGTAGGTCGTCTACAATTTTATTTTGAAGCGAATATGGAAAGTAGTAGCCGGCAAAGTTCGAGGTTTCTTCATTAATGTTATGTGCGACAATAGAACCCTCGACTCTTGCAATATTTTTCACCTTCTACTTTAGGTGGAACATATATATACCGCTCAAAAGGATACATCTATCGGTATTGAAATGCCCCACCAAATGCTGTTCTCTAGGGAGATGAATATGAAGATGTTCCATAACATCGAAAAAAGCCGGTGGAAATATTTTCTCGAGGTTGCAAAGAAGAACCGATATCTTTTCTTCCAGATTTCGGATATCGTATGTTGTAAGTGATCTCGGGCATAGATCCCGGAAAAAGCACCGATCCCTGCATAATTGACAAAAAAATAAGTAAAATTAAGATAATATATATGGTACTATATAGAATATTGTAAATGTACCTGCAACTGCTCTGTGGATGTTTCTAGAGAGAAGACATACAAAGGCAAATGGAAGGAGACGTTGCATGACAACGTGACAATCATGACTCTTCACCCAAAACGTCTCTTCTATCAACGCAATTACGAAGGTTAGATGCGTATCCGTTTGAGAATTTGACATTGTGCATAATCCACTCGAAGAACTCCTCCTTTGAAGGCGCATCCAACTGGAAATAAGGGGAGGGGGGCAGTGATTTTTCGTTGGCCATTACATGAAGTTCCTTGTGGGAACAAATACCTGGCAAGTCTAATTCGGCCTTCAGATTATCTTTCGTCTTCCCTTGCACATTTAGAACAGTATTCATGATGTTGTCGAACAAGTTTTTTTCAATGTGCATGACATCTGGATTATGGCGTAGCATATGGTTCTTCCAATATGGCAAATCCCAAAAACTACTATTTTGTGCCAATTGTGGTACTCGCCACAACCGTCAACGGGATAATGGTCATTACTACCACATGAAATCGTCCTTTCAGCACCAAAATCTCTCAAATGAGTGATGATATAATTCCCATATAGCTCAGGTTGTGGACCATCAAAAAAAATTTGTTCTTCCCAAACAATGTCGTGCTCCGACGATATGAATGATTATGCGGTAGAAATCGTCGATGACAATCGAACCAAAAAGTCTTTCGGACTTGCTTTAATTGGAACGCATCAGTGTTATCTTGACTAGGACTGGGCGTTTTATCCGAAACCAGAACCCGACCCGAAGTAGCAGGTTCGGATCGGGTTTAGATCCTCCTAAATACCTGAATGGGTCTCACCTCTAAGTAGATCGGATATCGGGTCGGGTTCGGGTAAAACCCAAAATCTGAAGTTAAACCCGAAGTGATCCGATGTCGGGCTTGTCTTCTGTAGTCAATGGGTTTTTTTTTTATACTCGATCAAAACCTGTTTGTGCCAGTTCCTATTCTTCAGCTTGAACCCTGGATCCGTAGGAGTCGATTTCGTCAGAAAGGCATGGGGTAAAGGGAGGATTGTCGCTCGACTCAGCTAATCGATAGGAATGGTAAATTTAACGTGGAGGGTTTGGATAATTTCGTGAAGAAGACGAAGCTCTCTGATTGTGGACTTTCTTATGCAGTTGTTGCAATCATGGACCCTCATAGTAGCGGTATGAGTTTTTTCTTGCTTCTTCTTTTGAGTTTGTTATTGAAGTTTCTGACTCCAATCAATATACGATTTTTGAATCTTTTTGTGTTGTTTCTGTGGATTTTGGAATCTCTCAGAGCTACTTAATTATAGCTTTGACTTTGATTTGCTTATCGTGGTATGGCTTTTTTGTGATAAACAAGGAAAAGTACACTTTTGAATCATCTTTTTCAAATCAGTTTTAGGGAAATGGATGCTTTTCCGGGAAGGTTAGCAAGTCATATCTTTTAATATTTTTGTGGCAATGCCATTTTTAGGGTTGAGACTTGTTTTGGCTTTGGTAATTTGTCTTCATCTTCCTTACAGGAATCAGACAACCAAAGGTATTTGGATGGCTAGGTGTGTTGGAATTGAGCCTTTCACACTTGCCATGGATTTGGAGGGTACTGATGGTAGAGAAAGAGGCGAGGTAAGATGAATAACGATTCACAATCTACACATTCAAAGAATATGGTTTCGGCTAGCTAACTCGCTGAGAAATTTTCAGAAATTCCAAAAATTTATGGATGCTTATTATACAGATAGTTTTGCTTATTATCTTTTTATGTGTTTGAACTATTTCGGGTTTTCTTCCTAATATGGGTAAAAATACCCGAACATACCCGAACTTACCCGATTTTACCCGAATTTACCCAAACTTACCAGAAACTATAGTTACTTTGGTTATAACCGAACCCGATTAATACCGATCCGAACCCAACCCAATGGTTTAAAATACCTTAACGGATCCTCTGAGCCTAAACCCGAAATACCCGAAACCCGAAAAACCCGACCCAAACCCGAACGCCCAGCCCTAATCTTGACAATATGGGCACGCCAACCTCCCATGAGTCGACCATCCATATGCTGGAAAATCACTTATGGTTCACATAAGTACCGCACGCATCATGAAATTCTGTTGGAGAGAAACATCGAACGCTTCAACACCATCTTTCCATAACATTTTCAACTCATAAATTAATGACTGCAAGAAAATATAAAGAGATCTCTTAGGATGTTCCGGTCTGGGGACGAGGATTGTGAGGAAACCTCTAGTTTCATGCACAAACTAGGCGGCAAATTGTAAGGTGTGACGATTACTGACCACAATGAATATTGCCTCCAATGCTTTCCAAAAGGGTTGAATGTTTACGTTCCTTGGCTCATACGCAAAACTAGGATAGACCTCTTGAAAATGTTTTCATGCTTCTGGATTTGAACAATCTCTCCATCTAAGTTATGTTCTGCATATCATCTCAAAGTTCTTACCGTGCGCTCGAATTGATATAACCTCTTCAACCTCTCAGTTACCGGCAAATGCCACATCCATTTATGTGGAATAGGTACTCTGCCACTCGTTTCCTGATACCAAAGTTTGTAACAAAAACGACATTTCAAGCGGGTTTCGTCATTTCTCCAGTAAATCATACAATTGTCGATGCACAAATCTATCATTTGATACGACAATCCAATACCAGCTACAAGTTTTTGAACCTCGTCGTATGAAGCCGGTGAGATATTATCTTCGGGTAAAATATATTTAACAAATTATATTCAGCTATAGTATCCACACAATCCTCAGCCAAGTTGAAATTCGTCTTTATAGTCAACAACCTGCTTGCAGTTGATAAAGGCGATATTCCCTCTATGCATCCTTCGTATAGTGGATGCTTAGTGATATATCATGGTTTTTACCCCTTTTTGACCATGATATTGGTCTTGTTTTTAGAGTCTTTCTAGTGTTTTTGTAGTCTTTTAGTGTCTTTTCAGGTTTTAGGCACGTTTGGAGCATAATTAGAGATATTGAAGCAGTCTGGAGAAAAGCAGAGATCGTGTAGCAATTTGAAGCCCTTGTATCGACCGACACCACTTGGTGTCGATCGATACTGACACCATGAAGGAAGGAATGTGACACACTACCCGAGTATCGATCGATACCACTTATGGTATCAGTCGATACCATCGTCCATGGAAAAGGAAACGCGACTTTTTACAAGTCTGGAGAATCTGCACCTTGGTCTAGAAGACTTTAATAATTACAAGAAGCCCCAAAACGTGTTTTAGCTTTATAATTAGGTTTTTCAGCCACTTTTGTTGGCTAAGCTTTATTTTATTCTTGATACTTTGAGAGAGATTTGTTCCAGGGTTTTTGGGAGACAATTCTGAACCCTTTGTTTTCTTATTGATTTCTTTTATGCAATTCTATTCATCTATGATTTCTGTTCCATTAATCATGTCTGAGTAGATCCACTTTAGGTTTAGGGTTTTCTCATAAAGGATTTCATTGAGTGCTGGTAATGGATTGGTTATGATTCATAATCTGAATTAGTTCTTCACCTTAGGTTGTTCTCAAAGCTAATTCTAGGTCGACAAATCTGGAACTTAGATCTTAGGTTAATCGATTAGGCACGACAGTGCAATTGATAATCTGACATAACCTAGGGTGAGCAAAATAGCTATCCGCAAATAGATTTGGTTTAGTTGTTTTGTGAACATATCAAACCTGAACTTTAAAGCTGGTTTAGATCTTTAGGATTTGCAAAGAGATTTGAGATTCTGGGATTTAGATTTAGATAATTATCGCAACGACAGTTGGTTAATTATAGCTTAGTGATTTGAGTTCAAGAACCGTGCATAACCTGAATCCTGACTGATTGGTTATCTGCATTCTCTGATTATCTGAGAAATACCATGAACCTATCTTTCCTCCATTGAATTTACAACAGTTTAATTTGCATTGTTATTTCCTTTTCATTGATCTACTTAGCTTAATTCTATTCTATTTGGTCTATTGTGTGATTCTTGAGTCTCTATGGATTCGACCCTTAAATACTACAATCGACAAGCTGTTAGTACTTTAGGGTATTAATTTTGAGCTTATCAAAATTTGGCGCCGTTGCCGGGGACTCTAAATTCGCCAATGGATTTTAGCTTAGAATTTTGACTAAGTTCGTCGGTATCGATCGATACCCAACTGGTATCGGTCGATACTCGTCGTATTTTTTTAAAATTTTTGTTACTTACGTGCTTTGACTTTTGTGTTTCAGGTGTATGCCTAATCGCGAAACCAGGAGAAACAAGAGCACGCAGCTAGTTAATATTTCCAACGAGGAACTAGCACTTTTGGAACGCACAAAAAGGAGAACAAAAAGACTAGCAGAGATGAATAACCCATTGGTTTTGATTCGTGATGAGGCTGGTACTTTGAGAGACCATGAGGGTCATTTGTGCAATGAGAGGGGGCAACGACTTGATGGAGATGGAAACATCATTGTCCCTCCAGCTGTTGTGAATGTTGGGAATGATGTGGTTGATCGTGGTAGGACAATTGGAGAGTACAACAGGCCTGATCAGTTCTATGCCAATCGATCAGCAATTCGCCCTCATGCTTTTCAGAGGAATGACTTTGAGCTGAAACCTGCATACTTCACTCTTGTGGGTCAGCATCCTTTTCATGGTCTTCCTCATGAGCACCCCCATGGATCATATTGAGAGGTTTGAGGACTTGGTCACTAGCATCAAGTACAATGGAGTGTCCAATGATTACCTCTTCTGTAAGCTTTTCCTATATTCTCTTGGTGGGGATGCAGCTTACTGGCTGAAGCAGTTACCCTCTGGATCACTGACTACTTGGGAGGAGGCTAAGAACGCGTTCCTGAACAATTTTTATGATGATGCGAGATGCGAAGAGCTCAGGAACAAGATCTCCCAGTTTTCTCAAGAATCAACTGAGGCATTTAAGGCTGCTTGGATCAGATTCAGATCATATCGGAGAGATTGTCCACATCACGGGTTTACTAAGGTTCAGTTGCTGGGTATCTTCTTCAGAGGGATTGACTGGAGGTATCAGATGTCTTTGGATGCTGCGAGTAATGGGAATTTCAACACCAGATATCCTGAAGATGCTTATGTGTTGATTGAGAACTTGGCGTCTAGCAATAGCACCAAGAATGCAGACTTTGAGCGGAAGAAGCAGGCTGGGAATTTGGATGGATCGCAGATAGCTGAGATTCAAGCCAAGCTGGATTCAGTGCACAATCTCTTGATGGGAAAGACGAAGAAGGTTGTACACTTTGCTGATAAGGTCGAGAATTTGGAGGAAGATGAAGTGGAGGATGTTAACTACGTTGGCGGTTCTGATTTCCAGAGATTTGGATACAACAACAACCGAAACTTCACCAACAATGCTCCGCAAGGAGGGTACAAGTCTGAGGCCAATCCAACTAGTTTTGGGAAAAATCAATTTGCCCATAAACCATTCCAGAGCAGTGGCTATACCCGATCCTATGGTAATTCATCCTACCAATCTCCACCTCCTAAATCTCCAGAAAGTAAGGTTGAGTCTATGTTGGAACAGATTCTTGAAGGACAACAGAAGATGACAGTATACTTTAATGGGAAGATGGATGCTATGTACACAGATCTGAATGGGAAAATCGAGGCTCTCATTCATCAGAAGATGCCGGAAACTCAAATAGCTCAGACTTCAGCAGCTGTCAAGGGAAAGATGGTTCATGCACATAATGAACACGTCAATGTAATCACCAATATAGGTGATTTTGAACCTGATACGTCAGTGTCGACCGACACCACTACCGGTATCAATCGATACCAATCTGAAGAGACGACAGAGAAGCCTTGCATCGATCGATACCATTCTGGTATCGATCGACACCCCTCGCAGGCTGAGCCAGAAACTGTGAAAACATCCAAGATTGTCGAGGAAAGGGTTTACAAGCCTAAAGTACCATATCCTATACCACCTAGACACCTCAGAGGTCCCATTACTGCAGAGAAGTTGCTTGGTTTTGAGAAGATGGTAAGGAGGATTCCCCATACATTGTCTTTTGAAGAAGCTTTGGAATACTGACCTTTGCTTAGTCAGTTCCAAGATTGCAGAGAAACTTTAGAAGAGATCGAGGCACTCTTCGTCAAGGCAAGAAGCACACACCACCAATGAAGCAATTGACTAAGAGGGAAGACCCAGGAAAATTTTCAGTTCCATGCTCTATCTCTGGAGTTGAATTCAAAGAGTCTCTCGTTGATTCAGAGTCTAGCGTCAATGTCATGTCAAGGGCAATTGCAGAGAGGTTGAGAATTGATATAAGATCTCCTAAGATGTCTCTTACATTCGCGAACTCCTCCACCTCAGTTCCATATGGTACCATCCCTGATTTGCTGGTTAAAGTATGAGATTGTCTGGTTCCTACTGATTTTCAGGTTGTGGAGATGAGTGCAAGATCTAGTATGCCTTTGATTCTTGGAAGACCGTTCATGGCTACAGTTTGTGCAGTTATAGACACGCCCAGTAAGAGAATCTCATTCTCATACATTGACAAGGAGATCTCCTACAAAGCCATTCCTTCTGGAGGAGCTCCCAAACATATCTCTTGCATCACCGTTGTTACAGGAGAGACATTGATGGTTGATCTTTTGGATGAGCCTTATGATGAGCCAACTGTCATAGACGTTTTAGATGGTCCTTCTATCATCACCAAGAAAGACATCAAAAAGGCTAAGACAAAGAAGAAGGTGAAGAGCAAAAAAGTCAAGGGTGCTACTCATGTGACTCTAATCCCTCAGAAGTGTGATGGAGTATAAGGTGAAGTGCAAGGGAACTTCGAAACCATTCTCTAAGGCTAGACTTATTCTTACTTCGGAGCTGAAAGAGAAAGGAAAGGAGGTTGTGGAGAGCATGTTGAGCAGAACTCTGAAGCTGGAAGTGTCTAGTTGTAGAACTTGCCTGGGAGTAAGTTCTCAATTTTCTCCTGACTGATCACCTAAGCCAAAGTCAAGCTAGTGACGTAAAACAAGCGCTTGGTGGGAGGCAACCCACTGGTGAGTCTGTATATAAGTATTTTATTTTTGTCATTTTTCGTTTTTGTGTCTTGTGTCTTTGTGTGAATCAGATGAACAGGTGCTGTGTCGACCGATACCATTATAGTATCGATCGACACCAGGAGGAATAGAGATTGTGTCTACCTACGCCTGGTATCGATCGATACAAGGCTGTGTGTCGGTCGACACCCCTGCCACAAACCGATAATCTCTTGTTTTTCACCAATCCACTCAGTTCTTTTGGTTTATTTTACCAACTCTAGGCTAAATAACACTGGCGACAGTGTTGTTTAAGTCTGGGGGAGGTAGTTGCTAACAACGTTTTTGTTTTTTTTAGAGTCAGTCGTTTTTGAGTAGTCAAAATTTGTTTTATTGAGTCAAAACCTGTTGGAGATTATGATATTTTTCTTGAATCTATTGTTCTGACTTTGCTTCTAAGTGACCATTGTTGCATAATCAGTTCTAGATCGGACTAATGAGAAATCCAAAGGCTGACCAGTTAACTAGAAGACACCCATGTTTCCAGCAGAGTTCTTCTAAAGTCTGAGCCAAATTTTTGCACTTCATCGATGTGGTTGATGTCCATAGAGCTTGATTCCTCATTCATATCTGACAAAAGAACCCATGTGTTTAAAGTAATGGTATCTCTCTCCCCTGTTATAAGTTAATAAATAAGAGCATAAAATATGAAATGATTTTCTTCTGAGTAGAGGGCTAGGAAAATTTCCAGCGATACCATTATTCTACTTGTGAAGGAATGATCACACAAAGGTTGGAAGCGAGGTTAGGAAAATTTCCCTTGATACCACTATTCGCCTACGCCTTTGATACATAGAGAGGGAAGAACCGGGGATTCGGTGGCAAACACCATCAATACTCGCGTCTCAAACCTTGATTTGTATATGCGAATAAATAATAAAAAAAAGAAGCATAAAGTGAAATAAGTCTGGGGGAGAGGAAACAATACCAAAAAGTGTGAAAATTGGGTGGTTCTTTTGTCATGATATTGTATGGGAAAGAGTATAGAAGGTTCTTGGCATTGACTACAGTGATGAAACTGGCGATGAAGGCTTGGATGGATAATGTTGTGAAATAATGTGTGGAGTCTGGGAAGCTGCGAATGTCTACGGAGAAGTACATGGTGGTCTTATTTTGGAATTGGTTAAGTAACTTATGAGCGCTAAGTTGAAGGGTCATTGCAATGTTTCAAGAACAGGTGAGTCTCAATGTTTTCAAACTTCTTTCTCTTGTTTAGCTTTCTGTTTGCTTGAGGGCAAGCAAAGGCTAAGTCTAAGGGAGTTGATATATCATGCTTTTTACCCCTTTTTGACCATGATATAGATCTTGTTTTTAGAGTCTTTCTAGTGTTTTTGTAGTCTTTTAGTGTCTTTTCAGGTTTTAGGCACATTTGGAGCATAATTGGAGATATTGAAGCAGTCTGGAGCTTTTTGGAGCAAAGCAGAGATCGTGTAGCAATTTGAAGCCCTTGTATCGACCGACACCACCTGGTGTCGATCGATACTGACACCATGAAGGAAGGAACGTGACTCACTACCCGAGTATCGATCGATACCACTTATGGTATCGGTCGATACCGTCGTCCATGGAAAAGGAAACGCGACTTTTTACAAGTCTGGAGAATCTGCACCTTGGTCCAGAAGACTTTAATAATTACAAGAAGCCCCAAAACGTGTTTTAGCTTTATAATTAGGTTTTTCAGCCACTTTTGTTAGCTAAGCTTTATTTGATTCTTGATACTTTGAGAGAGATTTGTTCCAGGGTTTTTGGGAGACAATTCTGAACCCTTTGTTTTCTTATTGATTTCTTTTATGCAATTCTATTCATCTATGATTTCTGTTCCATTAATCATGTATGAGTAGATCCACTTTAGGTTTAGGGTTTTCTCATAAAGGAATTCATTGAGTGCTGGTAATTGATTAGTTAAGATTCATAATCTGAATTAGTTAGGATTCATAATCTGAATTAGTTCTTCACCTTAGGTTGTTCCCAAAGCTAATTCTAGGTTGACGAATCTGGAACTTAGATCTTAGGTTAATCGATTAGGCACGACAGTGCAATTGATAATCTGACAGAACCTAGGGTGAGCAAAATAGCTATCCGCAAAGAGATTTGGTTTAGTTGTTTTGTGAACATATCAAACCTGAACTTTAAAGCTGGTTTAGATCTTTAGGATTTGCAAAGAGATTTGGGATTCTGGGATTTAGATTTAGATAATTATCGCAACGACAGTTGGTTAATTATAGCTTAGTGATTTGTGTTCAAGAACCGTGCATAACCTGAATCATGAATGATTGGTTATCTGCATTCTCTGATTTCCTGAGAAATACCATGAACCTATCTTTCCTCCATTGAATTTATAACAGTTTAATTTGCATTGTTATTTCCTTTTTCATTGATCTACTTAGCTTAATTCTATTCTATTTGGTCTATTGTGTGATTCTTGAGTCTCTGTGGATTCGACCCCTAAATACTACAATCGACAAGCTGTTAGTACTTTGGGATATTAATTTTGAGCTTATCACTTAGCTGCATCTAGCATATCGAAAAACTTATGAGCTTCTAAATTAGGTTCATCTATTATATTACCATCTGCAACATATGATGGTATGTTTTCACGAAATGCATCATTTACCATCTAAATAGTACCTACGTTTGCATCTACTTCCGGTGTTGGTTCCTTTATCCTACCTGAAGTACTGCTACTACCATAATATTGCACCATTGAATCAGTTTCTCCGTGCGTATACCAAATCTTGTAACACGGCATAAACTCATTCCTATACAGATGGTTCCATACTTCCCTAATAGAGACTAATCTATGATTCCGACATTTAGTACATGGACAATACATTTTACCGTATTCTGATGTCATGCTATTGTTTGTCGCAAATGCCATGAATTCCTCAACACCTTGTGCATACTCATCCGTCAGTTAACACGTCATTGGATAAAGCCGAGGTTTGTCCATTCACGATCGAAAATAATCATAAGGGTTTGAGTTTGAAGAAGAAATTTTTTTTGTTTTTTTTGTTTTGTGTAAGTTGTGAATGAGGGTGGAAGGACATTTATAATGGATTTTTTGCGGATTCCCGAGGAATTTCCGATGGGTTTTAAATTTTCAAATGGCTATAAAATGGCTAGTTCAATGGGTATATTAACGGATCTATTATCGTCGGTAAATCCCGACGAATTTGTAGGCCACATGAATTTCCGACCATTTTTACGATGATTTTAAATCCGTCGGAAATCGCAGACAATTTAATCCAACTTACAACTTTTGAATTCTAAACTTTCAATTGGGATACTTAATAACTCCTACATACTAAACTTACAACTTTTGAATTCTAAACTTTCAATTGGGATACTTAATAACTCCTACATACTAAACTTTTGAACTTTTAAATTAGAATAAGGAAAGATTAGTTGTCATAATTTTTTAGAAGAAGGCGTGTGCTGTCTTCAAAGTGCTTATGAGAAGTTTGTAAGATAGAGAGTCAAAACATATAGCTGACGAAACATATATTTTTAAGTGTGTTGATTGTTGACACTATGAGAAGCATAGACTTCTGCAAGAATAATACAACTACGATTAAGGACTAAAAGTGTCATTTTATATATTTACTTTAGATCTTGTTTCAAAGTCTCGTTAACAAGTATTTAACAACAAAAATTGTTTAGTGGTAATTTGAACCTCATAAAGGGCCGGTGAGACTAAGCCCTAATACGAGTCCGGAATTATCAACTCTAAAGGTAACACCATAAAGTTTAGCGAAAAAGAGAGAATCTTGTGATGCATATTTCAACATACTTATGAATTAAACGGAGGAAAGTTAGATACTAACTGTGAAGGTCCGTATAAAATCATCAAAATAAAATAGTATAATAGGGTGTTTAGAATTTGGAACCTTATTAAAAATACTTGTACAAAGATCTTGAAAATGTTTGCCATCTACAAAAATATTATTGTACTGTTAGGCATTTAAAATAATTAAACTATGTTTAAGCTTTATCCATATCCGAGCTAAGCCTTTATTATTATTATTATTTGACATTAGGGGCAAAAATATTTTGGCTCTTCAAAACGAATTAAATACAGAAATATATGAGCCTTATTTATTTATTTTTTAAACGTTTAATCCAATCATCGACCTTGGGACATATGCACATCTGTCACACCCACTTATGTCGAATCTAGATATATTGATTTCTTGATTGTGTATATAAGCAACTCGATATCAAGTCCACCTATAGGAACCAAACATTACTAAATGCTTCCAAGTCGATGTTAGGGTTATAGAATCTATGAATCCCAAGCGATTCTAAATAGGTAAATACTAAACCACTATATATATAAAATACAAAACTAGAAAACCCTTCAGCTTGGACACCTAGGTCATGTCTACCTTGCAAACACTAAATCCAACTCGGATTTGGATGCCTAAAATCGAGTCTTTTTCGCAAACATTAAATCCAACTCCACTTTTATTACGTCTAAATCGAGTCTATCTCGCAAACATTAAATCTAAACATAGTTCAGACACTTAAAACAGAGTTCATTGGAAGTTTCCAATACGAGTTTTAGTTCACATATGTAGCCGACAACCTATATCGCAAATCCATCTTATAACTTTCGATTCTGAATGTTTAATTGGGATACTTAACAACTCCTACATATTAAACTTTTAAATTTCGATGATATTGAACCATGTCAAATTTTCAATATTAGATCCAACGGTCATTTGAGTTAGACTCACTCGTAGTTAAATGACACAAATAAATCATAATATTACGTTTGAGTGGGGTCACTTGACTCGGATAGAATATATGTTTATGTTAATCTTAGCTGAGATTCTTATAACACCATATTTTTACTTATTTTACTTATGATTTTAAGGTATTTTAATAAGTGTTTTACTCGCTTTTATATGTTATTATTATGGTTTTCGTATATTTGTAATGTCAATACTCTTTTCAGGTTACTTAGGCAAAAACAATGCAAATTAGAAAAAAACCAGATATTCGGCTAAGAGTCAAACTGTCAGAAATTCAACCCTCAAAAAAGATCTTCTCACCGTATGATCCAGCCCAGTTTTGGAGACATCAAATACAGACCATCTACTTTTCTATTCCAATAGATTTTAGGAAGATCCAACGGTTTAATCAAAAGTTACATGAAGATCAAGAAGTCCTGTCAATGCCATCTCGGAAGCTCCCAGCCGCGGCTAGATGACCTCCGGCTACCCGTGGAGCAGCTCCACCCGCGGCCAAGAAGTACTTCGCCGCACCTCCAATACTTTCACCCGAGGCCAGCTTCTGTTTCGTCTCGAACCCCATTTGCAAGCCCGTTTGAATCCCGTCAAGTCCAACTTCAGTGAAAACCTTAAGACAGACGAAAAGAGAGCAGAAGACCTATAAATACATGTTTTTAGAAACCCTATTTCGTGTGCTTCATTTGTGCCACCTTTAGATTACTTTTTGCACCGAACTTTTGTTCTTTGTTCTTTGTTTAGGGAGATAGAGATTTCTCTTGAATCATTTTGTTTATCTCTTATTCTATTGATCATGCAATTCAGAAACTCGATTTTGTCTTGCATGATTATGTCTGAGTAGTTTAGTCGTTGTGTTTAAGGGGATCAATATGTTTAATAAGGATTTCACGAGGTAAACTTAGCCGTATTCTAGAACTCTTTTCAATAGATTTGTAATTACTGAATGGATCTAGCGTCATTAACTAGAGACTGATTTAAGGTAGATTAGAGCCACGAAAGTGCTGAATCTAAATACCGGAACTAGTCTATAAGGATCGGATTTCGCTATAAGATACGAAATCATACTTATAGAGTGCCATGAATGTTTATGAACTTGATTTTATCGTATGAATTTCTGTGTGGCTAGCAACGAAAGCTGACTAGTTACTGGTTTTTGTGGTACTTTTTGTTTTTCAAGATGGATAATCAACAAGGAGAGCAAGAGCAACTTGAATCTATGTTAGCTGAGAGGGCTCATATGATGTGTAGAAGATTAAAATCCAGGAACCAACGGTTTGAAGCAAAAATGCAAAGGCAGGCGTGTGTAAAGGAAGAACAAAGGAGAGAAATCAAGGTGTGACAAGCCGATACAACCTAGGGGTTACGTTTCCACACTATTCTCTCGGCCAAACCAGAAGAGAGACGTTCCAAAAGCAGTGGAGATGAAGAACGATCTCAACCAAGACATGTTGTGCAAATCAAAAGCAAAACCAGAACAAGCTAATATATCATGGTTTTTACCCGTTTTTAACCATGATATAGGTCTTGTTTATAGAGTCTTTCTAGTATTTTTGGAGTCTTTTTTAGTCTTTTAAGGTTTAGGTACGTTTGGAGCTAAATTGGAGATATTGAAGCATTCTGGAGCATTTTGGAGCATTTTGGAGTTAAGCAAGGATCATATAGCTGTGAGGGTCGATTTGAGGTCCTTGTGTCGAGCGATACCACCTGGTGTCGGTCGATACCAACTGCATGAAGAAAGGAAACGTGACTTTTTCCTTATCTGAAGAAATTGCACTTTGGTCCAGAAGTCTTTATTATTTACAAGAAGCCCCAAAACGTGTTTTAGCATATAATTAGGTTTTTCAGCCACTTGTTTTGGCTAAGCTTTATTCTACTTTGGATTTTGTTGAGAGAGCTTTTGAGGGAGACAAGTCTGAAACTCTGTTCGTCCGAGAGAAGATTTCGGACCCTTTGTTTATTCTCTTTATTATTACTTTTGAGTTCTATTCAATCATGTTGTTTTACTTAATCTCCATGTCTGAGTAGATCTCCTTTTAGGTTTAGGGTTCTCATAAAAGATTTCTTTGTATGCTAGGTTAATTAGTTAGTTAGGATTCATAATCAAATTAGTTCTTCACCATAGGTTGTTCTTAATGCTAAATTATGGATTGATCACCTAGAACTTAGATCTTAGGTTAATCAATTAGACACGAAAGTGTGATTGATAATCTGATAGAACCTAGGGTGAGCAAAATAACTATCTGCAAAGAAATTTGGTTTAGTTGTTTTGTGAACAAATCAAACTTGAACTTAATGTTGGTTTAGTCTTTAGGATTTGCAAAGAAATTTGGGATTCTGAGATTTAGACTTAGATAATTCTCGCAACGAAAGTTGGTTAGTTATGCTTAGTGTTTTGAGTTCAAGAACCGTGCTAAAATCTTAATCATGATTAATTGGTTTATCTGGATTCTCTGATTTCTTGAGAAATACCCTGAATCTATTTTCCTCCATTGAATTAACAACTCTTTAAACTACATTATTGCTTCATGTTTTATTGATTTACTTAGCTTAATTCGAATCTATATAATCTATTGTGTGATTCTTGAGTCTCTGTGGTTCGACCCCTACATACTACAACTGCAAGGCTGTTAGTACTTTAGGGTATTAATTTTGAGCATATCAAAATTTGGCGCCGTTGCCGGGGACTCTTAATTCGCCATTAGATTTTAGTCTAGAATTTCGACTAAGTTCGATAGTGTCGAGCGACACCACCCAGTGTGCGGTCGATACATGATTCGTTTTATTTTACTCATTTTCTTATTTTTGTTACTTACGTGCCTTGTCTTTTGTGTTTCAGGTGTATGCTTACTCGCGAAACCAGGAGGAACAAGAGCACTCAACTAGTTAATCTTTCCAACAAGGAGCTAGCAAATTTGGAACGCACAAACAGGAAAACAAAGAAGCCAGCAGAGATGAATAATCCAGTGGTATTGACTCGTGATGATGATGGAGCTTTGAGAGACCAAGAGGGTCATTTGTGCAATGAGAGAGGGCAACGACTTGATGGAGATGGAAACGTCATTGTACCTCCAGTTGTTGTTGATGAGATTGTTGCGCCAGATGCGCGCGACAACAAGGAGAATGTTGGGAATGCTGTGGTTGATCGTGGTAGGATAATTGGTGAGTACAACAGGCCTTATCAGTTCTATGCCAATCGATCAGCGATTCGCCCTCCTGCTTTTCAGAGGAATGACTTTGAGCTAAAACCTGCATACTACACTCTTGTGGGTCAGCACCTTTTTCATGGTCTTTCTCATGAACACCCATGGAGCACATTGAGAGGTTTGAGGACTTAGTTACTAGTATTAAGTACAATGGAGTGTCCAATGATTTCCTTTTCTGTAAGCTCTTCCCATACTCTCTTGGTGGAGATGCAGCTTATTGGCTTAAGCAGTTGCCGCCTGGATCACTGACTACCTGGGAGGAGACTAAGAATGCTTTCTTGAACAATTTCTATGATGATGCAAGATCCGAGGAGCTTAGGAATAAGATCTCCCAATTTTCTCAATGAGCGACTGAGGCGTTTAAGGCTGCTTGGATCAGATTCAGATCATATCAGTGGGATTGTCCACATCACGGGTTCACTAAGGTTCAATTGCTGGGTATCTTCTTCAGAGGGATTGACTAGAGGTATCAGATGGCCTTAGATGCTGCGAGTAATGGGAACTTCAACACCAGATATCCTGACGATGCTTGTGTGCTTATTGAGAACTTGGCATCTAACAATAGTACCAAGAATGCAGACTTTGAGCGAAGAAAGCAGACTGGGAGCATGGATGGATCGCAGATTGCTAAGGTTCAAGCTAAGTTGGATTCAGTGCACAATCTTTTGATGAGAAAGACGAAGAAGGCTGTTCATTTTGCCGATGAGGCTGAGAATTTTGATGAAGATGAAGTGGAA
This sequence comes from Eutrema heterophyllum, assembly GCA_002933915.1. NCBI lineage: Eukaryota > Viridiplantae > Streptophyta > Magnoliopsida > Brassicales > Brassicaceae > Eutrema > Eutrema heterophyllum. The sequence continues at coordinate 1,223,780 of PKMM01010274.1, read as the reverse complement.
GATTTTAACTACATTGGTGGTGCTGGTTTTCAAGGTGAGAGATATCAATACCAGCAAAACAACAACCGAAACTTCACCAATAATGCTCAGCAAGGAGGGTATAAGTCTGAAGTCAATCCAACTGGTTTTGGATCAAATCAATTTACCCATAAACCATTCCAGAGCAGTGACTACACCCGAACCTATGGGAATTCGTCTAATCAACCTCTACCTCCCAAAACCCCAGAGAACAAGGTTGAGTCTATGTTTGAATAGATTCTTCAGGGACAACAGAAGATGACAGTGGATTTCAATGGGAAGATGGATGCTATGTACACAGACCTGAATGGAAAAATCGAGGCTCTCAGTATTCATCAGAAGAAGCTGGAAACTCAGGTTGCCCAAACTGCATGAGCTGTGAAGAGGCAAGATGGTTTTCTTCCAGGGAAGACAGAGAATCCGAGGGAACACATTCATGCAATCACCTTGAGGAGTGGAAAAGAGGTCAATCCAGAAGTGAAAAAGAGCCTAACTGCAGGAAATTTCGTTGATCTTGTGGAAGATAACGATGAGGATTCAGAAAATCCCCGTGTGTCGAGCGACACTAGCCCGTGTCGAGCGACACAAGCCCAAAAACCTTCCCGAGACGTGTCAAAGCCAAGTGTGTCGATCGACACCAATCATGTTCGACCGACACGAACCCCGAGGTCGAGAAGCAACCCGAGTTGATTCAAGAAAGGGTTTACAAGCCTAAGATACCTTACCCTAAACCTCTTTGGAAGACCAAGAAGGATGTAGAAGACTCTAGATGCAAGGCGATAATGGATAAGTTGATTGTTGAGCTTCCTTTTGTTGATGCTATCAAGACTTCCCCAGCCTTTAGGAGATATGTTAAGAAGATGGTATCAAGCAATGTGGACCTTGAGGAAGGAGTTTTGATGATTACTCATGAGTGCAGCGCGATTCTGGTCAACAAGATCCCAGAGAAGCTACCAGATCCAGGGAGTTTTGTGTTGGATTATACAATATTCATAGAAAGATTTGAGCATTCTCTTTGTGATCTTGGCTCAAGTGTGAACCTCATGTGATACTCAGTTGCTCAGCGGATGGGGATGACAGACTTCAAGTCCACTAGGATCTCACTGATACTTGTTGATCGCTCAGTTCGACTTCCCGAAGGATTGCTCGAAGATGTTCTAATTAAGATTGGGAATTGCTTAATCTCAACTGATTTCATTGTCTTGGAATATGATGCAGAGCCCAAGGATCCTCTTATTCTGGGAAGGCCATTCTTAGCAACAACTAGAGCTTTGATTGATTGCAAGAATGGGAAGATAGCTCTTAACATCGGTGATTTGGTTATGACTTTCAACATGGAGAAGATGATGAAGAGACCAACTATCGATGGGCAGACTTTCTTTGTTGATACTTTCAGCGATATAGCTGAAGAGTATTTTCTGGAAATGCATCCTGACGATCCACTAGAGAGAGCATTGGTCTGTTTAGCTGATTCAGAGGTGTATTTGAGTGATGTTGCTGCTGGATATACTAAGATGCTCGACACAACAGGAGCGGTATCGAGCGATACCAGTGATGGTGTCGATCGACACCACCTGCGAGCTTGTGAGGAGTTAGCCGAAACTTCTAAGAAAGCTGATGTGCTTGGTGATTGGAGTGAGGAGAAGGCTCCTAAGGTCGAACTCAAACCACTCCCAGCAGATTTAAAGTATGTTTTTCTTAATCCGAATTCCACATATCCAGTGATCATTAATGCTTCATTAAACAACGCAGATATCACCTTACTGCTGAGCAAGCTGCGCAAGTATCGCAAAGCTCTTGGCTATTCTCTTGATGACATTTCAGGTATATCCCCAGACTTGTGCATGCATAGGATTCATCTTGAGGACGAGTCAAGATCTTCAATTGAGCATTAGAGGAGGATGAATCCGAACTTGAAAGAAGTGGTTAGGAAGGAGGTAATGAAGCTCTTGGAAGCAGGGATTATCTATGCCATTTCGGACAGCTCTTGGGTCAGTCCAGTTCATGTTGTGCCTAAGAAAGGAGGGATAACTGTGGTGAAAAATGAGAAAGATGAGCTGATCCCTACTAGGACAATCACTGGACATCGAATGTGTATTGACTACAGGAAGTTGAATGCAGCCACAAGGAAAGATCACTTCCCATTACCATTTATTGATCAGATGTTGGAGAGGTTAGCAAGTCATTCGTACTATTGTTTTCTCGATGGGTACTCAGGTTTCTTTCAGATTCCGATACAACGAGAGGACCAAGAGAAAACGACCTTTACATGTCCTTATGGTACATTCGCTTACAGAAGAATGCCCTTTGGATTATGTAATGGTCCAGCCACTTTTCAGAGGTGTATGATGTCTATCTTCACAGACATGATTGAAGACTTTATGGAAGTATTCATGGATGATTTTTCAGTGTATGGATCATCATTCAAGAGCTGTCTTGATAACTTGTGCAAGATGCTACAGAGATGTGAAGAGAAACACTTGGTTCTTAATTGGGAAAAGTGTCACTTTATGGTTCAGGATGGCATCGTTCTTGGGCACAAGGTTTATGAGGCAGGGATAGAAGTTGACAGAGCTAAGATTCAAGTCACGACAAGCCTCCAACCACCGAAATCTGTAAAGGACATTCGAAATTTCCTTGGTCATACTGGGTTTTACAGAAGATTCATCAAGGATTTCTCAAAACTAGCCCGCCCACTCACTTCCCTATTATGCAAGGATGTCAAATTCGACTTCACCCCTGATTGTCTTGCAGCCTTTGAGCATATTAAGAAGGCATTGGTGAGTGCTCCCATTGTACAACCTCCGGATTGGAATCTACCTTTTGAGGTTATGTGCGACGCTAGTGATTTTGCAGTTGGATCAGTTTTGGGTCAGAGGAAGGATAAGAAGCTTCATGTTATCTACTATGCCAGCAGGACATTGGATGATGCTCAGCGAAACTACAACACCACAGAGAAAGAACTACTTGCAGTTGTTTTCTCCTTTGAGAAATTTTGGTTCTACCTGATTGGGAGCAAGGTGATTGTTCACACAGACCATGCTGCTCTCAAATATTTGCTGCAGAATAAAGATCTCAAACCTCGCATTTGCCGTTGGGTCCTTTTGCTCCAAGGCTTTGACATTGAAGTTAAGGACAAGAAGGGGATAGAGAATGGGGTTGCTGGCCATCTTTCGCGGATACGGATTGATGAAGACGTTCCTATTGATGATTTCCTACCAGAAGAGAACATCTACTTCATCGAAACTGGGCTTCAAAGTGGTTCTGCCGAAAAACTGAAAATTTCACGAGTTAAAGGCTTTGGTATCGATCAATACTCCCCTAGTGTCGGTCGATACCCTTCGACATTAGGACCAGTTTTGTCTATGGATCACGTTGGTGTTTCTGAAGGGTAATTAGCTGCTGTGACTGTTCCTGATCGACCATGGTACGCCGATATCGCCAACTATCTTGCTGCAGAGGACGAGCCAAAGCACCTCAAGGGATACGATAGGAAGAAATTTTTGCGTGAAATAAGGAGATTCTTTTGGGATGAACCTTACCTGTACAAACACTGCTCTGATGGGATGTACAGGAGATGTATTGCAGAGTCTGAGGTACATGCGGTGCTGTTTCATTGTCATGGGTCTGAATATGCTGGACACTTTGCTACTTTCAAGACAGTGTCCAAGGTTCTTCGAGCAGGCTTTTGGTGGCCTACTATGTTTAAGTTTACTCATACTTTCATCTCGCAGTGTGATGTTTGTCAAAGGAGAGGGAAGATCAGTAAGAGATATGAGATGCCACAGAATTTCATCATTGAGGTTGAAGTTTTTGATTATTGGGGCATAGATTTCATGGGTCTCTTTCCTTCATCATGTGGGAATAAGTACATTTTGGTTGTTGTAGACTATGTGTCTAAGTGGGTGGAAGCAATTGCTAGTCCAACCAATGATTCTTCAGTGGTCCTTAAGCTGTTCAAGAGCATTATTTTCCCTAGATTTGGAGTACCTCGAATTGTTATAAGTGATGGTGGCACTCACTTTATTAACAAGGTCTTCGAAAAGCTGTTGAAGAAGCATGGTGTGAATCATCGTGTAGCTACTCCTTATCATCCTCAGACTAGTGGGCAGGTTGAGGTCTCCAACAGGCAGATCAAGGAGATTCTGGAGAAGACAGTGGGTACAACTCGGAAGGATTGGTCTGCAAAGCTGGATGATGCACTTTGGGCTTATAGGACTGCCTTCAAGACACCACTTGGAACTACACCGTTTCACTTGCTTTATGGGAAAGTATGTCATATTCCAGTGGAAATCGAGCATAAGGCAGCATGGGCTACAAAGATGATGAACTTTGACATCAAGTCTGCTGCTGACAGGCGATTGATTCAGCTGAATGAGCTAGATGAGATTAGGCACCACGCCTATGAGAACTCGAAGCTGTACAAGGAGAGGACTAAGGCGTATCACGACAAAAAGATCCTCTGCAGACACTTTGAACCCAATGACCATGTACTTCTGTATAACTCTCGTTTGCAATTGTTTCGTGGAAAATTACGTTCTCGTTGGTCAGGTCCTTTCACAATCAAGGGAGTCCGACCACATGGTGCAGTTGTCTTGATAAGTCCTGAAGGCAAAGAGTTCACTGTCAATGGACAAATGGTGAAACACTATTGGGCGAAAGCCAAGATTCCAATAGGGCACATGGTGCCTCTGGATGATGCACCCACAGCCTGAAAATCCGTAAAGTCAAGCTAGTGACGTAAAACAAGCGCTTGGTGGGAGGCAACCCACTGGTAAGTCTGTATATAAGTTCTTTTGTTTTTCATGTTTTTGGTTTTGTGTCTTGTATTTTGCGTGAATCAGTTACAAAGGAGCTGTGTCGAGCGATACCAGTAATGGTATCGATCGACACCACGTGCGCGACAAAGGAGCTTGGTATTTATTACGGGATAGGGACAAACAGATCGAATGATGCAAAATTGCATCGACCAATGTTCCTTGTATCGAGCGACACCCACCTAGTGTCGGTCGATACCACTTACCCAGGTAAGTTTCCCTTCATAAACCCTCCTCAACCCTTCACGCTCGACACACAGAGAGCTTTCTCTCTAAAATCCCAACTTCTTAAATTCTTCACGGATTTGAGCGATTCCAAAGGCTAACCTCATCCGAATTTCGTGCTCATCCTATTTCTATCATCAATTCCTCCGATCTGCAAGGTATGAAACCCGAAATCCTCTTTCCGTTTTCGCGACATAAGGTTTGGATTTCGGATTTTTGACTCTTCTAACTCGTTTTAATGAACAATTCTTGCTTAGTTAAGTGGTTATAGAGGATTTTCGATATCCTTATCTACTTGCATGTCCCTCTTAGCGAGTTTGAAAATTTTTGATTTTGGAATGATGAAATTTGTTCGACACAGTTTTTGATACTGATTTAAGGACTGATTTAGGTTGAATTGTTGGAGTTTGCGATGATGGAGATTGTCACTGGTGATACCTAACTCTTGTATACTGATTTTGGAACTTTTCTTTGCTGCATTTTCTTTGTCCTTGACTGCAGATGACTTCACGAAAGAAGCAACGCACAGCTGGAGCATCGAGTTCTACTCTACCAGCATACATAGTTCAGAAAGAGTATAGGTTGCTGGATCGCGTGGAGGTGTTTGTTGGTTCATCATGGTATCAAGGGATGGTGAGGGGTGCTCTTACCAGTAACTACTACAAGGTTCGGATAGATGGCACACAGGAGGATCATGTGTTTTCCTACTCAGATATTCGGGACATCTCTACACCAGAACCGGAAACCGCTGCATCACCCGTGGAGCACTCCTCACCACAACTGTCCCCTCCTGCCTCCCCTGAGATTCCAGACGTGCGGTGTAGGCCTCCTTGGCCTAAGAGGAATGAGAACGCAAGGATTGTTTTCAGGAGAACCTGGGACGGTACTCCTAAAGAGGAGACTGAGAGTGACGACTGCATCTACAAACAGATTTCTGAGACCTGGGATGAGTATGACACGTTATTCTACAATGCGTGGCTGAACGTTGAGGTGAAACCGACCCGGCTTGTTGATCCATATACAATGCGAAGACTGGGTATCGACAAAGAGCTTCAGCGACTGATAGGAAAGATTGGGTTAGGCTCGATGGCTACAGAGCAGTATGACCTTTTCCCCGACTTAGTTCGACAGTTTCTAGCGACAGTTCGCGTATACTACAGGAATGAGGTTGAGAAGAACACACAGTAAGGTACTCTGACTTTTCTGATTTGAGGGGTGAGATACCGGTTGCCACTCCGAGACCTCTACGCTATCTATGGTTTCAGGAAGGACTTTAAGAAGGGGGCTTTTCCGACACAGTTTCTTGACGTACAAGCTTTCTAGTTACAATTCGGAAATGGAGTCTATAATACCAAGACGTCCACTCAAATGGATGTGCGTCATCCGACCCTGCGATGTCTAGTTCGGATTCTGAGCAACACCATTTTGTGCAAGATGGAGCCGAATAAGATGAGACTGTATGAGCTTATCCTTTTCTCCATTGCAATTGGAGACATCACCGAGGCTGAGAATTACGAGTGGCCTGAGCTTGATCTAGAGGTCAACCTGGGGGCTGTATTTGCGCATCATTTGGTCTCTTTGAAGACCAAACCATTCTCTGGTCCCAGTAACGGTACAGCTCGGAAGTTAGAGACAGTTGGTAGTCTTCTCACTCCTATCTTCCAGTACTTCCGGATCAGTACAGTGAGCAATACCATCGTCACTACACACTCTCTAATAGACGAGAGGCATCTGCAGAATCTTCGGTGGATGAAGCCTGCTCAGCATTGGTGTTTCACCAATGAAGCTGGAGACTTTCTTGTTCAGCTTTCTAACACAGCTGACTGACATTGGTGATGATCCCCGTAAGCTGTGTTTTGAACCTGATCCGTGCCTTTTGATTGTTGCACCTCCTACTCGACTTCGCTGAGGATCTTTTTCTAGAGCACCTGCTGCTACTACTAAGGACAGACCAGTCCCTGACCTTGCTAGAGGTCAGTCGAGAAGAGTTCGACACTCATTCCCCTATGTGAATGCTCTTCCTGCACCACCGGCGATTCCCATGGAGACAGCTGTATTTCAGAGATATGTGGTTGGGGTGCTATTTCCACTCTGTCTCGGTGTGGCTGCGTTCGACCACCTAGTCCACGTTCACCACCACAGACAGGACCCTTTCACATGGATGGAGTCGATGATGACTATGAGGAGGATTAGCTCCTTGTTCTACCTGGTTTCGCTTTTCTTTTCTTTTTCTTTTTCTTTTTCTTTTGTTCTTTTGAGTTGTTTTGTCAGCAGTTTATGATTTTGAACTTTGTTGGATTTATGCTATTATGATATCTTGTTGCTTCTAACTTGTGCTTGAGTGATCTAACAGTGCTAACCATTTCACATTTGGATCATTTGTCACAATTAAGAGCAACATTGCATCAATGTCGATGAAAAGAAGTTTCTGTGTCGACCTAAGCCTGGTATCGCTCGATACCAGTGTTGTGTGTCGGTCGACACTCCTACCCCAATCCGGTAACTTCTTTAATTTTCACGCCTCCACTCAGCTCTTATGATTTCTTTTCCCGACTCTAGACTAGATAACACTGGGGACAGTGTTGTATAAGTCTGGGGGAGGTGGTTGCTGACAGTGTGTTTGTTTTTCTTATAGTCAGTTGTTTTTGAGTCAAAAATCGTTTTATTGAGTCAAAACTTGTTGGAGATTATGATCTAGTTCTTGAATCTATTGTTCTAACCTTGCTTCTAAGTGACTATTGTTACAGAATCAGTTCTAGATTGGACTAATGAAAAATCCAAAGGTTGACCAGTTAACTAGAAGACACCCATGTTTCCAACAGAGTTCATTCAAGCCTGAGCTAATTCTTTGCACTTCATCGATGTGATTGATGTTCACAGAGCTTGATTCTTCATTCATATCTGACAAAGAAACCCATGTGTAGAAAGTAATGGTATTCCTCTCCCTTGTTATATGTTAAAAAAAAAAAAAAAAAGAACATGATGTGAAATAAGTCTGGGGAGAAGAAACAATACCAAAAAGTGTGAAAATTGGGTGGTTCTTTTGTCATGATATTGTATGAGAAAGAGTCTAGAAGATTCTTGGCATTGATTACAGCGATGAAACTGGCGATGAAGGTTTTGATGGATAATGCTGCGAAATTATGTGTTGAGTCTAGGAAGCTGCGAATGTCTACGGAGAAGTACATGGTGGTTAGATTTGGAACTGGTTAAGTAATATGTGGAGCACTAAGAAAAATGGTCATTGCAGTGTTTCAAGAACATGTGAGTTTCCGTATTTTTCAAACCTCTTTCTCTTGTTTAGTTTTCTGTTTGCTTGAGGGCAAGCAAATGCTAAGTCTGGGGGAGTTGATATATCATGGTTTTTACCCGTTTTTAACCATGATATAGATCTTGTTTATAGAGTCTTTCTAGTATTTTTGGAGTCTTTTTTAGTCTTTTCAGGTTTATGTACGTTTGGAGCTAAATTGGAGATATTGAAGCATTCTGGAGCATTTTGGAGCATTTTGGAGTTAAGCAAGGATCATGTAGCTGTGAGGGTCGATTTGAGGTCCTTGTGTCGAGCGATACCACCTGGTGTCGGTCGATACCGACTGCATGAAGAAAGGAAACGTGACTTTTTCCTTATCTGAAGAAATTGCACTTTGGTCCAGAAGTCTTTATTATTTACAAAAAGCTCCAAAACGTGTTTTAGCATATAATTAGGTTTTTCAGCCACTTGTTTTGGCTAAACTTTATTCTACTTTGGATTTTGTTGAGAGAGCTTTTGAGGGAGACAAGTCTGAATCTCTTTTCGTCCGAGAGAAGATTTTGGACCCTTTGTTTATTCTCTTTATTATTACTTTTGAGTTCTATTCAATCATGTTGTTTTACTTAATCTCCATGTCTGAGTAGATCTCCTTTTAGGTTTAGGGTTCTCATAAAGGATCTTTTTGTATGCTAGGTTAATTAGTTAGTTAGGATTCATAATCAAATTAGTTCTTCACCATAGGTTGTTCTTAATGCTAAATTCTGGATTGATCACCTAGAACTTAGATCTTAGGTTAATCCATTAGACACGAAAGTGTGATTGATAATCTGATAGAACCTAGGGTGAACAAAATAACTATCTGCAAAGAAATTTGGTTTAGTTGTTTTGTGAACAAATCAAACTTGAACTTAATGTTGGTTTAGTCTTTAGGATTTGCAAAGAAATTTGGGATTCTGAGATTTAGACTTAGATAATTCTCGTAACGAAAGTAGGTTAGTTATAGCTTAGTGTTTTGAGTTCAAGAACCGTGCTAAAATCTGAATCCTGATTAATTGGTTTATCTGGATTCTCTTATTTCTTGAGAAATACCTTGAACCTATTTTCCTCCATTGAGTTTACAACTCTTTAAACTACATTATTGCTTCATGTTTTATTGATTTACTTAGCTTAATTCGAATCTATATAATCTATTGTGTGATTCTTGAGTCTCTTTGGTTCGACCCCTACATACTGCAACTGTAAGGCTGTTAGTACTTTAGGGTATTAATTTTGAGCATATCACAAGCAATTGTTCAAACAAAGGATAAGATAAGTTATGTTTTAAATGAACATGTCTCTAATTTGCCTATCACTAGTATGATGCACTTGTCTTTGTCAAAAAGTGCTGAATCAGGTCTTGCTATAGAGTACACGTCCAAAGGAGCAGCACCATCATCAATAAAATTTGCAAAGGACCAGGAACAAGATCAAGACGCAAGTCAGTCCATGATGCTTAAAAGCTACAACCAGAGCAGCACGTCAACTCTCATACGAGCAGAACTGAGCAAGGTAAGTGTCTAAATCCAGTTTCACTTAGTAAAACTGATATGCTTGCTCATGATGCAGGAACAACCAATGTGAACTCTACACATTCTGAAATTAAGGAGCATAACGTGTGTGATAAGCTGAAACAAAATTCAATCAAGAGCCTTACGGTTCAGGATAAAGACGTGCATAGCAAAGAGATTGCAACTATACACTATAATTCTGTTGTGAAGGCTGGTGAGATCAAACAAACTTTATTTTCTAAACCACATAGTCATAAGTTTGTTTATAGGGAACTCTTTTGACTTTATCTAATATTGCACCGGAGCTGCCGAGTGGAAGATCTCTTATTTTGCAGGGTTACAAGGATGTACTCTCTAAAGAAAATCAAAAGGAATTTTTTCTTATCAAAGGCAAAGAGCAACAGAAACTTTCGATCTATGATCCCATGACCAAAACGATCGATCCTTTCTTTTTGAACACCAAATGATGAATTACTTGCAACAGATGAGAGCTGAGCAAGGACATCGATTTTTAATTGAGGAAAATGATTTTCATCGTCCAAGTGGATCCTTAGAAGATTCTGGTCGAGACAAAAATCAGCTTCGTGAAGTAGTTTCCAGATTTTCCTTTGAAACTCTATATGATGACCTTACCTTCGAAATGAGGCATGTTGAACCAAAGGAGTATCTAAATGACCGATTCTCTTCCAAGGGAGGTAAGTTTACTCAACCAGTTGCATATTTTAGAACTAATGGTTGTGTTACTTTGCTGTTTGGACAAGCAAATTATGTTTTGATGCACAAATTACAAAACGGATCCAATGGAACTCAAAACGGACGAGGATGAAGAACGCAAGCTGAGGAACCTTTTCAACTTGTGAACAATGACCCATCTGACCTTAGGAACTCAAAGAAGCACGAACCGCTTCAAATCCCATCACAGATCACTTTCAAAGCATACAAGAAATGCTTGCAAGGTGAGTATACTTTCATTTTAATCCTTAGGAATTCTAACTTGGCTCTTTTGCGTGCAGATGGTCCTGATTTGAGGACAAATCCTTTTCAACTGGGGGAGGATGATGTGATACTGAGCAGCATCAAGAGAGGAGAGCAGCTCGTAGCCGAGGGAGAACTGCTGGATAAAGAAGATCTGATCATGAAAGCTAAGACGGAGGGGATTAGCCCAACAACAACATTTGATCCATGCATCTCAAGAAAGAAGAACAGTTTGAACTCTTTTTCCCTTCGTCATGGTTTTTCCCAATGGGTTTACATGACAAGGTTTTTAATGAGCCAGGTGATTCACAATTCTGTCCAGCCCAATTATTGTGATCTAAACTCATGGCCCAAGCCCAGCAAAATCAAATTTCGACCATAGAAGATCAAATGCCATAGTTTTTGAATTCAGACTTGTTTTAATTATTGCTTTTTTTTTAGAAGAGTTAATACTCTTTCTCTTCCCTTCATGCAGCATTGTTGCTATTCTATTTAGTCTCTTTGTAACACATTTTCGAAACTCATCCACGTGGATCACTCAAACTTTTTATCAAATAAAACCTTTCTCTTATCAAATTTGTGTCGAAATTTCTCTTGTCTCTTGAGAAGTGATTCGTTGCCTTGTGCAGCATCTTCATCACTTCTCATATATCTCTTATGAGTTGTTTGTTGCTGTGCAACATCTTCACCGTCTCTCTCTATCAAAAACCAGAAGTTTCTTCCGCAACTTCTATCTCTATCTATCTCGTGCAACCAGCTTATTTTTGCAATCCTTGGGAGTTCGTATTAACATGGTGGACCCCACCATCGTTGGCAATTATAATAATAAAAAGAGAGTCGGGACAACTGCATTACCAGACATGAATTTTTCACACAGTTGTCTTTAGTAATGCAGTTGTCCCGACTGAAATGGAAAAAAACTATTCTACCCCTTTTTAGATCGCTTTTAGACCCCTTTTAGAGGGAGAACGAAAATCTAAAATTTTTTAAAATGGAAGGAAAAGGTAAAATTTAAACATAGTTATACTTTCTAATTGTATAGTTGTTCTCGCTTCCAAACAGTTATACTTTGGAGATATCTTATTTATATTAGTATTACCGTAAAATTTGTTGGTTGTACCGATAATATTTGGTACCTTAAGTATATTTTCAAAGTCTGTATGGAATAAAATTGGTTATATCACATTCTTTGACGATATCGCCTCATAACATGGGTAACAGTCACAAAATCTTCTTAAAAGTATAAGGTATTGTATAAAAAGGTATATGTATGGGAAACATGAATTTGAATAAATTGATATAACATTTATTAGTTACACAAAATATTTTTTTGGATAATATTTTTTATCATATTCTTGTTTTCTCATCAAACACATTATACTTTTATAATGACTTGGTTAATTTTAACCACCTTATAATGCAAAAGATACGGAAAATGTGTTTTAAGACATATTATTGCATGAAAACATTGGAAATGTACTTAAGATACCAAATGTTATTGGTACAACCAACAAATTAAAGTTTAATTCAGGGTAATACTAATATAAGTGAAATATTCCCAATGTACAATTGTGTGGAAGCGAGAAAAACTGTACAATTAGGAAGTATAACTATGTTAAATATTTTGAAAACTTTCAAATTTTGTTTTTTTTTTATCCATTAATACCGATATATGACGGCGCCAGGTGTTCATTTTGACTGTGTCACGTGTTTTTAATGTTTTTTTTTTGGAATTTTTTTTGGAATTTTGTTTTTTCAACCCAGATTTTTAAAAAATCATTCTATAATATTCAATATTATCGAGTAATACTAGAAATCTAGTTGTACTAAGTAATACTAAAAATAGTCTCATATATTTGTAAGATATCCAATTATACGTAATACCAAAATCTAGTTGTACCAAATAATACTACAAATTGTCTCAATTATTCTTAATACCGAAATCTAGTTGTACCAAGTAATACTAGAAATGGTCTGAGTAATTCGTAGAAGATCCAGTTATACGTAATACCAAAACCTAGTTGTACCAATTAATACTAGAAATGGTCTCAGATATTTGTAAGATATCCCAATTATACGTAATACCAATGACGAGATCGAGACCTGTTGACCACTGATGCTGAATCTGATGAGCCCGACGTAGTACAAAGTGTCAATCTTGCTGATACGGAGAAGCGGAGTCATCGCGTCTTCGGTGCCGACGTGGACCGATTTGAAATCGAGGCTGGACGATTTACCTGAGTCACGATCAACGAGGCAGGAAGAGGAAGAAGAAGATCGGATCGGGTTGATATATTTTGGGGATTGGTATGAATTGATCTGAATTTGTGATACAGAAGTCGAAAGACTTTCCAAGTTAAAAGGGGATCCCGTCAAAAGGAGGAAGGATAGATTTTTGGATTAAATTAAGATTGGATCCGGATATGGATGGACAATCCGGAGAAGATCAGATGGCAGATTCGCCGGAGAATATCAAGGGGATGAGATAGATCGGAGAAGTAGGAGGAGAGGAGGAAAGCGCCGAAGAAAAAGAGGAAGAGAGAATGACCAAAAAAAAAAACCAAAAATTAAATAATAGTCAGATCCGATCCGATTCCATTGGATTTTCGATTTTACCCGATTCAAATCGTGGTTGGATATGTAATTATAGAGATTTTGATTGATGTTTTGGATTTTGTACCATTTTCTATAATTAAAAAAGAAATAAAAAAGAAATTGATTATTAGAGCTAGAGTATTTTAGAATACCTTTAGACTAAAAAAGATATTTCAGCGTTAAGTCCAATAAAATACGGCGTTGATGTGTTTCATCATCCTCTCCATCTTTTTTCCTAGAAGCCGTCTCCTCCATCTACCAATGTCATGGCGACAATCGCGAATTTTATGTTGAGATTACCCGAAGAGCTTGCGGAAATTCTTTGTTCTGGTTTCTTCATTCAACGGTAACGCTCGAAGACTCTCTCACATTAGTCAAATTCGGAATAGTACTCTGAAAATTAATCTAAATCTAAAGCCGTCTCTGTGCTTGATTTGATTCGGGTTCGGCGCCGAAGAGTAGAGGATCTAGCGGCGGTGTGAGGCCCATGACTATGGAATTTCCGTTGGAGAAGAGACGAAAACCGTTGATGCGAACCACATCCAAACATCATATCAAAGTGAAGGAGCTCATGGGTAGCATCCGTGAAACCGGTCTTCAAGTTTTAATTAAGCCTCTCTCTAGACCTATTATACAAGTTGATTTTGTATTTCTTCGTATCATAGTCAACAAGCGCATAATCACATTTCAAAAAGGGACAACTTTTTAAAAATCTATCAAAATTATTGTATGTGTTGATGTTGTTACAGATTGATGTGGTTGAAGTTGATGTAGTTTACCATGGTGCTTTTCTACATTCGTTTTTCGTGATTTTCTGTAAATCACATTTAAACAACGCACTAGAAGCTATAGCTCACAACTATACGGTGCAAAATCCATAACAGAACAAATGAAACACTAAGGTATGTGTTATCAAAAGAAAGCTTTTCTATAACTTGTAAATTTGGATTAAAGATTTCACTTACATTAGAGCTTCTTTGGATTCATATGCATCACCTTCACTGAGAGAATTTGTACTTGATTCATAGAATTTATACATGGTTGATGTATGTGTGTTGAAGCTCTAGAGTGTCAATGAAAGTGCCTATCTTTAAGTTAATCATAACTTCGTACAGTCTCTGAGATAATTTTGTGAATTAGTTAGTTCATTTTGGAGATTCTCGAAAAATGCAATTAATAAAACAACTTCCAACGTTTGTGTATCTGTGTTTTGCTTTATCATTTGGTCCCTACTGATCGAAATCTAAAAGCAAGAGTCTAAATAATGTGGCAAGATCAAAGATGGATTTCATAGCTAAAGAATGCTTTGTATGTAGCTCAATCCCAAACTTTCAATTTTGTAATGTTTTAACTCCATACATGATGACTTGATGACCAAATATATATTTATCATAGGTGTTCCTTCGAGGAAAATGTTTTCGATGCAAAAGAAAAGTCTGCATGTGTCGCCATGGAGGAGAGCTGGGTATGTGAAATCCAAGTGGCTGTCTCCTCATGTCTGTGCTGATCAAAACTCAGATGAATAAGGCAAGTAAGAACTACTAAATATGATAAATGAATCCTTTATTACAAGGTATGTGCAAACTCACTTGTTGAACATATAATTGGATTCTCTTGTAATTTACACTTTCGTTTTAACCCCACTATGTGTATTGGTTTTCTTATGCTAATTTGAAAGTCATATGGAGACTGATGACAACCCCAACTATCATGCATGACACAATCACGGTATCATTTATAATCCCTTTCTCATGTAAATCTAATTTGATATGTGGCATAGATTTTTCGATGGTTTTATACAAGTTTGGTTGTCAACATTTTTTGTTTCTTCAATTTCGTCAAAACATTAAACATGCATGATGTGAGTATCATCACGATGTTCTTATAGATAATCTCTATAATATTATTTAAGAAGACATTTTTAAAAATAAACTTTGTTTTGTAAGTTATTACATGTCATTACAAATAAGAAAATATAATTAAAATAGGAAATTATATAATTGTCTTTTAAAATTATTGATCAGAATATAAAAAGTATTTATTTATCATTAACGANATATATATCAAAATAAAAATTGAAAAATATTTTACTAATTTTATAAAAAGTTAGACACAAGAAAATTGATTTTTTTTTAAGAGTTTGTGAACTAATCACAAAACTAGAGTCATTAAACGGTGCATATTAGAGTTATGTTTTCAAAATTATAAATTTTGCGGGTTAGCCCAAATAATATTTTAGTCCACTACAAAACGGGTTAAATTGACAAATTATTCCGTTGGACAACTCTATCTATAATCATGAGTTATATATATTATAAAAATCATATAAAAACAATTTTTCTTAAATTTCAAAACAATTTCTCTAAAAAAAAATTACTCCGATTTTTTACATGGATTTTTTACTTCTCGCAAGGTGACACGTGTCAGTGACACCACTGATATCACAAATAATACACAATTCTGTGGTTTGGTAGTTCATAAGGTAAGCATGTCAACAAAGCAAAACTATGAAGACTTTTTCTTTTATAGGTTAGGTTCCATTACCGATCGCCAAGAACCATGAAATTCTACTGCAATGGCTCATACTCAATTGGGTATACCATGATCATTACACTCTCTCATTTTCAATTTTGATTTTGATAAACAATAATTTTTTAACAGCTTGGGAGATCTGCTCGGGTCTTTAAGATAAGGGGTTACGCTACATCCTAAAAAGGTTAAATAATTGGCTTTGTTATTGTTTAATCACTCCCTTCGTTCTATATTAAGTAATGTTTTAGAGATTTTTTTTTGTTTTCAATTAAGTGATGTTCTCACAAATCAATGCTAAAATTGACATAATATGACTTTTTTGCCCTTATATTATTGAGATAATTTTCAGTCAAAAACTCAAAAATTAATCAATGCTAAAATTAATTTTTATGGTGTTTTACGAGAGATAGATTTCCAAGTAATTGATCATTTAATATTCCCTAACTCAAATTAGTTATCAAACTCCCCAACCATCCGTTATATAACCACACTACTACTCTCCTTTTCCTTCAAACAACAGAAAAAAATCTTAAAATCAAAATGAAAAAAGAGGATAGCAATAATTTGCCGGTTTACAAAATTTATTTTCGTGTTAGTCGCTACTTCGATTTGAACAAGCTTTTTTTCTATGATGAAGGAGAACTTCATCCTGACATAGGAATGGAAGAAGTTACTCGAGATGTTGAAGCTTTTGCTTCTGCACTCCTTTTAAATTCAGATCATATTCTGATTTTATTGTACTACGTATGTGGCAAGTTATTATGGAATACATAAATATAATTTCACAATTCTACCTTTTGTGATTCATCCATCCAAAATTCTCATCATAAATTTCCATCCAAACGCAAGTTCTAATTAGCTGATACGTGGCCATTACCCTTACATATTACAGTTTCTGCACATAGTCATTCGAATGCATTATAACATGAATTGTCTAAATATGATTATTTCAATTATTATATGGTGTAAATATGCATAAATAAGCATCGTTGTTGTCACATTTCTAACTTTTGTACTACTCCATGTGTTGTTGTCGTTATTGAAGTATAATTGGCCAAATGAGTATAATAAAATAATCACCTGAATAATTTTAACATGAATCGTTTCCAAAAAAAATAACAAACCCATCCAGAAAACTGAACAAATAAAAACACACTTAACGACGAGTTACACAATTTTAAAACATAAAATTAACCTTTTAAACTAATCTGACGATGCTAGCGTGTTGATTACGCTTTGGACCAGTGAAACATCACAACTGATTTGAAGAGGAAGCCCATCCTCTCTGTCGAGAGTAGCTTTTTTCATATGAGGGAGTTTATATTTGTTCGATCTTCCAACTTTCATGATCTCTTTTATGCATGATTGAAAGGTCAAAAAAATATAATTTACTTTTTTTGCGGGGTATTCATCAAATGATTCTTCCACAGCATGAACAATATCTTCTACGGTTGATGTTGCGTTTTTAACGCATTCTAACCCAAGTTTTCAAGTGTTTTTCAAGTCTTTTTGTGTTTATCGAGTCTTTTCAGGTCGAAACACGTTTGGATGGAGTTTTAGGCGTCGAGAGCAAGGAATGGACGTGAAAACGAGCTGAAGGCGTCAAAAATGGGTCCGGTCGATCGATCCCACCAAAGGATCAATCGATCCTTTTTCACAAACCGGACAGAATTATTTTCGATCGATCCTTTTGGTGAAGATCGACCAGAAGCAATTTCGATCGATCGATCCTTTATTGGATCGATCGATCCTTTTCTAAACCGGCTGGTTAAGCAACATTGAAGAAAAATGAAATTTTGGTTTTCCTTATTTTGGACAGGTTTCGCCTGGGATTTGAGAAAAACGTGTTTTAGACCTATATATTCTATTTTTCAGCCATTGTTAGGCTACGCTTTAATTTATTCATCAGAGAACTTCTGGCTTTTGACACTTGTAAGATTTGGGGAGACGAATCTCTAACTCACATACCGGAGAAGATTTCTAAACCCTTTTGGATTTTATTCTTATTGGATTATGAAGTTCTTTTCATCTTTCTGTGTTTTCTCTGTTTTCATGTCTGAGTAATCTCCCTGTTAGGTTTTTAGGGTTTTAAATGATTTTCATGAATCACTGAAATAAATCTCTTAGAATAGGGAATCACATAGAGTTCTTCATATATTGTTGAGTTTAAGGCTTAGACTAGATTGATCACCTAGTTTCTGATCTTAGGATTAATCTAAACATCAAAAGTGATTTAGGTTTCCTGAAAGAACTTAGATGAGCAAATTGTCCTTAGCCAACGAAAGCTGATGCTAAGGCGATTTGTGAACTTATCAAACCTGAACTTTAATGCGTGCCTAGAATTTTAAGGTCAAACGACAGTTTAGATTCTTAGGTTGACTAGCATAGTAGTTAGTGTCACGACAGTGGGCTAGCTAGACTTTCATGTTTGAGTTTGAGAACGGTTTTTAATTCATTCCATGTTCGATAATCTATTTAGTGAGTCTTGATTTCCTACGAATTACCTGAAGACCTAGCGTTTTTCCCTATTGAATTTACATCGTTTAATTTGTCATTCTTAGTTTTAGAAGATACAAACCACAAATAATTGTCATTAGTCTTAGCTTTACTTTTTCTGCATTCTCGTACTGTTTCATTTTGTCTATGTGGATTTGATCCCTACAATACTACTTTGTTAGATGTGCTCTTGCAGTAGTTACTTTTAGGGTTAAACTCTGAGTGTATCAACGGTTTTGGGACATGTCTTGTGTTGTAGGGATTGAATGGCATTGAAAATCCAAGATCTACAATATTTAGATCCGGTGAATTTGGTGGTTGACACATCAAACGAATATCAAAACCATTCTTGGAAGCTGCTTTTTGAAACTCCTTATCACCACACTGAACATGTGTCCTTGCATTGTCTTGTTGGATGAAAATAGTCTTCCCCCGATCTTCCGTTGGCCATCTTTCATGGATTATTGGAATGATTTTTTCAATCAAACATGCTTTTATATCCTCTCTTTTCACAGAAGTTAATGCTTTTAACTCTAGAGTTCCAGCATCTCTGTGTTTGATTCGTCTCTTAGCAGGTTGCACGGTAACAAATGGAAACACTCCTATTTTTCCAGAAAATGTCTCATTTCCTTCCTCGTCAAACATCGGCTGAGCCATCGCTGCTAAAAACATCACATTCCCAATATAATTCTTATTTTGACATGTACGATATGGTATTTCTTCATTGGGAAGTAAATAATATTTTTCCATTTGCTTCGTCATATAAAACCATTTTTCATCAATATGCACAATATTGTACATATTAACAAATTTTGGTTCATGACTCAAAGTATCCTTGTCCAACATAGAGAAATAAAACTCTAACCTGCCTCTCATATTCTCATCCTTTAAACTTGGTTTGATGGCATTAGTATGACGTCGAAACGTACATTCTTTGAAACGTTTATGTAACACCAAATGAGAAATACCTAAAGCCATTGAAAGTGACCGAAGTGTCGTTCTCTTGTGAAATGGAGTTTCAATAATTTTATCCAAATCAAGTGCGATTCTCTTGCGACCACAACGTCCTGATCTTTTGTGGGATACATTGACTTCTCCACCATTTGAAGATTCTTTTGCTTGTTTCCAAATCCGTTGCACCGTTTGGATAGGTACCAAAAACAAATCAGAAACTTCTCGTGTAGTATTTTTTTTTAATTTCCCATCACAACTTCTCTCTAGTAACGCATTATATATCGTCCATCTTTCCGTGTTCGAGATATTTCTCTTGGTTACATGTGGAAGCTCTACTTGATCGTCGATATCTGCATATTAATATACGTAATAAACAATTTATCAAGATTGACCATCTCAAACATACCAACGACACATATGTTATGTTACATGATTTTTGTATGTACAAATAATAGAAACGAAAAATCGACTTGCTATTTTTGATAACAGTTGTACTTAATTTTTTTAATCTAATTAAGATAAAGAAGCACATGTGCGCTATGGTCAAAGACTCAAAGAAACAAAAGAAACAGCAGTATTTTTTTACTCATTGTTGTTGCGATACTATACCATTTTTAAAACAAATCATCATAAAAGAAAATTAACAATAGAAGCAAATTAGATACGTCCTTAGAAATATCAGAAATACAATTAGAAACAGAACAATATCAATTCAAAGTGTGAACTATTGACTGTAAAATAATCAGAAAGCTTATTTACAGGAGTCACTAGCACAAGATATGCTACTGGTCAGGTCTACAGAGCTATAAGGGAAGAAGGGCCGGTCGTACCTTGGAGTCGAATAGTCTGGAATCCTGGAGGGATACCAAAACATAGCTTCCTCACATGGTTGTTCATTTTGAACCGTTGCCCAACCCGCGACAGGGTTCTCAATTGGGGTCTACAAACTGATCCATTGTGCTTGTTATGTAACTCATCCCCCGAAAGCAGGAACCATCTCCTCTTCTCTTGTGGATTCAGTAGGATAATTTGGAATACGATTGCAAGAAGATGTAATTTGCAGCCGTTATGGAACTGGGATCAATTGGTTTCTCAGATGTTATCCCTTGCGGGACCGAAGGTCAAGAAAAGACTAATCCTTACAGCTTGGCAGTGTACGATCTACATGATTTGGACTGAACGAAATTCCAGGCTTCATCGACAAAGGTATCGATCATCGGACTCAATCATTGGTATGATTGACTCAACCATTAGATGCAGAGTTGCAAGCTTCAGAGGAGAAAATCCAAAACTGGCCTCCGCCTTCCTCCAATTATGGCTTTCCACCACTAATAACAATCATAACTAACGGTGCTTTGCCGGTAGTATCAGAGATCTGTAGATCGTGAATGAAGAAGAAATCTCTCACTGACCATTCGTCTCCTTGTCTTCTCGCACGACAATTGGGTTTGGGCCATTCAATATTTTTAATTTATATTTCTAGTTCAAAATTGAAATCTGTTTGTATGTGTTTCATTAATCGTTCTTGGCTAGACCCAATTGTAATGGGCTATGCTCCAAAACACTAAAACCTTGTCTGAGGTTTGTATTTTCTTTTTCTTCTGCAATTTAATAGAAAGCCTTTTGGTAAATAATAATAATAATAATAATAATAATAATCAGAAAGACACAGTTTTACAGTTTTCAAATAATTATGAGAAAGCGTTTATTCTATAAAATAGAGAATGAAAAACAAAATTATACTTGGATCGATTTCAGGAAGAAATTCGTTGCTTGGATTATTAACGATTGGAACATCATCATCTTCATTATTATATATTTCCTCATTTGATGGAGTTTCATTTAAATCAAACAAAAACTCTCTTTCATTATCAATAAATGGAAGATTCAGATCAAAATTAGAATTCATGAATGAAATTGTGATTCATTTGTTTGTGTTGTGTCTATTTATAAACATAATCAGTTTTAAGTTTGGATCCAAAACAAATTTAAATTTTTGGTAGGAAATCTTATGTTTCGTTGATTTGGCTCCATGTTTGATTTTTTTTTTAAGTTTTAACAATAAAAATCTTCTTTGTACGTGTGTTGTTTCATCTTAAGGTCAAAAACATAGAAAGTTGACTAAGAATAATAAATTGATCATTTATACCGGTATGTGAAATTGTGATGTTATTAATGGTTGTGAATAAAAGAATTTGGGATCAGCAACTTTTGACTAAATAATAATCCTACATACTTTATTTATTTAACAAATTAAAAATTAAACAATGATTAAAAGGGTTAGAAATGGTATTACACAAACTTTCTTAATTGGTGTGTAAAATTCTTAAACATCATTTAATATAGAACAGAAGGAGTATTTATTATAGCTTTCTATAAGTATGAATAATCTCATGCAACGTAGTCTGAGATCATATTAGATAGTGATGTGATCATAGCCAGCATCAACAAGGAGGTTGAGCTTGTAGCTGTGCTTAAAGCCAAGGAGAAGCTTGAACCTGAGCAAGACCAAAAAATGATCAAAATTTGTGGCCCAAATAAAGAAAACTTTTGCATGAAGAACTCACAATTGAAGGTATTGTTCAAACAAACGCCGCTACGGCCCAACAGTGAGGATGTATCCAAAGAGAGTTTTGCTTCTAAAAACGAGTTCAACACACAATAAATCTACTAAGGCATTTGATGGAATGGCTAATGACCTTAAACACATAGACCATGATCACCCCTTGGCCCAGCAACAACAAATTAAACCAAGAAGTTCAAGTGAGCCCAAGAACACATCTTCGCTTGTTTTGTGGATTCCAAACCCAAAAACAAGATCATCAAAGGCCATGAGCATTCTACAGCAGCCTAGCACTATTCCAAGTGTGCTTCTATGAATTGCCAAGACCACGCAGCAGCCCAAGACAAGCCCATAAATCTCATGATCAAATCCGGCAACCATTTTAAAAGCAATGAACTATTTTGAACAGTTCCAAAAACGTGCACTATAGCTGGCGGACACTGTTCAATCCGCCCAACACCTCTTTTTGCAAGTTGATTTTGGCCCTGTTCGTTTGTGAATCTGGGTGCCGCGTCTAGAAACTGCATCTAGACGCAGTATTTGGATGCAGCATCCAGACGCAGTTCGTTTATGTATTTAGTTTTTGCATCTAGAAATTGCATTTGGATACAGTTATGTTTGTTTGTGTGTTTGCCTATTTTATTTGGATGCATTTTAAAACCAAATGACTAAAAAGGACATGTTCTATGTTTATAACAATTTGTTTAATATAAATTATATTTACAACTAAATAATTATCAAATTAATATTTAAATAACTTATAAAATTCGATTTAATGAAATAATTAAATTTTATAAAAAAAATTTTACGGTTTTGGCGGGAAATTGCTATTTTGCGGTTTTGGCGGGAAACCACTATTTTGCGGTCTTGGTGGAAAACCGTTATTTTGCGGTTTTGGCGGAAAACCGTTTTTTTGCGGTTTTGGTGAGAAACCGTTTTTTTGCGGTTTTGATGGGAAACCGTTTTTTGCGGTTTTGGCAGGAAACCGCTTTTTGCGGTTTTGGCGGGAAACCACTATTTTGCGGTTTTGACGGAAAACCGCTATTTTGTGGTTTTGGCGGAAAACCGCTATTTTGCGGTTTTGGCGGAAAACCACTATTTTGCGGTTTTGGCAGGAAACCGCTATTTTGCGGTTTTGGCAGAAAACCGCTATTTTGCGGTTTTGGCAGAAAACCGCTATTTTGCGGTTTTGGCAGAAAACCGCTATTTTGCGGTTTTGGCAGAAAACCGCTATTTTGCGGTTTTGGTATAAAACCGCTATTTTGCGGTTTTGGCGGAAAACCGCTTTTTGCGGTTTTGGTGGGAAACCGCTTTTTGCGGTTTTGGCGGAAAACCGCTTTTTGCGTTTTTGGTGGGAAACCGCTTTTTGCGGTTTTGGCGAGAAACCACTATTTTGCGGTTGTGGCAAAAAACCATTTTTGTGGTTTTTGCGGGAAACTGCTTTTTGCGGTTTTGGCGGGAAATCGCTATTTTACAGTTTTGGCGGGAATCCGCTTTTTGCGGTTGTGGCGTAAAACCGCTGTTTTAACGGTTTTGGTGGGAAACTGTTTTTTGCGGTTTTGGTGGGAAACCGCTATTTTGAAGTTTTTACGGGAAAACTCTATTTTTCGATTTAATGAAATAATTAAATTATATAAAAAAATTTTACGGTTTTGGCGGGAAACAGCTTTTTGCGGTTGTGGCGTAAAACCGCTTTTTTAATGGTTTTGGCGGGAAACCGCTTTTTGCGGTTTTGGCCGGAAATCACTATTTTGCGGTTTTGGTGGGAAACCGCTATTTTGAAGTTTTTACGGGAAAACTCTATTTTTCGATTTTGGTGAGAAACTGCTTTTTGGCGGTTTTGGCGAAAAACCGTTATTTTGTAGTTTTAGTAGAATTTTGCGATTCTGTTATAATGACGTAATTTTTTTTCGAAAATAATAAAATAAAAATAATTTAAATTTTATTTTTTGGTGGGATAAATAATTTAATTTTTGATTGTAAATGAGGGTATTTTAGACTTTTGTAATTTTGGATGCACTTTGGTGCATCCAAACTCTAGTTTTAAGTGCATCCAAAATATCCAATTATTTTGGATGCATTTCATTTTGCATCCAATTTTTACATCCATATGCACTTCTTATTTTGACAAAAACGAACTGCATCTCGTATCTGCATCTAGACGCAGTTGCTGGATGAACAAAATAACAGGCCTTTTGTGTGATTATAACATTTGCAAGTGTGTTTTATTTTCCTTTGATTTTCCTTAATTTATGTGTGATGTTTTGAGGAAAATGCTTTGCTTTGAGGAAAATGCTTTGCTTTGAGGAAAATGCTTTGCTTTGAGCCACAACCACGAAATGGAGTTACCACCTTGCGGCTTGAGACCATGATGGTTAAGCTGACGCTGTCTTTGCAAACCATCAACTGCCGGTTAGATAAAGAGACGCCGCCAAGGCAACCTCGTGAAGGAGAGGGGAAAAGGCGAGCCCCAAGGAGAGATCAACCGCGTGTTAACGAAAGGAAAAGGCAAGCCCCAAAGAGAGATCAACCGCGAGTAGAAGAAGAGCATAGGCGAGCTCAAAGAAGAGACCAACCGAGGCCAATAGAACAACCTAGACGAAAAGAGGTTGTGGAAGACGATCATTATCACACTTTAATAATGTTCCTAAATTCAAAAGTACCGTGGAATAACGTATTAAAAGTCTTTTAACTTTTTCAAACACAAAATGATCCCAACAACCAGTTCTAGACCAGATGAGCAAATACATGACTCCATTATTATAAAAAGATACATCATAAAACCAATTTTTACTTGTTAGTGCTAGCTGAAACAGAAAGTATTCAGCCGGAAATTATTGAAAGTACGGAAACTACTAATATCAAGAAACCTAGAGAAAAAAAAACTCAAAAGGAAACAAAGCATTTAATTATTAACATCTTAATATTCTTTTTTTTTTTTGGGTGCAGAAACATCTTAATATTCAAAAATTTTAAAATATAAACTAGAAATATATGAAAATAAAAAAAACCGCGCGTATGCATAGGTATTGGCCTAGTGTCTATAAAATTGTAAGTAATACTTTTGGTACTAATTATGAATATCTTAAAGATTTTTTCCTGACCGGTTAAACCGTCAACAAAAGCCAAGGAAATGCAATGACAATCTGTAGCGCATGGGCGTGGAAATCGTGGTCGTGGTAATAGAGGTGGCCGAGACTAACTATTATGTTGAAGATGGCTCTTATATATACCAAAGCGGAAGAATCATCTAATCCAACTTTTGTTATCTAAACTTTGCACTTGTGTAATCTCTTTCTCAAAAATATATGACTTCATATCTTTAATCAGTTTCAATAATAATAAAAAGTATGCATTCCAAAATAAATTTATAAATCTATCGATAAATACCAGAGTTCTTTTTTTAATTCATATAATGTTTTGGTATGGTTTAGATGTAATACTTAATTATCTTAGGATTCTATTAAATAACATAATATTCATATTTGAAATTGAAAACTCTAATAATATAGGCTTTGAAAATTTGGGGCGTTCCCATATTTGTAGGTGCGGTCTGACATTTTTGTCACCACTCAACACCCTTTTGTATTTTCATTTTTTATAAAAAAATAAAAGAAAAAAGAAATAAAAAAGTAACTACACCTTATGGATAAACAAACGCACATGGCGGACAAAAGCCCCATATGAGGTGTGGTTATGATGCGTTTCTTCACTGTTGATAGTTCACTCATGCTTTTTGTATTATTTTTTTTGCACAAAAATAATAATAATAATACACATTGTTCTCCCTATATAAACATAACTTGACACTCCCCTTTTGTAAAACACACAAGTTCTTCGGCAACTTTTCTAAACACAAAATAATCTATCAATTTTTCTCTCTCAAGTATATGTGTGGGTTTAACAATTTTTTTTTTGTAAACAACTAGTTTTTTCTACATACATTATTTTGTGTTTTTAGATACATAGTACGAATTTAAAAGTTTTAAATTATTAGGTTTGAAAATTAAGAGTTTTAAATTATTAACTACAAGTAAAATACTATTTGATGAGAAATTTTATCAAAATCTAAAAAAACCCACGTGAATATTTTATAACATTTATATGACATTTTTTGGTGAAACTTTAACCTGTTATGATGTAGAACATGTTATTAATTTTGACGGAAAATAATTAATGTATATTATTTACTTAAGTTTCAAAGTTAAAATTTAAATTAAAAAATAAATGTTAAAAATATGTGAAACGAAAAATTATACTAGAGTGTACGACTATATCATTAAATTGTAAATACTAAATTGTAAACAATGTTTTATTAAATATGTATATGGTCGGATAGATAAAATTAATGAACAATATTAATTAGAAAGTTTAATGTTATATATTAGTTTTAAACGTGTAATGAGTACCGTAACAATGAAAAACCAATGTTATGAATAATATGGTATTATAATATCTTAGTGATTTGATTATTTATGGTATTGTATTGTTAAATGCAGATATGTCGTCTAGGGGTCGATCAAACACAAATTCTTCCGGGCAAAGAGATACAAATGCTCCCTCTGAAACAACATCAAGAGTAAAAAATTTATTATATTTTCTTAGTAATGACAGTTTACTATATTAGTTATAGTTTTTTAAAAAATAGATTAAACTAAGTCTAAATGGACTTACGAACAAGAAAAAACTTTGATTGAATTGTTTGATCATGCAATTTCCATGAATAATTACACTATGAAGGATCAGTCACCCCTTGGTCGAGAGTATATGGTTGATAAATTCAACTTAGCATTTAACATGAATATAAAATACGGGTTTTTCAAAAATAAACTAGATGACTTCAAAAGAGCGTATAAAAGTGGAAGGAACTTATGGGTTTCATCGGGATCTCGGTTGATTCTGAGACATCCGAGATTTATGCATCTGACGAGTGGTGGAAAGCTCGTGAGTTGGTAATAACTCTTAATCCTTTTTTGTAAATTTACTAATACTAACATAAACACACAAACACACACAAATAATATATATTTTGTATTATAGGGGTGCAAATTAACTAGTAAGTTCAACCGAAAACCGCCTGAGTTTTGGGATATGATGTAACGCTGTTTTGTATTACACGATGTTTCTTCACAACCACAACATTCCTCACGACAAAGAAGATAAGAGATAATGAATGAGAGACAGATAGATGATGTCAGCCATGGTTACTCAGACATCGATGGTGGTGACATGCCTCAAACTCAAGTTCATGAGGCCCAAGAAGATGAAGAAGTGTATCGTATTAACCTTGATGATGATGGACACCCTTCGAATGAGTTCAGTCGTGATACATTCCGAGTCCATGTTGGAAGAGGTGAGCAAAGGAGCAGACAAAATTCTCAGTCAAGTGTTAGGTGGGGAAGTAGTTCGCATAGATCTGGCGGTAGCTCAAGAGGTCGTAGAAGACAATCTTTTGAGACAACCATACAAGACACCATTACTGGCTATCGAGAGTTCCAACGACAAAGTTTGCAACAACTTTGCCCATATAGTTTTGACCAAGAAGATTACAATGAATTCAAAAAGGCGGAAGCGATATTCCTTGAGTTGGAGCTTCCAAAGAACACCAGATTTTATTGGGCATGCATTGATTCACTTAAAGAGCTAAAATTTTGGCGTAAATATTTCATAGATATAACTGGAGGTACTGACGATGATAAGATACAACTGCTGGAAGCTATGACTAGTGTTTCACGAAACGATCAAGATTTGCCAAAAAGGCTGAGCTCGGGCCACTTATATGGGAGTCAACAATGTGGCACACCACCAACTTCTGGACAATGGGGCACACCACCAGCTGCTAGACAATGGGGCACACCACCAGCTGCTAGACAATGGGGCACACCACCAGCCACTGGACAGTGGGGCACACCACCAGCTGCTGGACAATGGGGCACACCACCAGCCACTGGACAATGGGGCACACCACCAGCCACTAGACAGTGGGGCACACCACCAGCTGCTGGACAGTGGGGCACACCACCAGCTGCTGGACAGTGGGGCACACCACCAGCTGCTCGACAATGGGGTACACCACCAGCTGCTGGACAATGGGGTTCATCACCAAATGCGTCACATTGGGGGCTTCCACCAAACGTTCAACCATGGGGTTCTCCAGCCAACTTTAACCCAGTACGCCCGACAAATGTTCAATATGGATTTTCAGTGGGAGGTCAAGAAGGAAGTATGAGGAATACGAAACAAGAAGATTCACATGCTGCAGCAGTAGGGGCTTCACAAAACATGCATCATCACCCGGTCTCGGTTTCACAAATTATTTTGAACCTTCTCATGTTTCACAAACTCCTAGAGCATAAGGTCTATTCAATATTTGGGGAAACTCAGAAGGAATAAATGCAAGTACAAATGAAGATCATCAAAGTGATTCAGGAGACGAGAATTAGTTTCCTATGGTTTTTCATTCTCGTTTATGTTTTGAAATATTATTTGATTTTCATTAGTCTATCTATGCATACTATGTAATTGTTTTATGAATAATTATACACTTAAGGATAACTGTATTTTATGTTATTGTTCAATGTTAGTTGATATTTGGCTGATGATATTTTTTTTTATCTTCTGTTTATAAAATTTCAGACTTTTCGTATATGCCAGTTACGATCACGAGACATCCACAGTCTAAGCTACGAAGAGAGAATTGAATTGTGGAATTTGGAAAATGAGCAATTTGAGGAGTTAGTAATTCAACCAGCTTTGAGTTATTATGATCAACATTTCCAAAGAGCACCGTCCCGAACTGATAGAGGTTTGGGATGGAGGAATATTTGGCGTCGATTACAACAAGATGATGCTGCTTGTTTTCAGTTACTACGAATGTCACTTCCATGTTTTACATTATTGTGTAACATTCTACAAATGAATTACGGGTTACAACCAACATTAAATATAAGCATTGAAGAAAGTGTGGCTATGTTTCTATGGATATGTGGACACAATGAAGTTCAAAGAGATGTTGGTTTAATGAAGTTCAAGGTTTGGACGAAATCAAGAGACTGTGAAGAAAAAATTTAGTGAAGTTCTAGTGGCGATTGAACTACTTGCATGTGATTATATTAGAACTCCGACAATTCAAGAACTACAACGAATTTCTGAAAGGCTTCAAGTAGACCGCGTATATTATCCATATTTTAGTGGATGCGTTGGAGCTACGGATGGGACTCATGTTTGCGTAAAAGTGAAACCTGAATTACAAGGAATGTATTGGAATCGACATGATAATGCATCCTTGAATATCATGGCAATATGTGATTTAAATATGGTATTCACATATATTTGGAATGGAGCCCCGGGATCATGTCACGACACAGCCGTTTTGACCATGGCACAACGAGGTGATTCTGAGTTCCCTATGCCTCCTTTTGATAAGTATTACGTCGTTCATTCTGGCTATCCAAACAACAAGGGTTTTTGGCTCCCTATAAATCAACACGTAATAGAGTTGTGAGGTATCATATGTCACAGTAACTCTGGTCCTCCTTCGCGGAATAAAGAAGAATTGTTTAATCGACGTCATGCTTCTTTACGTTCTGTTATTGAGAGGACTTTTGGAGTTTGGAAGAATAAATGGAGGATTCTTTCTGATTTTCCAAGATACAACATTCACATACAAAAGAGAGTGATAATGGCTACAATGGGATTACATAATTTTATTAAAATTTCAAACTTCGCAGATGCAGACTTTACAGAAGTAATGACAGAGACGAGAATAAACAACACTGATTGAGAGCCTGATTTAGATGACATGTGAGCAGCCGATGTAGAAGATGGAGCAGATGGAGAATATATGACAGGGACAATATATCAAATATGTTATGGGCAAATCAAAACAGTCGATAATTTTTTTTTTTTTTTGTAGTATACTTGATATTTTGAATTTTATGTATTTCTTAACAACACATATAGTTTGTTACATTTATAAATTAAAACTTTAACTTTAAAAATAATTAAATTATATTATATTATTTTACTTGGTTTTTTTTGATGTATTTTTTTAATTTCTGATTAGCAATAATTATATTATTGTAAAACGCCAAACAAATTTATTCAAATTTTAATAATTATTTGGGATTACTGCAAAAAATACTCATAACCTTTATTTTTTTGCAAGAAAAACCGCACCTACGTCGTTTTGGGCAAACTAATTAAACAAAAGTTTGTAAAATGGAGATTCGAACCCTTCATCTCGAGGATAAATCACATTCACCCTGCCAACTGTGCCAACGAAGTCAATTGTAAAGCTTCAAACATATATATATATATATATATATATATATTTATATCGTATATCTTTGTATAATGTATGCTATAC